>JACEEZ010022532.1:262500-307500 GCA_016584305.1 Chionoecetes opilio
GGTGTAACGATGTGCTTCAGTACTATTGCGCATTGATGGCGGCACATGCTGCAGGATACAGGACGTAGTGCCTAGTGGCTGTTCGGCACGCACAATGGGCAGCGGATGGATAGTGTCATGCAAACACCAACCGGAACAGCCTGGCAGTCAGATACAAATACTATGTGCATGCAAGTAGTTTGTGCATCTGGTGCGTGGCTGCTTAGTGTCCTCTGTACATCACTGTGGAGACTATCTGTTGGTCTGTAGGCGTCCACCCCCATTATTCGCGATCAGTCAGATGAATGCCTTCACCCTTGGCACATAACTAAATTTGACTGACCATTGCATTCTGCACTGGAGATAGCTTCTACATGAGAGAGGATTCCTTGTAGGAAGGGGGGGGGAAGTGTATGTTGGACGGCTCATGCTCGAAAATCGTAGTGCGGCCTTGTGTCCACGAAGCTTGTGCCGCACTCACTTTTTTGCAAAGGACGGTTGTAATCTGACAGCTGATAAGTGTTTGTCCTCCTCCAGTGTGTTGGGCGGGCATTGGGAACAGATAGCACTGCAGCACAGTGAATGGCAGACAGCCCAGAGTGCTATGCATGAACAGTCAGCATGATCTGTGTCCAGAGTTGTAGCTAATGGATGCATTTGCACAAGACGTTATGGCAGGATTGAAGAATCTACCTTTTATCAGCTTTTGCAGAGCAGACTGCTTTCATTCCAAATATCCTGGAAGTGTTCCGCGTCCTGTGAACGCATGCAGAAACAGCAGACTTTGACAGATCTCGCTACTAGAACCTGCTTTTATGACCTTTATGTCAATACACTACAGTAGGACCCTTTATCTGAGCGGAACACAGTGACTGTGTACCATCGCTCGCGGAATGCTACATGACATAGCACTAACAAATCCTGTCCTCCGCCTATTGAGCGTGTAGTTTTTTCAGATTGACATGAGCTGCGTCCTCAATGTCCAAGTCAGCAATCTCCCATAGCATGTATCACATGACATCCTCTGATTTTATGCGATGCGGCATCATATGGTATCGGTGTCTGTTTTGTTTTTCGTGATGAGGAAATCCTCCATCTTATCCAGTGAATTTGGTGTTTCAGTGATCATTCACCTTATGACCGTCAGATTTTGTCCCCTCGCTGATGTGTATTGTCCTTCGTACTTGGACCATACCAACTGTAACCCATCGAAGCTACCGTAGCCTTGCCATAATGTTTCACAGTGATATTGCAAGTAGTCGTTTGCAATGGAGGTGTGGTCCTTCCCATCAGACCACTTCAGCAGCCGACGACGAAGGGAACCTCCATCTAAGAACATTGTGTTCTGCTCAGGGGAGCAGTCGCCAGGACCGCTTTCATCCGAAAACGCTGGTGACATGGGCTTTAAGAGGTGGCATCAGTTGTGCTTTGTCTGCTTCCGTAAGACCTGTTTGCTTCAAAGAGTGCTTGGAAATAACGCGCAGAGTTCGTCAGTTCATGATCTCACTCGAGTGAAATTTCTGGGCAGTTTGAGACCTACTAAAAGCCTTTGGAACAACAAGCTGAGTCTATTGCTCTGTTTCGGCAATTCTGATTGTCGACGCTGATAGCAATGTCTTTTTTTCTTCCTATTCTTTTCTGTATGACAAGGAAAATCACCGACTGTCCTTCCATCTTTGCTATGTTTCCTTGCCGATAGTAAACAGCGTTCATGGACGTTCCACAATCCTCATTTGCGTTTACACCTGTTATAAGATTCTGGCAAATATGCTTTCATGCTCAGCAAAAGGAAAACGTAAATGCTTGCATGTTTGTCTGCATTTTCTCCAGGTCTTCATGATTCTCTTCTCACCTTGAACCCGTTGCCATCCCTTATGTTGCTCACTGGTGACGAAGCTCTGGCCTGTGAAATCTGCATTGCCTCACTGTAACGTTGAAGACACTTGCACAGACATATTTGCCTTCTTGTTAATATAGCTCACATCTGGGCATCTTTTATGCACCTTCGGTCCAGCAACTACCACGATACTGTCGCCTCTGTCGATGCTGGCCTTGTTATGATTCCTTCAGCCACCTTTTCACCAATCACCACCGTTTTTCACCATCTATTACTGGCCACATAAAGGAGAAAAAACAATTCCTCGACTTGCCATCTTCTCATGCTCTGAAATGCAAAGAAATTAAATGTTAGTAAAATCTAAAATCTTGAATGGCTGCATGAAACATAACTTAACTCAGTGCATGTACCAACCCCAAATTGACGCTTCATGCAGGATGACTTCACGGACATCATGGACTGCGCCTATAATCTTTTGAGACAGCCCAGAATAATGGGGTTTTGTTTTTTAGACTTTTCCAAAGTCACTTGTTCACTGAACTGACACTTATCAAAGTACGGAAAGCTAACCGCTTCCTAACTGAATATTAGGTGTTTCTAGTGCTAGGAGGCGGCCATCAAGCATGACGCCATTTTGACCCATTTTCGGTAACCCAATTTTGGTAAACTTTTGTTGTATCGTTATTTACACTTGAAACAACAAAATAATGCAATAAAACAATTTCTTGCAATTTGTTTGGGGTGAGAGGGGTTCAGGTCATACTTTGACTGGACTACACCTGTGGTCTTGCTTTCTCTCGTCACTTTATCTTGCTTCCATTCTGGTGTGCTCGGCAACACACGGAGCTTTGTCCTGGTTGTCATCTTGCCTTACCATTCCTGCTTCACGCCATCATTCCAAAATCCCTCCGAGCCGCTGTTACCCCCGCCAGATTTGTCGCCGGGCATTCTGCCCTTCATATACAGTCTACACCTTCACATCAATCTGATTTATGAAGTCTCCTCCTACCCATTATGCCATCAGCGGGATACCAGAGGTGTGAGCGAACGGTAGTTGTGGTAGCAGCGATAGTTTATTCTACTAATCTTTGATGCGCGGTAACTAGTTTATGCGTTGCCCCTGTGTGTGTGAGTCTGAGTAAATTTATTTGATTAAGCCATTGTCATCTATGGTTTTTTTCATTCAGTCAATTGGCAATCAATTGGAAGTATTGGCAATATAGTCACTCATAAACAATTAATCTAGCGTATAAAAATGTTTTTTTTAGGTCCCCTTAGAGCTAGTGCACTAAGCTATAGGATAGGAAAGATCGCTATACCACAGGCAAACCTGGGTATACGGCACAATTATACCAATGACATCTGGTAACGACAGTTACCGAATAGGCACTTACACTGATAGATAGCGTGTCTGAAAAAGAAACAGTAGTCTGTTCTGGCACACGGGGGGGGGGGGGGAACACGTGACATCTGTACGACGGAGGAAAGCCGGATCTGTCTTCCGCCAGTATCCAGTTCGTGCTGGAGGCCATGCATTCTTCTTTTGCGGCTGCTCATCATTCGTCACACCTGCTCTCTCACATACATAACACGTGGTTGTAATTGTAACCTTCAGTGGACATAATGAGGTAAAGTAAACACACAATCTGTTCTTCTCGGGGGGGGTCGGTCGGTGTCGGTGGAAGATAGTCTGTGGATCAAACGAAGTTTTTAACCATTGCTGATAACGCTCGTCACTAGATCCTTACTGTAGGTTTTACGGGGATGAGGAGTGTAGTTTACTGATCATTGAGCCACACTAGTACCTGGGGCAGCTGTGATCTTATACCATCTCTTTCGGCGGGGTGTGTCTTGTGTCTGTGTCTGTGTGTGGTATATAAGCTACGCCCCTATCGAGGCGCGGCTAGTTCACCCTTTCGTCCCCGTGGGCTTATCGTTTGTCCCCCGCAGTGGTGCGTCCCCCCCTGGCCTGACACCTGTGTCCTGCCAACGTGTACGCTGAAGACATGCTGGGGGATGGTTACGTAGTCTCTTCACTCAGTGCCACGGCCCCCCCCCCCGGCCGGCCCTCCCATAGGCCGGTTGCGGGGGGGTGTTGGGTGGTTCCATGGTCTGCCGTAAGCTGAGATGGGCGATCGGTTGCGTAGTTCTCCCAGCCACGCCTCCACCCCGCCCCGGGCCCCTGACAACCCCATAGGCCGGTGTCGGGGGGGTTCGGTGGTTTACCCCTGGTCTGCCACGTGTAAGCTGAGATTGGGGCGATGGTTACGTAGTTCTCACCAGGCCACGCCCCCCGCCCGCCGACCCTCCCATGGGCTCGTGCGGGGGTTTGGGGTACTGGTAGCCACGCCCCTGGCACTGCCACGTGTGCAGCTGAGATGGGGCGGATGGTTATCGCAGCTCTTGCTGGTGCCCGACCTTCCCCCCCAGCTTCCCTCTGCCCGGATCCACTCCTATGGGCCGGTGTAGGGGAGTTCAGCGGTCCCGTAGGCTCCACGGTCGACCACGCCCAGCCGTACCGACCCATCCACTTACCTGCGGGTAGTACCTGGGGCATGCGTGTGGCAGTGCAGGTGGGGTTTTGGGGCGTTTTCGTCGTTGCGTCTAGTCCTTTCCCCCTTCACTGTTTTAAAACCCCTTCTTTTTCACGGATCAATTGTGAGGCCCAGGCTGCTCGGTTGTCTTGAGGTCCCGCAGGCCACCAGTTCTGCTCCCTGCACGCCCCGTGCCTTCTGTCGTACCTTTTTACTCGTCTCCGCCGATTGCACCGTATGCTGTGGATGGCCTGCGGCTCATCCTCCCGTAGATGGGGGGGTGCCCTGCTTTACTGAAGGCGAGGCCTATGCTGACCTCAAGGAGTGATGTGTCGACCCGGCTTTGAAGTCTCGCCCAACGCCCAAGCCTACTTCCGTCATGTCCCTGGGCGGCACCGGTCATCTGGTTCTCGGCTGGGGCCTCGCCACAAAATCGTCCATCCTCCTCCTCGTCTCGATCTCGCCCTCCCGACCCCCTGCCATCTGCCTTCCAGGCGCTCGGTGGCGTCGTGATCGTAGCTGACTGGTGGAAATCACAAGATCTGGCGGTCTCCTCAGTCCCATCAGACCATGACCGCGACTGACGGTAAGGCCGTGAAGGGTCCTTCCCAGTAACATCGTACGGCATGGCTAGGTCAGCCAAGGCTGTGTGTTCTGTGGCTCGCTACGTGTCACGGTCTGCGTCAGGCGCCGTCTCCTGGGCCTTCCACCCTCACTCCTGTGCCTCCGTGGTTGTCGGCTTGGACTGTCTTCAGCCTGAACTCCCTTCTGGCAAATGGAGGTCACTTCTACTTCTTGGCTCTCAGTTCTCCTGACACCGTGAGTCCGATCGCGAGACGTCCCCAGCGCCTGACTTCCCTTCTCACACCGCGTGCCTTCCTTCTGAGTCTGTGGTATTACGAGGGATGACACCTGTGTGTGCTCCGACGGGGAAGAGGATGCTGTCCCCTACACCCCGTGCCCAATAGCCGCACGGTCGGGGACTGCATTTGCTGCCTACCCTGGCTTACCTGTCCAGCCGGGCCATTGCCCGTCAGCCTATTGTCTTCTAGAGGTGCCTTCTAGTTGCACTTCCCCTCGTCCCGCTGCGGAGGTATGCCTTGACACATTGGACCCTCCGTTCTTCCGTCCGGTCCTGTCTAATTAGGCATCGCGATGCCAACCTGCTCGCATTGCTTGTGACGACGGTTGACGGGCGGCTTGTTGCCATCGTCGTCTGGAGGACGCGCTCCTGCGGGCCCCGTTTTCCAGGACTTCGACGCGTGCGTACGCTACCCCGGGTGGACGTGGGGCACGGAAGCTCCTTCCTACTACCGTCCGGATTCCTTCTCTCTACACCTGAACGCTCCCTCGAAGCAGCCTTCGGTTGTCGCCTTCTTCGGACTTGCGCAGTGACTTGCGATCATACCATTGCACGTCACTTCGCGTCTCCTAGGTTTGGCTCTCAGTCGGTATCGGTGTTTAAATATCTCTTTATTTGTTATTTTCTTATCTGGTCGCATCTAATTCAAATAGGTCTGGGTTTTCCTCATGGATTTGACATTCTTTACTTCGTCCGACTTATTCATCATATGGCATTACCGTATTTACGCATTGCCGATTCATATTCAGTGTTTTACTTGGTGCGACTTGTTTTTCTATTATATACTAATACTTGTGCTTCTTGTTGATTACATACTATATATAACGCGTATCTTGTGTCCTCTTCGTTATATTTTTTCTAAGTGGACTTTTTCTGTATAGGCAATTTCGGTCTCTGGCGTCTTCGGTATTTGATTAAATTTTTATGATATTTCTTGTTTCTAATAACTTGTCCTTTATCTCATAATATATCGTAGTTTTTTTTTTTTAATGAAATTTTTTTCTTATTTGTTTTTGTTTTTGGAGTTTTTTTTCTATTTTTTTTCTTACCACTCCCCCCCCCGTGTCTGTGGAGGGAAGCCAGGAAGCCAGTGGCTTTTCTCTCGAGGCCAAGACGAGGTGCCCTGGATGACAGGCCGGCCTGGTGACCGCTGCCGAGTGTGGGAGCGGGTGACACCAGTGTGAACCGGGGTCCTTCTCCGTCCTGGGCCCCGATACCCGGTTCTCCTGGCTCTGTGGCTTTCCACGTGTCGAATGATGTTTCCTCCGTAGTGCCCGTTTTTGTAATTTATTCTGCCTTTTAGAGACCGCCCGTGGCGGGCGCAACCGCGTGAAAGCGAGGAGCCTTTTTCCGCCGGGACTTTCCAGGCATCGGCTAACATCGCCCCCCCTGTTGAACCCTTCTTTCTGCTTGCTTCTTCAGTCAGCTGGCGAGTGGCTCCTCCTCCCTCGCCGTGGATCACTCTTGGACTCATCTCCCCGGTCCTCCGTCGAAGTCTGTGGGCTTTGTCACCGCCTGTTGATGCTTCGGCGCCTCTCCACACTCCGACAGTCCGCTCCTGCCTATTGACAGGGCCGTCACTGTCCCGCTTGCTCTTTCGCCGCGAAGCTTTTGTGTCTCAGGGCCTGCCGGAGGCTGACTTCGACAGCAATACTATCTCCGGATTTAAAGTGCCGCTCTTCGATATCGAGGTCTTAGTCGGCAGCCCACTCCTTCGAGCAGATGTCTGACGCCGCTCAATCCCCACACCGTCCACTCTGCGTGTCTTCTCCTGCCCCCAGAACCGGACTCCCGTGCCGGGGGTTTCCGGGAGAGGGGTCGCCCTGCAACGTGTTCGTCGGTCTCTTCTCGTCGGAGGGGAGTCCTAGGAGTGCTCACCCACCTGTGGATGGCCCCCAGGATCCTCGTGTCGTCCCAGTCAGGGGCGGGGTGGGCCTTCCGGGTTCAGGGGCTCTGGGTCTCGTGGGCCTTTCGCTCGGGGGCCCTCTACCTGTTCCACAAGCCCCCTTCCTCACAGGTCGCTCCTCCTGCTCTGGCTCCTCCCTCTCCAGGGCCCTTTGCCGGGTTCGGGCAGCCTGGACCGCATAGAGGTTGGGCCGCCAGGGTGTTTCGAAACGGCGTCTTTCTTGGCCCTGGATTGCCCTACCCGGCCCCCTTTCGGCGACCTACTACTTCTTGGACTCCGGTCTCCACATGCTTCGCCGCCCACGTGTCGGACATGCATCCGTCCTGTCTAGGGTATGGAGAAGGCGCGCGGGAAACGCGTCTTCCTTCACGAGTATTCAACTATCTACCTCAAGAAAGGACTCTTCGAAGGGGCGGCGTTATCTTGCACCTCAGCCGCCTAAACTCGGATTTGTTGCGCAAACCACCGCGGTTCCGTATGCTGACGTTGGGCCCGGTCCGCCTCGACTGAGGCAAGGGGACTGGATGGCGTCCTCGATCTCAGGCACGCCTACTGATTGTCCCCATTCGCATCCTCGTTCGGCGGCCGCTTCCTGGCTTCCAGGTGGATCGGACACGTGGCGTTCGACCAACTGCCCGTTCGGCCTCTCCATCAGCTAAGGCACGTTTGATAATACGGCGGCTCACCGCACGTGGTTGCTTCAGGCGGATGGTGTCTGCAGCCAGGTAACGGTCATTGTCCCCACCTCCCATGTTATATGGACGAATTGGCTGTGTGCCGCCCGTCTCAGGAGGAAGCGGTTTCGCATGACTGAACCGAGCTTTGGCAGGTGCGCGTGGGGGAGATGGAGGTCTTCCTCATGGTCAAACAAGGAGACAAGGTCCGTCCTTACCCACCTCTACTTCCCATCCCGCATTACTTGGCTGGTGGCATACGCATGGACTACCCGTTCAGCCTCGCGGTCCGCTCTGCCGGGGGAAAATGCGGCAACCGCTTCATTCACACTTGACCTACTTACCGCGATGCTGTCTGCGGTGTCCCCGTATTGTTTGTCAAGGAGCAGTACATATGGGAGTCCTTCTCGGCTTCGCTCATCTTGCCGACAAGTCACTCCCTGGGTCACGTCTTCGATCATGTCAGTCGTCTCAATTGTCGGTTGGTGAAACACTAGACCGGTGTCTCAGGTGCGAGCCCCCGCGACGGTATGCATCTCGTGCCACCGTTCCTACACCCTTGTGTGACCATCACTATTCTACTGAGACAGTGACATTTGTAGTAAGATAGTAGGGCGGTTAATACAAGATTGTTTCGCCTGTCGAACGGGGTGGCTGCCTCCGGTCGCCACCCCCTCTCACGGTCTTCGTGATGCTACACCGGATGCGTCGGGAGTCGGGTGGCTGGTCTACTTCATACAAAATCACAATCCTCCCGACGGCCTCGCAGGTTTCGGCGACTCTCCGGTCGCGTGGTTCGAGTTCGTGCAGTCACCCACTATCGACCGGTCAAGGAGCTCGCTGTCCCTCGACTTCTCTCCCTGCCGATCGTACCGATCCCAGATGGGCAGGCTCTCGCTGCTTCGGAGATGGACAACCATGTTCGCGGTCTCACTGTCTCGCGCCCGAGAAAAAAAAAAAAAGCCAAGGGACTTCCAGATCCGCCCTTCTGTTGTCCCTTTCGGAGCATATCTTCGGCCCTGTAGCGGCCCTTTTTCCATCCTTCATCTCTGTCTGCCAGGTTTCCTGCCGGGAGTGGAGAATGGTGTGGCCGACGTCACTGTCTCGCTCTTCCAGGGCTCGTCGGTAAGTGGCAGCTTCTACACCGGCAGCGTCTTTTGCCTGGTTGATCCTTGCGGCGGTGGGTGCAGCTCACGGTAGCTAGACGCTCTTTTAGCGTACCGCGCGCTCTGCCAACTACAGAGGCCTTGTCTTCGGACGAGGGGGGGACCGATCAGCTGTCGCGGTGGGACCGGATGGCCCTCACGGAAGACTTGGAACAGGTGCGCCATGCTTTACCTGTTCCGTGTGCTCCCTGCACCTCGTGTCCGCCTGAAGTATGCAAGCAAACTGCGTTCCTACAGGGGCAAGGGTGACCATGGTGGGCTCCTCTGGCCGGCGCAACCGTGTTCTACCGAACTGAAAGGCCCTGGTGTCCCTACCCCTGTTTCCTCTGAGGGGCCTCCGCTTTTGTGGAGGAGCTCCCCGGCCAGGCTTCTTTCCACCTTGAAGCTACACGCCTCGGAGTTTCTCCGTACCTCTCCTCCCTCACCCTTCTCTCCCCTGTCGGACGGGGTCCTCGGACGCGGTAGCGGACGGACATGTTGGCGGCTCTTCGCCCCGTCCTCTACAGACAGTATCAGTCTCAACTGAAGGAGGCCTTCTCAGCCTCGTTCCTCAAAAAAACTCAAGGGCCCCCTGTACGTCTCTGAACTCGGTCTCCTGTTTCTCCTCTCCTTCCTGGCCACGACCGTGGGAGGTCTCCGTACTCCTCTCCCACTCACCTTGCGATCCCATGGCTTGAGATCCCCCTCAAATCGTTCTGCGGTCTGCGTCCTGTCTGGACCGCGTTCTGTCGATCTCGTGAAGCCAGTGGGTTTGTGTTCGCACCCAAAACCGCCTCCCTTCGTGTGCGTCCATCGGGTCCGGTCGATTCTGTGTCCCATGTGGAGAGGTCGCTCCGGTTCATGCAGGCGACCAGTTGGGTCGGGGGATCGCTGCCGGACCATCGGACCTTCCCCCCCCTTTCAGAAGGCTTGTCGTCCTGTTGGCCCTGTCTACGGGTTTCGGTGCTTCTCAGCTGACGGGCAGCTGACCCGTTTCCCCAACGTGCGGCGACCTCTCTTCTCCTTCCGCGAGGGACTGTGCTCCGCTGTCTCCTCTCCCCTTACAAGGATCGCCAATAGGTGCTTGGGTAATTGAACGAGCGATTCATCTAGGACCTGACCGTCTCGACAACCGGTCGTCGTTCGGCTCTGGTCTTGCTGCGGGACGCCGCCCACCCCTTTGTCCTCTGGTATCGTCGGCGCTCAATGTGTGTTACGCTGAGATGCTTTCCGAGGCCTCGGGCGTGGCAAGAACCTGCAGTGTGTCGTATCTCCTGCGATCCTGTCACAAACTGTCGTTCCCCCTCACACCAGGGGATTGCCGGCCGGCTCCGGGGCGTCCATCGAAGTGCGCGGATCGCGTGTGCGACGACGATCCCCTCGCGCCCATGACGTCCGGGTGTTGCAAGGCGGTCTCTGGCCTTCTCCGCACCCAATTCCTTGAGAGGGTACGGGATAGGGGGAAAACCAGTGGAACGTCGCCTTCGTGTGCTTATCTTGGCTCGTTACCGTGTAGCCCACCTCCGTCGTGGAACTTCCCCTGTGTTGCCGCTGGACTCCCTCCGTCCGGAGGGGCTGGGGTGGTGGAGAACGCCGGCCTCGGACCCATCTGACGTCTCCGCTGATTCGGGTGAGTATAAGCTAGTGGGATCGTTTTGTATACTTGTGCTAGCATTACTGACCTCTTTGCCTCCCCCGCGGGGTCGGGTGGCTTCTTGCACACGTCTCCGGGGGGCAGTTTTAGCTTAGTGGACACGAGCTCTACGGGCCTAAAATGACGGCTTGAGTATGAAAGCTATTTTTGGTCCCCTTGAACAGTAGGTCTAGTCAGCGCCCTTCGCCTCCACCCCCCTTCCACCGCCAGTTTTCAGTGCCCCTCTCTTACCCGGGGACTGATTTTTGGATGGTATGATGGCTCTCGACTCCGGCTGGCGTGCAGCTGCCTGCGGTCAGAAATGGCACGGCGTGCCAGTACGTATGTGTATCTGTTTCAGATTATCTAGTGTAAGCTGGTAATCGTGTTACCGAGACTGTTTGGAAATTGGTTTGCCTGTATGACCCAGGTGTTGGCCCTGGGTAGCGATTCTTCTATGCCTTATAGGCTGTGGCAGCTATCTCTGTCTAGGGACCCCTAAATAGGCTTCTCTCCATTACTTTGCCAACTAGCCGTCATTTATACGTAACTGAGTTCAAGACATGCTAAAAGAACAGCGTATATATATATATATTATATATGATATATAGTTATAGATTATAGTATATGATAATTATAATATATCTTATATATTAATATATATCTAATAATAATCAGTACAATATATATATACTATATAATATATATAATATATAAAATTATATAACTAAGTAAGTTATATATGATATATAGCTATATGTATTATTATACTACATATATATAATATATATATATCACTTAGTATATATACATATAATATATTATATGGATTAGTTATAATATTAATATATAAATTATATAGTATTATGAAGATCCCATTCATTTAAATGGCTGGAAGATGTAGAGTGAGATGTTACTCATTATCAAAGAGATTGAGAGGTTGTAGACACAACTACAATATTTGGGAGAGAGATAATTACCACGTGTCTCAGGGTCGTTACTGGTGAGAAAGTTTACAATGCCTTTAGTTCACCCTGTGATAGATGGATGAAATGTACGATCGAATCAACTTAAAGATTATATATTGAAAGCATATTCTGTAGATTCTGAGGCTTATCACAGAAAATTTAAAGAAAATGGGGTTCAGGAATATATATATTAAGCCGCAACCTTGAGTATACAACTGAGACAGCATCGTAGATATCACTGGCTTACTCTCACTGTATAGGGTGTTATAAGGTCGGACTAAATTAGGTCCCTGATATGTCAGTGGTTTGTGACAACAACTACTACTCTAGTATGCTCATGAGGATCTTGAGAAATTAGTGCTTTAACAGAGTTACGCGCCCTGACACTTATATTAACTTATCTATATCTGTCTGCAGATTGAGAAATCTAGAGAGAATCATACATAACTGCTTACTCATTCATGTAATAAATCATTCGTGAGTTATAATTAAATGAGCAATTACGTAGATTGAATACGAAAATTCATGTAAAGAAAACTATGAAACTGACGTGAATATCTTATCTAATAAGGATCACGAAAGTTTAAGTTTATAGTCGTACTAGGATTTACAATAGTCATTATCTTACTAACTTGTACAGTAGCCTGCACCGATATTCTCTATCAAATAAGAGTTTGACTTATTTAGATTATCTCTGTGCAGATGGCTCATATATGCAGAATATATATATGGATCGAGGCATCATATACAGTAAATGTCAGGGCGCGTAACCCTGTTCAGACACTAATTTCTCAAGAATTTTACAAGCAAACTGGTGTAAGGTGTCATTATTGTCACAAATCTCGATATAACATGTCCTTTACCTAACCTAACGGTAACCTAACCTAACCATTATCATCGGAGAGTTCCCGATTTTTGTTGGGACCAGAATTTCAGAAGACGAGAGTACCAGGTACCATGCCACTCACTCGCACTGCAGCAATTTTCTAATTAGACCTAAGTGTCCCGACCTTATCACCTCTGAAAATTATAAACAACGTGTGGTAATCTAAAGCTGCTTCCGACCCGGCTGCCATGGATACCTGTACCTTGTTCGATACGCCAGTTGAAGTCCTTCTCGATACAGGTAGTTCGGAAGGTCTCGTTAAAGATCACTCATTCAACAACATGTGAAACGAGGTAAACTTGCAAAACTATCAGACTAATATGAGACGAGTAGGCACTTCCCAGAAGTACGTTACTACATATAGAGTAAATTTCAAAGTGGTTGTGTGACAGCAATAGCTGCACCCATCCAATTTACTAACTTACTAGTTGGTATGGTAGCAGATAAAGTGGTTTGGTAGGCGTTGGCATAGTGATGCAAACGCCTGCAAGTAGCGTATTCGGTGACTTTGCTACTGAAATTTGATACAGCCTCTCTGAGTTCGTCAAGAGTGGATGCGGTTTCGTCAATGGAAGGATCGGCATCCACTGCCCATAACCAAGTGGTGTGAAGCTACCCAATTGGAGGGTCCAGCTCGATAAACTGTCCGAAGTACTTAGCCAAACGTGTCATCTACCTCTCCATGTCCGACACGAGACACCTCTCACATGTCTCTCCGCGTCCATCTATTATATATATATATATATATATATATATATATATATATATATATATATATATATATATATATATTTAAAGTATATACGGGCAGATCTTCTCTGAGACAGATCTCGTTAAAAGTGATAGCTAGTTCAGCGTTTATTATCTTATTCAAGATATTTTCTCTTTGTCTTAAGAGTGTCTTATTCTCTTTGGTGATCAAGTTTATGACTTCGCCGTAGCTGGTCATTTTGCTGTATCGCGATTTCGGGTCATAAACCCTTCTTCAGCAGCGTTTAGAAATGTTTTCTCCTCAGATGTATAGAGGTGAGCATGATTTAGGTGCAGCGTGAGGTGCTACTTAAAGAAGTCTGGCGGCCTCGCGTGACAGTGGGCGCCGCTGATTGGTTGATGGCTGCTGCTCCTCCCTGCTTTGCGTCTTTGCGGGCTGGATATCGCTACCCGTTTTACTTCTCATGCTTGGGAGAGCTTGTAGGTCGTATGCTTGTACGTTAAGCTTGGGATTGATATCTTTTATGTACAGTGCTTCTAAAATTAGAAGTCGCCGTACATCTGCGCACATGTCGACCATTTCTGTATTTTCTTTTATAAATGTTCTTGTGATGTTGATGCCGTGTTTTTCTAATAGGAGACTTTTTGGAGCTCCGGAAGTTAAGTAGCAAGTAAGACGTCGAGACAGCTTCGTTGTCGTCGTGCCGATGTAGGAGGAGGGGAGGACTTCACAGTTTCCTCGTTTGCATGTGATCCTATATACGACATGGGACTTCTGGGTTGTCTCCTTCGTCTTGCTTGGGCTGTTTCGGAGAAGGAGGTTGCTGGTTTTCTTGTTCTTGTAATATATTTGTTGTTTTATTCTTTTTTCTGGGTCTGTAGGTTTCACATTACGGTTGACGATTTGTGATATTATTCTTTCTTCTTCCTGGTAAGCGGTGGAGAAGAAAGTCCGGTAAAAAATAGTTTTGTCTTGGCTCTTTTATTTGGCGTTAGGATTGCACCAGCTCTCCATAATTTTCTTGGTCTGACGGTTGATGTCTCTTTTACTGAAGCCGTTGTTGATGAGGACTTGAGTAGATCGCTCGATTTCTTTGTGCACGAGTTGCCATGTACTACAATGTGTGAGAGCTCTTCTAATATAAGCGCCGATGGTCGAGTCCTTAAATCGCTGCGGGATTTCACTTTCTCCGTTAAGGCAGTGTCCTGGGTTCGTTGGCTTCACGTAGACATTTGTGTTGAATTATTATTCTTGTTGCGTTACGAGGACGTCCAGAAATGGCATTGATTTGTCTGAGTTGCTTTCTATGGTGAAGGTGAGGCCTGAAGTATCTTGTAGGCAGAGCTTCAGCTGTTCTGCTTCGTAGTGACTCTTCGTTTTGATGAAAATGTCATCGATGTAGCGGCAATATATGTCGGGCTTGCTTATTTTCTTAAATACTTCTTCTTCTATGCAGCCCATGAAGAAGTTTGCCAGCAATACCCCTAAGGGCGAGTCCATAGCGACACCGTCTATCTGCCGATATTTGTTCCCTCGGGGAGAGGTGAAAGGTGCTTCTATAGTACAGCATTCGAGGAGTCCGCGCAGCACAGGTTCCGGGACGTCAAGCGGGGGGGTGGAGTCATTGGTATACACCTGGTCGATGATATAGTTGATTGTTCGATCAACGGGTACGTTTGTGAAGAGGGACTCGACATCAAGCGAAGCGATTGCACCTCTGGCGTTGTGGGTCTTGAGTACGTCGAGAAACTCTGATGCTGATTGAAGGCTGTAGGCATTGGGTGTGTATGGAGTCAGAATGGCACACAGTTTCTTCGCGAGGTGGTACGTCGGCGTCGGTATTTGTGATATTATAGGACGAAGTTTATTGCCCGGCTTGTGTCTTGATGTTACCGTAGCAGTAACCCATGCCGTCCGTATTCACCAGAGAGCTTTCCAAATTTGATGGCGGTGCTAGCAGAATTATTCTTAGTTATCAATTTGCTGACTTTTATTTTGAGTGCTTCCATAGGTTCTTTGTGATCTTTGTGAACTTAGTAGCGTCGCTGAGGATGTCATCGATCTTGTTAAAGTAATCGTGCAGACCATTTCATCATTCCTGATTTAATGCAATCAAATCATAGCCATTAACGAGTATATCAACAATACGTCGTCACTTTTTGCATCCAGTCAGCCGTTTTTAAAAAATCCGCAATAAAAATCTGCAAATTCCCAGAGTTCTCAAAACACTCCAGACGATGCGGCCAACTCAAGTTCAGGCTCGGTGACGTAGCAAAAGGCAGCGCTCTCCCCGCGAGCAGATTCACTCAGATACGCTCTCCCCTTCCTTTCCCTGCTCTCTCTCTCTCTCTCTCTCTCTTCGTCTCTCTCGCTCCTCTTCCTCTTCTCTCTCTTCCTCTCTCTCTCTCTCTTCCTTCCTTTGTCCTTCTCTCTCTCTCTCTCTCGCTCTCGTCTCCTCTCTCTCTCTCTTCTCCTCTCTCTCTCTCATCTCTCTCTCTCTCTCCTTCTCTCTCTCTCTCCTCTTCTTCCTTCCCTGCTCTCTCTCTCTCTCTCTCTCTCTCTCTCTCTCCTCCTTCCTCTTCTCTCTCTCTCTCTCTCTCTCTCTCTCTCTTCTCTCTCCCCCTCTCTCTTCTCTCTCTCTCTCTTCTCCTCTCTCCTCTCTCTCCTTCCTTTTCCCTTTCCTCTCTCCTTAATTTTTTTCTCTCGTGGAGGATGGAGAAGAGGAGGAGGAGAAGAAATAGTTTTTGGGGGGGGGGGGAAAAGAAAGAGAAGAGAGAGAGGAGGAGAGAGAGAGATTGAGAGGGGACGAGGAGGAGAGAGAGATGGAGAGAGAGAGGAGGGGAGAGAGAGAGGGGAGGAAGAGAGAGAAGAGAGAGAGAAAAAGGGGAAAGGAAGGAGAGGAGAGAGAGAGGAGAGGAGGAGAGAGAGGAGAGGAGAGAGAGAGAGAGAAAAGGAGAGAGAGAGAGAAGAGAGAGAGGGAGAGAGGAGAAAAGGGAGAGGGAGAGAAAAGGAGAGAGAGAGAGAGAGAGAGAGAGGAGAGAGAGAAGAAGAGAGAGAGAGAGAGAGAGAGGACGGAGAGAGGGGAAGGGAAAGGAGAGCGAGAAAAGAGAGAAAGGGGGAAGAGGAGGAGAGAGAGAGAGGAGAAGGAAGAGAGAGAAAAGGAGAGAGAGAGAGAGAGAGAGAGGAGAGGGGGAGGAGAGAAAGAGAGAGAGGGGAGAGAGAGAAGGGAGAAGAGAGAGAGAGAGAGAGAGAGGAGGAGAGAGAGAAAAGAGAGGGGGAAAGAAGGAGAGAGAGGGAGAGAAGGGGAGAGAAGAGAGAAGGGAGAGAGAGAGAGAGAAGAGAGAGAGAGAGAGAAGGGAGAGAGAGAAAAGAGGAAGAAAGAAGAGAAAAGGGGAAAGAGGGGGGAAGAAGAGAGGGAGAGAGAGAGAGAGGAGAGAGGGGGAGAGAGAGAGAGAGAGGAGAGAGAGAGAGAAGAGAGAGAGAGAGAGAGAGAGAGAGAGAGAGAAGGGAAAAGAAGAGGAGAGAGGAGAGAGAGAGAGAGAGGAGAGGAGAGAGAGGAGATGAAGAGAGAGAGAGAGAGAGAGAGACGAGAAGAGAGAACGAGAGAGAGAGAGAGAAAGGAGAGATGAGAGAGAGAAAGAGAGATGAGAGAGAAAAAGGGAGAGATGAAAGAGAGAAAGGAGATGAGAGAGAGAAGGGAAAGGAAAAGAAGGAGAGAGAGAGAAGGGGAAAGGAAGGGGAGAGAGAGAGAGAGAGAGGAGAGAGAGAGAGGAGAGAGAGAGAGAGGAGAGAGAGAGAGAGAGAGGAGAGAGAGGGGAGAGAGAGAGAGCGGGGAAAGGAAGGAGAGAGAGTATCTGCAGAGAGCCTCTCCGAGAGGTGTCACTCGGCTGATTTAACATGGCGCGCCATTTTGAATTCATGGACGGCAGCGATCCTAGCGGCAGCAGGGTAACTGTGACAGTCGTCCGTGGAAAAAAAGAGGGGGGATCTCATCTCCCTTTTGGGGGATGATGGGGTGATAATGGAAGGGGGAGAGAGGGAAGGAAGGGGATATGAGAGAAGGAAAGGAGGAATAAGGAGTAAGGAAAGAAATTGGGGGAGAGAAGAGGGCAGAAGAGGAACTGACGAGGAATTCCCAAAGAAATAGGAATCAAAGAAGGGAAGGAATTCCTCCACTCACGCGTTACCCATCTTCCCCCCACCCATCACTCACCATTACCCCACACGCGTTACCCATCTTCCCCCACCCACTCACTCACCCATTACCCATCACCCCACACCCATTCACCCACCCATTACCCATCACTCCACACCCATTCACTCACCCATGGGCGGGAAAGAACTCTAGAATTTTACCTGTATTTCTAACCCCTATAACAACCGTCGGATATGAAAAATAACACAAGGGGGTAATGGGGGGGTGAAGCCCACCATCGAGGCTCGGTTAAGTTATCAATGCCCAGTAAAATTTTACACTAGGGGCCAGAATTCTCTACACAATATAGAGTATGATCTATGGGGTACCTTAATGGATTCTGAGAAACATTCTCTCCATGAGCTTCCGTTGTAAATTACTAATCTGAAAATCCACTAACCTAACCCCACCTTTTGACTCACTAACCTAACCTAATCTGACCGGTAAATTGGTACTTCCAAACAATAATTGAGTACGAGATTATAAATGCTCTTCCCTATGTATATATGTGGTAAGAATGTTGATCACATTCAAAATTGTTGGAAATGCCTAATTTTGCAGTTATGCCCCTCTCCATAACAAACCTGAGGACCTATCGGGAACGCGGGGTTTTGGGCGGGGAAGTAGGAAACGAGTTTTGTATGTGGAGTAGATTATGTAGATGACGTAAAAACCCTATCCGATATTTCACATGGGGTGATACAAAACTGAAAATACATAAAAATATATAACCGATAAAGTCTATAGATACCTACCTATTTCTATGGAATTTTCTAGTTACCTTAAATCATTACAACGGTAAAACCAGTTAATACAATACAGTACCTGGATATTGGTTACGTAACCTGACATAACTCGCTCCCACTAGTTCACTAACCTAACCTGGACATTGGTTACCTAAGCTAACCTTAAGGCAGCGGTCGGCAACCTGCGGCTCTTTCAAGAGACCTGTGCGGCTCCTGCCACCAACTTAAAAATGTCCAAATTATCTTAAAGAAAAAAAAAAGAGATAAAATACTGACATATATAGCTGGCCGCAGTACAATAGTGTATGTGACCTAGGTACTAGGTCTCTAGGAAAATATTGGGATGAATTCTTGTAGCTACTTATTATTATTATTATAATTATAATCAAAATGTATTTGATTATCTTGTCTGTAGGTATATTTAATTCCCACATGGTATTATGGAGGAGAAACATTTTATTGTTTTATTATTTTCATTCATAATTTACACTGCGGCTCCATCAGCAATGCTTTTCTGCCAAGTTTGAGGAAACTGTCTCTTCTCGAATTCTGGGTTGCCGACCTCTACCTTGAAACAATACTGCAGATGAAACAGTACAGTCTGTTCATGCGTGCGGCGAGGACATTGAGATCTTGGAAAGTTTACAATACCTTGGTAGCGCAGTCCATAAAGACGGCGGGTCACGTCAAGAAGTTTACGTCGGATTTGGCATGGCCCCACGGTGTTATGGACTCGCTCAGCAGGAGTATTTGGCGCTGTCGGTACCTGTGAGGAGGGGCAAAGATCCGGATCTTCAAGTCGCTTGTGATCCGTCTGTCTCTATGGTTGTGAGACATGGACACTAAATAGCGACTTGAAGAGACGAATCGATGCCCTTGGTAATAAGTGTCTTCGCAGAATCATGGGATGATTACGTGTCAAATCAGCGATTGCACCATAAAACTGAATCGAGGCCTATTACCTGCATAGTCCGTCAGCGCCAACTTCAGCTATATAGGCATGTGGCACGGCTACCCTGATGAAAACGATCCTTCCCATCGGGAGTTATCTTGTAAGAGACAATCGGCATGGAAGGAGGCCAAGGGGGCGCACACAAGGCTCGTGGCTGGGGCAAGTTGATACTTATGTCGAGGGCTGCTTGGTAATAGAAAGGAGCCTGAATGGGGACTCGTCGTGTGGTGGACCCCGGGAGTGGCGTCGTAGAGTGGGTGAGGCGACGTGCCCCACGTCGTATGCCCCCAATGATTGATTGATTGACCTCGCCTTAAGGGGTATAAACTGCAAAATTTGGGCATTTCTGGACGATTTTAATGTGACCATCATTCTTAACACATCAAAATATATTGGAAAAGAATACTTTTAATGTACTTTGTACTAAATTACTGGTTGGAAGTACCAAAATATCATGTAACCTAACCCCACGTTTTAACCGACAAAGCTAACTTCTCATTAACAAATGCTCCGCGCAAGGGAAAAATTGAGCGATGCAGGTCACTTAGAGAAAGAGGAGCGAGGCGCATGTAAACACGTCTCTCTTTGTCCCATCTCTAAAAAAAGTACGGAGTGTGCGGACGAAGCATTGGGAGAGTTTTTCTTTAATCCAATATGTTAACACATAAACCAATACTCCCAATTGTGTAGGTTTTCTGCTCCTATTGTAAAAATAATACCCAATGCCCAGATTAGGGTAATGAATTAAGATTGGTTTTATCGCCCCTGCCATATCTCTTTTATTACCATATGAAGGACTAATCTTTTGTCATATCCGTCTTCTACTACCTTCAAACCTCTTGGCAAACTGTTTTACTTTTTGTCAAAACATGTACAAAAAACTATCTTATATGAATAAATTGACCATCCCCGCCGCCCATCACGCAGTCCAGCAACCTCGTCTTTCCCAGGCCGCCAGGTCGCCAGCCACGGCGTGCCTCCCCCCCCAGGTGCTATTGCAACCCTCAGGTTAAGTTAGGTCATGGGGGGTTAGGTAAGTTTATTTGTGAACTATATTTTTTTTTTGGTAGATTTTGATGCGTTTAGGAACAACATTAGTATTTTTTTTTTAAATCCTTGTTTTTCAGAGGTGAGGTAAGGGGGTAACAAAAATATATTGACCAAGAAATTTAAAGTACCATCAGATTCATTCAAAAGCACCAAAATCTATCAGAAAACATAAGTTCTATCGAAAAAGGAGAAGCTTGAATAAAGCAAAGGCTTTACCGGTTAGTGAACAAATATGGGGTGTCTGGGGTATATATATATAATATATATATATATATATATATATACTATATTATATTATATAATATATCTATATATATCATATATATGAGAAAAATACACAAAAACATGTCATGTCTGTGGTGTATTTTGTTTGTATTTGGTGTGTACTTTGGTTGCAGTGAAAAGCCCAGTCTGCGTCACAATAAACCAATTTTTATAGACAGAACAGAACCTGGGCTTTCACTGCCAACCCTAATAACACGATTTGTATATAGTTCTTCTGCAGCTTTATGTAGCGAAGATACCATTAACTTCTGGACACTACAAATATAACCTACTTTGGTAAATATTCCACAGGAGTAGGCGGGCTGACACAGCCGGAGCAGGGGGGCCGCATATTAACCCAAGTCTGGAAAGGGTCGCCGGGTGAAGACACTTGCCCTGTCGCTCTGAAGCTGATTTACCATAGGGATTTTCTCGAAAATACCTCATTGCGATTCCCACACAAAGTTATCATGATATTGGTAAGGAAAGCTAAACGTAACCTAACCTAACCTAACCTGACGTGTTCAAATGAGTTAAAGTAGGTGACCCGTTTGTGTAGGCTTCACAACCATCCAGGTGGCCCAGTTATGACTAATATTAATTGCCCTTTTGTTTGTTCTAGGTAAGTGAAGACAATTTACCTGAATATCTACTAGAATTTACCGTTGCAAAATTATTTATATATATAGATATATATATATATATATATAGATATATATATATATATTATATATATATTTATATATATATATTATATATATATATAATATATATATATATATATATATATATATATAATAGTTAAATCCCTCCCAGGGTCAGAAGGTTAGGTAGGAATACCTGGACGTTAAAATAACTTTTAAATAAGGGTGAGGCTGTGGCCCTCCTGGATTTTTGCCTGAAGGGTCATTAACGTATCCGAACTCCTGACTTGGGATTTCTCATAAAACGAACGAATCTGCATCGTTAATGCGGATATAGAGGGAGACCACTAACTACCTTAGACCAAAGATGAATAAAAGCTATATCGAAATAAATGTATGCTATAAAGACAAGCTCTAATTTAACGTTAGGAATGCTACTGTCACACAGAGCCGGGTGAGTTTGGGGCCCCTTCCGCACAATAGAAAAACAACAGAGTCCAACACGGTGAAAGAATCAGCAAAAAATGCAACAGCCGCCATGTTTTTTATTTGGCACGGGTCCATACCGTTCTATACCGGTGGTGTGTGAGCAGCAGCTGTTACGAGGTGCATTCCATTTTACTACAAAGACGTGTTGATAAAAAAAAGCCGCCGGACCGCGGTTAGTGATGCCACACGATACCGTGTGTACATCTTGTCGCTTGTGATGGAATGGTCACTAAGATACGTACACACTAGGCATTACGATGCACATTATGTGATGGGGATAGTGATGCAGAAGGATGTGTGTCCACATAGGTGTGACGTGATGCGCGCAATTACTTCCCGCAGCACATGATGCGGGCGGGAGTTTACTGAATCATAATATGGGCTGGAATGGTTACCAGAGAGAAGCCAGACGCTACTGATGCACTGCATTACGTTGCCAGAAATGCCCCGCGCTAGATTTGCCTCCCGCATTAAAGCTAGTCCACACTAGGCATTACGATGCGATTATAATGATGGAAAACTCAATTTCGTTGTGAGTAATGCGGGAGGGCAAATCTAGCGCGCGGGCAGTTTGCCAACGTTAATGCGGGCATCAGTAGCCGTCTGGCTCTCTCTGGTACACGTCAGCCAATGTTATGATTCAGTAAAAAACTCCCGCCCGCATCATGTGCTGCGAGAAAAGGAATGCGCGCATCAATTCAAACACTAGTCGTGGACGGTTTAGGGAAACTGTCGCGATGCGGAGTTCTCGCCGAGTAAAAAACAGCAACTAGAACGTCTCACCGACGTGGAAATATTAACCTAACTTAACCTAAATGATCAAGCTAACGATAGTATTTCATCATGAATGAAAGAAACGCGGGGTTAAAACTTGATTAAATGTAATTTGGGTCCTGTAATGATCAAGATTGGAACACTCGACGCGGCGAGGAATTCCTATGGCGAACAGTTCCAGGTACCGTGTGGACCACATCCGTTCTGCAATCACTTCCCGCATCACATAATGTGCATCGTAATGCCTGTGTAGTAGCTTAGTGAACATTCAGTCCACAAGCGACAGATTCATAAGTGGTAGGATAGCGCTTCTAGTTGTCTATTTTATTACCCATTCTGCACTATCATTTCCTAACTTATGGGCATAGCCTAGCTTACAAACTGTTTTTGTACAGCAGTTGTTATAATAGTAATGTTGTATGTACAAACAGATTATGTAAGTAGGCTAATGCACATTAAGGTTGGAAATGATGGTATGGAGCATATTACTGCAGAATTATTACTAAAATTAGCTACTGGCATTCTTGTACGGCAGTATAATAGACTTAGCATCGGCATCTAGGCGCTCAGTCAGTTTGATATATGGAATTAGCATGCAGATTCCCCCTGGGCCACTGCATTATTAATTTTTATTGTGTTTGTCTTACTTCTTTCCAGTGAATGCTTTTTCATCTTTCCAGTTTCTAACAAATTTTCTTAGCTTGTATTTTCCAGATGTTAGTTTTTTAATTGCCATAAAACTATCTACAGTTTGTTTGTTTTTTTTAAGTTCTTCTTAAAACATTTGAATAGGAATCCAAAAAGCTTTTCATCAGATTGTCACCTTGAAAAATATTATTGCATATAATGTACTCCCTTACACTTTAATGCGTTTGAGCAAAAAGAGCTTAATATATATTTCTTTTCTACAAGATGTTGCACTAATCTCACTTATAAGAACAGTGTTTGCAGTATATTTTGATACCTGTAGATGAATATGTACACAATATTTTCTACTTTTAATGCATAAAATATTCTAGCCAGGCCCAATCCTTTCCTTCCAATAGCATTTCCCGTAAATAATCACTAATCACTCACAGGCTATTGCAATAATGCATAGGGTTTAGGTGGCAAACTGTCGCGTTTGGCAAATCTCCTGTCTAAATGCTGCAAAGTACCATTTTAGATGATGATTGCTTTATTGATCATAGCAGAAAAAAAATTTATATGAAAAATTTCCATGGTTCAATTTCATAGATTTGGGTGTTAAGAATTAGAACTAAATAACCTAATTTGTGTTCAGTTTGCAAAGATAAATATCGGAAAGATATTTCCATCCCCTCTGATCTTTTAACGTTGGAGGACAAATCGCGGAACTAGATAGATTCATTCATTCCTACCCTGTAAAACATGTACACATTAATCTAACATGTTTTTTTGGTTTTTAGATGTATTTCTATAAAATCATGTATATATCCTTATGAACTAAGCTGTTATTTTCCTAATGCATATTTTTTCGCTTTAAAGACAAGCAAAGTAACCCATGTTAACATAAATGCCTGGTTTATTAAGATCTGCTTTAATTTGAGAAGTAATTTATTGGGGCACGAACTTCCACATTTGAGTTGGGCATCGGAGAAGCTGTTTGTGTACATGTCCCTCTTGCAGACAACAACCTCACCTCAAGAATACAAAATTTATGTCTTTACGGATCTTATAAAAGGAGGAATCATGGATATCACAATTTTCGATAGACAAGTTCTCCAACTTGCCATCAAAAAATATGATATCAGGGGAATTCTGTTTTAAAGGTCCATACAAAGGACAGATAACTATAATTGCAGTTCTGGAGTGCAGAGGTGCAGTTTTTGCACCTTCTGGAGGTGCAGAATTGCACCTATTTGTACAATAGGGTGTAATTGTGAACTCCTCCAGACAGGTGCAATAACTGCAGTTTGAACGTGGGTGCCAGCTTTGCACCTTTAAAGTTAGTGCAAAAGTGGGTCAGAATTTTGCACCTTTAAATGTGCAAAGTCAACCTTAAAGGTGCATTTGTTGCACCATATGGGGCCCAAAAAGTTCATCCTCCAAAAGGGCAAAGCTGCACCATAAAGGTGCAAAACCTGCACACCTAAAGGTGCATTTTTTGGCACCAAATTCCAAATTCCAAAAGGTTGCAAAAAGTTGCACCTTAGTGTTAAGGTGCAACCTTGCACCCTTAAAGGTGCTCAAAATAGTTGATATCATTTTGCACCTTAAAGGTGACAAAGTTTGCCCACCCCTAAAAAGGGTGCATTTGCTGCACTATATGGGTGCAAAAGTGCACCCTCAAAAGCGTACAAGAGTTGCACATATAAAGTTGCAAAACCCGACACCCTAAAGGTGCATTTTGGTTGCCCACCTCTAAAGGTGCATTTTTTGCCCACCTTAGTCCAATTACTAAGTGGGGAACTCAAACGATGACAACTTGACGAACTGGTTAGTCATTTTGTTTTGACTAAGACCATACTCAGATTTACTAGGTAGTTACTCAAAAAATGACTAACCATTGTTACTCAGCGTGACTAACTTGGTCACTTGTTTTAGACCCCACGGCTTGAGTATGCTAAGTTAGTCACCATGACTAACTTTTTTTTTGTGTGCATGCATAATAATATAACGTAATTACCCCAGTCATGAAATTTGACACTATGGGACGCATTTGCGTCACATTGTACACATTATCAGGTATATCATTAACATATATCCTTCCCGTGTTTAAAAGAGTATTAATGCAAGTTGTCGATTGTTATGGGAAGGGTCGAAAACGCATAAAATCATTCCGCAGGGTTTGGTATGAACCTTCCCAATCTGATATAATCTAAACTGTAAATCTACTTTATTGTTATTGGCTTATTATTAGGAAAATAATTATTGTATAATCAAAGACCACATCATTTGTAGCGGTTCACCCCTACAAACCTCTAGGAGGGGAGTTTGTAGCAGTCTCTCCTACAAACTACATTCTCTCTTACACTGCTCCACAAGAGAAAACGTGTGGTTGCAGCCCCAACTATTATAACTTGATTGTATAATGTTCATTATTCATGATAATTTCGTACCTCTTTCTATTATTTTTGCTTTGTAACAATATTAACCACAGTAAACTCTACCAATCTCAACAAGCACCCTTACTCAGGCGCACACCATTAAGCGCGTGAGCATAAACCAAGTAATATTATTTTTAAATCTTGTTTTTTATAAAATATGTTGATATTTTCAATTAAATTAATTTCCCAAATGGATCTGAGTTCTCTCTCCACGTGTTGACCAAAACTAGCATTAAAGCACCCAAAAAAGTTACAATTGGTGACCTCGGAGTGAAGAAACCAACAAGTAACTCACCAATTCAAAAACACCCTTTACTCAGCGCGCACACCAGTAGCGCGTTGAGCATAAACCAATGTCAAATTTATTGTTAAATCTGTTTGTTAGATATATATGTGGATATTTTCAATTAAATAAACCTTCCCCACTGGAGTCAGAGTTTCTATCTCTAGTGTGAACAACTAGCAATAATACACCCAAGCACCTTTAATTGGTGACCCTCGGAGTGTAGCTATGGTCTTTAGGTGGCTATAACAGTTGACTATAGAAGAGTACAATTCTCCTAGTGAAAGACCTGTGTCTTTAGGGACTCATTCGTCATAACACTCCTAAGGCAGAAAAGCTTAGCTCCATCATGGGGTTCGCTTCGCTGAGCCATAGGTCGGGGGACAGACACCATGTGTAGTGCCACCTTAAAGGTTATCCCCTCCCCCCTGCACCTCTGTGCCCCCCTCCTGATGCCTTCTTGCGTCATCGGCATGGCCTCTATGCGCGGTCAGCGCGGCCCTGCCCAATTCAGACGCATTACTTTGAGTCTTCAACCGGCTGATGCGCACACTCTGCGCGGCCTTCTACACCCTCTGACGACCCTTACTGACGTCCTCAGCGGCCTCGTGCGCATTCTGCGCGGCCTCTACAACTCTGATGCCTTCCTGCGTCCTCAGCACGGCCTGCACGCGCATTAGCGCGCGTCGTGGCCCCTGCTCCTCAGCGTGGTTTCCTGGTCTTCAGTCAAACCCTACCCTTCAGCCCCGCGATGTTAGAGTAACTTACTCCACGGTCGCTACTCACCGCGCTGTGGATTACCAACCGCCTGGGGATACTCACCGACCTGTGGATACGCACGCCCTGTGGATTACTCATCGCCCTGTGGATTACTCACCGCCCTGTGGGATGACCACCGCCTGTGGATTACTCACAGCCCTCGTGGATACTCCCCACAAGGCATGCAACACTGCCACGGCGGGCAACAATGCCATGGCCGCAACACGGCCACGCCCGCAACACTCCGGCGGGCAACACTGCCATGGCGGCAACACTCGCCACGCCACGCACACTGCCGCAGGCAACACTGCCATGGCAGACAACACTTGCCACGCCCGCAACACTGCCGGCGGCCAAACACTGGCCATGGCCGAAACACTGCCACGCCCGCAACACTGCCGGGGCAACACTGCCATGGCGGCAACACTGCCACGCCCGCAACACGGCCCGCGCCGCAAACACTGCATGGCGGCAACACTGCCGCGCCCGCAACACTGCCACGGCTGCAACACTGCACGCCCGCAAAAACACTGCTACGCCCGTAACACTGCCACAGCTGCAACCCTTACCAACGGCTGCAACACTGCTATGCCCGTCAAAACACCACGTAACATCGGAGACCACAGGAACACCAGTTAAACGCCAAGGCCCGTCGCTTAGCTCCAAGAACGCTACCGTCAAGCCAAGGCCGAGTCCGAAGTACCTGATGCGCCAAGTATTGTGCGGCCAGCAGCAGCAACTTCCACACTACCAACGCCACTCTCAGCATCAGCCCCCTCCACAACAACCCCATCAACTCCGGCCACACTGTAACGCCAGCTAGCACCGCTCCACCACCAAGATCTCGTTCCTCCTCCCTCGTCACTAGGAGGGGAGTATTGTAGCGGTTCACCCCTACAAAGCATCAGGAGGGGGAGTTATGTTAGCAGTCTCCCTACAAACTACATGTCTCTCTTACACTGCGCCACAAGAGAAAACGTTGTGTTGCAGTGCCGAGTATTATCAACTTATATTTTTTATTAATGTTCATTTATTCATGTATAATTTCGTACCTATTATTATATTTACCTATTACCTCTTATATTGCTTTGTAGCAAATATTTTTAACCAACAAGTAATCACCAATCTCAACAAGACACCTTTACTCAGCGCGACACCATTAGCGGCGTTGAGGCATAACCAATGTAATATTTATGTTAAATTTGTTTTTTTTTTATATATAATATGTTGATATTTTCAATTAAAAGTAACCTTCCCACTGGAATCTGAGTTTCTCTCTCCAGTGTGACCAACTAGCTATTAAAGCACCCAACAATTACAAATTTACCTACGTGAAGGGCCAAATGAAACTATTTGAAACAGTAACAGGGTCTGTGTAAAGGCCATGTCACACGGACACTTTTTCTGGCATCTTTTGGTATTTTGCTACAAAAGATGCCCGTAGTGGTGGCAAAAAAATGGCGGTTCGTCACCATGGCGTTTCGGCTACGAGCATGTCTTCGCTGCACGATTCATAACGTCTTGAATGAAGGAATATACGATTGATTGAATACGATGAAGTCTTCTTGCACGATCCATAATGTTATTAGTTTTGGTTGCGGGTCCCAGAAGATGCCAGTAGAAGATGCTTGTAGCCGAAACGCCGTGTGACGAATGCGCATCTTTTTGCCACTACTACGGGAATCTTTTGGTAGCAAAATACCAAAGGATGCCGAAAAAAGTGTCCGTGTGACACGGCCTTATAGTACTGCAGATAGGTGAAATATTTGGAAGAATTGTGGGTTTGGTGAAACAAGCATGAAATTTGGCAGACAATTAAAAAAGGTGCTTGGGAAGATATTTGGCTATAGGGCCATTCCAGATTCATTCCATGAGCGGAGTGCCTGCCATTTTACAAAATGGCTGCCAAAATATCTTCCCGAATGTTGTATCCGCCATAGCAATGGTGCTCTGTGCACTCTTTTATGTTTTTCATACATTCAGACATTGTCTGGGGTCTGTACATGGCAGACAGCTTGAAGGCGGACACTCGCAGCAAGAGAGGAAAGGGAGTTAGGAGACGAGTCGAGCCATCAAGTGCAGTTCCTGGAAACTGGCAAGAGTGTCTCCGCATCAACGACAACAAGACGGGGCTGTTCTCCTTCCTGGCTTCTAACCTGGCAGACATTGACACCAACAAACATCTCATCACCACACAAGGCACTGGCGTTCTTTGCTCTAATCGCCAGGACGTGTCAGCTCTAGCGCCATGCACGCATGAGGTTCCGGCATCCTTCTGCACCTACAGGATGCCGTACAACAGGGGTACAGCAAAGTGTCAATACGCACAGTTGATACAGACGTGGTAGTCCTGGCCATAGCATCAGCCAATCGCCTCAACATCTCTGAACTGTGGATTGCCTTTGGAGCTGGGAAGAGCTTCAGGTTCATCGTTGCTCATGAGATCGCCAAAGCTCTTGGTCCTGACCGATGTGTGGCCTTGCCTATGTTCCATGCCTTCACTGGATGTGACACGGTGCCCTGTTTTGGCGGCAGGGGCAAGAAGACTGCATGGGACACCTGGACCACCTATGGAGACGTCACACCAGCATTCTGCACCTTGGGTGCCATGCCAGACCCACGTGCCATTGACGAGTGGATGCAACCACTGGAGCGATTTGTGGTCCTGCTGTACGATCGCACCAGCACAGAGGCGGGTGTGAACCAGGCAAGGAAACAGCTGTTCAGAAAGAAAGGCAGAGCTATTGATGGTCTGCCTCCTACACAGGCTGCACTCATCCAACACACCAAGAGAGCTGTCTACCAGGCTGGTCACTGTTGGGCCCAAATGATGACCCCTGCTCCAGAGCTTCCGTCACCAAGTGAATGGGGCTGGAACAAGAAGCCTGGTGGTGGATGGAGTATAACCTGGACGACCCTACCAGAAGCATCAGAAGCTTGCAGGGAGCTCTTGCGATGTGGCTGCAAGAACGGCTGCAGAGGACGCTGCAAATGCCAGAAGGCGGCTCTTCAGTGTACAGCTCTTTGTCAGTGCGGTGGACAGTAGGGTACGCCGTATAACAAACATTCTTTTTCTCAACTTTGGCATGCCAATTTCCTATGTAAAATGGAATTCTAAGAAGATTTCATCTCTATCCATTTTTGCATTTGAGCAATTCTTACTATGCAAAATCGCACTTCTATATTGCACCCTTATCGAATAATGCTTAAATGAGTACGCAGTGTCCGGTTGGTCCTGTGTATTGCATCATGCACCAATATGAGTTCCAAATGACTAGCGTGGTAAGCTCTTTCTGATCAGTTGGTTCATCAGGCACTACATCACAGTGTCACAGCCTCTACGTTGGCCTAGAACGTGTCCATCATGTCCTTCTTAGACCTGAAGCAGGGCATGGTCTCCCGGTGGTGGGCCCGAGCCCGGATGAACCCGTCTCTGGCCTGCTGCCCCACCACTGCTGCCGCAGCCTCTGTCACCTGCATGCTTCACGACTCTTTCGGTGCTCTGAGTGTGGATAGAGAACTCCGGAACCTCGTACGGCTTGACCAGGATCTTCTGGATCTGATCCCCGGACAGTGAACAGGTGAATGCCGGCTCGTGCACCTGGCCAGGCTGCCAGCTGATCAGTGTCTGCAAGCTGGTGGCTGACAAGTTCAGCTTGGGTGTGATGCGAGGTCTTACACTGGTGTCCCCATACTTCTCGCCAGCCCTCAGCTTCAAAATCTGGGTCACGGCGAACCTGCGGTCGTCCTCACTCTGACTCGCCATCAGCGAGAGGAGGACACATTCTGAGTGTGCGAACCATGCTCCTGTCCGCACGTAGAAGGTCACAGCTGTTTGGACCTTCTTGGGCTGCGACCTCATCACTCTGAGCTGCGTGAGGATGTGCTTGGGGCCGTCCTCTAGTCTGTGGTGAACCTTGATGTCGTAGTAGAGTTTGAAGTACACCTGCAGGCAGTACTTGACTAGGATTTCCAGGGTGTTCAGTTCTTTGCCAGTCAGTCCATGCTTTCTGGTCCACATGTACACGAGCGACTGGGCTGTGGTGAGCCACCTGGAGTGGGACAACTTGCCACACTTGATCTCCTGCAGCTCGGACGGGAGAACGCCCCGCTTCACAGCCTGGACCAGCTGGTAGGAGACCTGCTGGTCAGTGGACATGTTGACCAGGATATACTCCGTTATCTCTGCGAGATCTTCACCGCCTGGCACTCCTCTGAACTCTGTGTTGTACTGCATCTCATTCACGCTGGACAGCAGACTGCACACTGGACCCGTGAAGCTAGTGTCAGATGATAAGATATAAGATACTTTGATCCTATCTAGACACTTTGCAAGTACCAACTACAAGGTTATTGACTATACAAAGCGCCACCACGCCAGGACGAACCTGGTGGACTCGAACCGCTGACCGAATGTAGGGACTCTACACTCGGGCCGAGCGCTCTACCAACCAGACCACCCTGGTGGGTGATAGTGTCAGATGAGGTAGGCCCGTCGATGCTGGTGATAAGGTGGCGCAAGGGCAACTCGTTTGTGTGCAACACGCATATACTCCAGAAGAGCTTGCGTCCCAGCATCTTCTCCAAATGGGCGTGAGTACCACCCTTCCACCTCGTGTTGGCCCTAGTTGAGTCACCTTGCAGTACGATCAGTGAGTCGGTGGAGTCGTATGTCACCAGCAGATCATAGAGAGCCTGAGCCACCTTGAACGCAGGCTTCTCAGGTGGCACCGGGTCCTCTGGTACAAAGTGCCAAAGGTACCTTCCAGATGGCTCCTCTGTCACTGACACATGCTCCTCCCTGATCAACCTTGGGTGCAGTTTCCCATAGCTGTCGGACACCATCGCCCTGGTCTTGTCCTTCCTCCCATCGTAACCCAATCCAACTATTTTGGTACCCTGCTGCTTCCCCTGGTCAAGGTCCCTGGCCGATGCCATGGCATCCTGCCTGGCCCTCCTCAGCTTATTAGGATCGCAGACCAGGTATGACATGTCTGGAGAGAGGTGGCCGTCAGCGATAAGGTCCTGGAGGAATCCGGAAGCCAAGACAGCAGCAGCAGTGGGCGGAACGTCGAACCGGATGCTTGGATGCGGAGCTGGACTTCGACCGTACGTGTTTGACCGACTTACGCTGTTTTTTTGTGACTTTTGGAGTTTGGTGATAGATAGGACCTTAGACCTTAAACAGTATCCAGCCCTGAAACCACCTACGTTGGGTAAATAATAACGTGGAAAATCCAGTTGCCAGGAAAAAGGTTTTTACCCGAAAAACGAGGTGATTTTGTATGAGAAGTGAGCTTTCCGGCGTCTGGTGGACTTAATGTAGGTCTTACGGCAATATCGAGGGCATGCTTCCGATAGAGTTTTTAGCGTTCTACAACTTTGCCATCAGTAAAAAAATTCGAATCTCTAACTTAAGTGGCTTTTCTGTGAGTTTAAAGATGGTGTATGCTAAGCTATGTTTTGCATATAAATATAAAAGTCCATTTTTGCGTAGGAAGAAGTGCTCAAACTAAAAAGTTGAAAGGGACAAACCACCCTTAAAATTCAATTTTACATAAGAAAACACCCTGCCAAATTCGAAATAATATATATTTCACTTTTCATTGGACCTACGGCGTACCCTAGTGGACAGTGCTCTGAGTGACGCGGCTCACAGAGAACAGTTCATTACTGTTTGGACACAATTTCCATCCTATTGACTTGCAATTAGACTATAATAAGCTATTCTGTGTACCTCTGCTACCTACAAAAACAGAAGAAATAATTCTGGGTTGTTTGACGCACTTGACGAAGTGGTCCTGATTTCAAAATCGTAACATGACGTAAAAATGATAATTCTTATTTTTTAGCTCAAACTAGTAATTATTTGTCATTTCAATTGTTATGTGGACTGTAAAATTACTGATGTATGATTTATAATACAAAGGAAAAACATTCCCACCCCTAGAATTTATTTAACCTACAATATCAAAGAATTTCAAATAAGCGATGGCGGCCATCTTGAAAATGGTCGCCATTTTTGTCACAGGTCGAATCTGAGATGGCCCTAAATCTAAAAATCACCACTGAGGCATAGTCTACCTGCGGACCAAATTCCATGCTTGTTTCATCAAACCCACAATACTTTCACCTATCTGCAGTACTATTAAGAATCAGGATCAAGATGTGAACGTTCCATACAAACCCACGCTACGTGTACTGTACAGTTACCTATACGAGTAACTCCCTACTTGGATAAGGGTATCTCTTTTAAGTGTCAAATGCGAATCTTGCTATAAGTGGATGGAGTTTAAGGGAGCAGTCTATTTTAGCTTTTACTTGTATACTGCATTTCATATGCATAGTTGATTTATTCATTCATTTTATTTCAAAAACATCAGAATATGTGTCGTGACATGATATGCAGCTAGACTAAGGGGCTAGGTGTGTGACTTTTCTGCATATTTTGCTACTACTGTAGGCTCTAATGGGGTAAATTTGAAATACTTAACATAAGTTCAGAAAAAGACACTTTTGTGGGGGGGAGGCTCAACCCCCTGTAGCCCCCCCCCCCTCTTACCTGCGCACGTGACTGGCAGCATTATTGTATGGTTATTCAAAGAATAGGTTCAGATATTGAGAATTTGTGGCGTCAGTATATTTGTAATCTTGTAATTTCTTACCTGTTTCCTCGGTTGAAAGGCTTGCCCAGCGGTCGGATAACTCCTCCTTTTCTTGCTTAGTCCTATGTCTAGACAGTGGGACACCCAGTTCGGCTGCCATGTTGTTAACACACTTCACCAGGCGTCTCTCCCATGCATTCTGCAAAGCAACACCTCCTCAGAGCCGCCCAACAAGAATTTGACCTACTATATTATAAAAAAAGAAGCTTCTTACACTCGTTATACAGGGTGTAACACGAGTTTCTGCAAATATTGATATAGGTGAAAGAACGTGTAATTCTAAGTAGAACATTTTCTATACACATATGCTTTTTGAGACTTCCCTTAGACGTGAGATGACGTGAGAAAAATCACGGTGGTCAGGTGTTGCATAAAATAGGTAACGCCGCGAAATAAGTAGCGCCTTACCTCACACCCCCGCCGTTCCTTACTTATTTACCACAAAATACTCCTTAATAAGTAATTAACCAGGAAATGTGTGGTACTGTGGTTGCTGGAGGTACTGGAGAAGACAGGAGAGAAGAGAGGAAGGCATTGGAGGTACCGGAGAGAAGGGAGGAAGACATTAGTGTAGTGATTATTTAGTAAGAGCAAGGCATTGAGTGATCTAGCTCTGTACACGTCTTATGTATATGTTAAGTGGGTTTATATGTATGACAGGTGGCAGGTAAAGGGATTATCTTCTTAAAAACTTCCATCTTTGTCTCTCGATTCGTCTTCTTCTTCTTGTGACCTTTGACGCTTAGAACTGTTTAATAGGTCCTCTTCAAACTTCGTCTCCTTAGTTAACAGGTTTGTCAACTCTTTCCTTGTCTATTTCACCTGGGATACTAAAATATTTGCATTAGTTTTGGTCAGTGTGAGTGAGGGCGTCAGCTCATGGTTGTGTGACAGTGTTATACAGCAATCTCTTCTCTCCTGTCTCCTCCAGTACCTCCAGCAACCACAGTACCACACATCTGGTTAATTACTTATTAAGGAGTATTTTGTGGTAAATAAGTAAGGAACGGCGGGGGGTTTGAGGTAAGGCGCTACTTATTTCGCGGCGTTACATATTTTATGCAACACCAGTATTGTCACAGCGAATGTGACGAATGGATGTATGCAATGTGTACGCGCGGTTGCCCCTCGGTGAGATTATGAATTATTTAATCATTATCTTTACTTGTAATGAGACATTACATTATCTTATAACAACACAATTGGTATTAACGGACATGTTATTTATTAAATAAGCAGTACACGAAAACAGCAGGGCTATAATAAGCAATACTGTAAAAGGCTACTTGGCATCGTGTCGGAGCGCGGGAAGAGGGCTAGGCTGCGAGGCTGCCCGCCGGTCAGCTGAGTCACGTGTCAGAGTCACGTGTTACATCCTACCCCGCTCCGACACGATGCCACTTAGCCTTTCACAGTATTGCTTATACTTATTGCTTAGCCCTGCTGTTTTCATGGACTGCTTATTTAGTAAATAACATGTCCATTAATACCAATTGTGTTGTTATAAGATAATGTTATGTTCAATCAATCAATCAATCATTGGGGGCATACGCCGGGGGGCGCGTCGCCTCGCCCACCCTACGACGCCACTCCCGGGGGTCACCACGCGCGAGTTCCCATGCAGGCTCCTTTCCCATACCAAGCAGCTCTCGACAAGAAACATCAACTTGCCCCAGCCACGAGCCTTGTGGGCGCCCCCTTGGCCTCCTCCACGCCGGATTGTCTCTTACAGATACAACCCGATGGGAAGGATCGGTTTCAGGGTAGCGTGCCACATGCCCATATAGCCGAAGTTGGCGATGACGGACCATGCAGGTAATAGGCCTCGATTCAGTCTCACGGTGCAATCGCTGATTTGACACTTAGTCATCCCAGCGATACCCCATGATTCTGCGAAGACACTTATTACCAAAGGCATTGATTCGTCTCTTCAAGTCACTATTTAGTGTCCATGTCTAACAACCATAGAGTAAGACAGGGATCACAAGCGACTTGAAGATCCGGATCTTTGTCCTCCTGCACAGGTACCGACAACGCCAAATACTCCCGCTGAGCGAGTCCATAACACCGTGGGCTATGCCAATCCGCCGTAAGGCTTCTTGACGTGACCCGCCGTCATTATGGACTGCGCTACCAAGGTATGTAAAACTTTCCAAGATCTCAATGTCCTCACCACACGCATGAACAGACTGCACTGCTTCATCTAGTAGGTCTCCAAATACCTGGACCTTGGTCTTGAGCCAGGAGACCGCAAGTCCCAAAGGCTTTGCCTCCTCGTGCAGCGCCTCGAGAGCCATCACCAGGACCTCCAGCGACTCAGCAAAGATTACTGCATCATCGGCAAAAACAAGATCAGTGATCTTGGTGTTGCCGACGGATGCTCCACAATCACTTTGATCTACAACCTTGTCCAATACCCAGTCCATACAAGCGTTGAAAAGTGATGGGGCAAGGACGCACCCTTGCCTCACTCCTGTATTCACAGGAAAGAAGCTGGAGACACCTGCCCCACACTTCACAGCACTCTCAGTCCCAGAATACAGACCAGTTATCAAACCAATAGTCCTTGCAGGAATCCCTCGAAGTCGCAGAAGGTCCCAGAGTGACTCACGATGCACTGAGTCAAACGCCTTCTTGAGATCAACATAGGCTGCAAGCATCCCCTGTCGAAACTCACGTCGGCGTTCCACCAGGACACGAAGCGCTAGGATACGGTCCGTTGTTGACTTACCAGGCGTGAACCCAGACTGCTGAGGTCTCTGATGCTTCACCAGATGACTGCGAATTCGTGTCAGCAATAGATGGGCAAGCACCTTGCCTGGTACGCTGAGCAGTGTAATACCGCGGTAATTGTTGCAGTCCTGGCGGTCCCCTTTCCCTTTCCAGATAGGGACGACCAGCCCCCTTTTCCAGTCAGGAGGAATGGTACCTGATTGCCACACGGCAGTCAGGACAGCATGCAACCCGCGGATCATGGCCTCACCCCCAGCTTTGAGGAGCTCCGCACTGATATTACAAACACCAGCTGCCTTTCCACCCTTCAACTTTGCTACAGCCTCTCTGACTTCGTCAAGAGAGGGTACGGTTTCGTCAATGGGAGGATCGGCATCCACTGCCTGTAACCCAGTGGTGTGAAGCTGCTCAGTTGGAGGGTCCACCGTGAACAACTGCCCAAAGTACTCAGCCCAACGAGCCATCTGCCCATCCATGTCCGACACGAGGCGCCCATCTGCTGTTCGAATAGCACTCGCCCGAGAAGGAGACTTGGAACGGAGCTTCTTCAGGGCTCGGTAGGCGGGTCGGAGGTCATTAGCGTTCAAATGACCCTCGACATCCTCAGCGAGACTCCTGACATACCTCTCCTTGTCTCTCCTCAGGAGGGTTCTAGTCCGGCGTGACAGAGCCCTGTGCTGGTCCCGGTTCCCAGCCAGCCTGGCAGCGCGACTCTCCTCGATTTTCTCCAGCGTCTCCGTCGAGACAAAACCACGCCTTGAGCTCGGGCGCTCCCCAATACACTCCTTGGCAGCCTGTAGAGTTTCACGTTTGAAGGTATCCCACAGTTCTACAGGATCCCCCAGAGCACCGAGCACATCAAACCGATTTGAGACTGCCACCGCATACGCATGAGCACATGTCAAGTCCTTCAGTTTCTCAAGATGAAACACAGTATGGTTACCTCTTGAGATTCTTCTGAACTTGACATGAACCTTAAAAGCCTTCGTTAAGCCTTAATGTTATGTTCCATTACTAATAAAAATAATGATTAAATAATTCATTATTTCACCGAGGGGCAAACGTGCGTACACATTGCATGCCTCCATTCGTTGCATTCGCTGTGACAAAACCGGCCGCCGTGATCTTTCTCCTTCATCTCACGTCTAAGGGAAGTCTCAAAAAGCATATGTGTATAGAACATTTTCTATTTAGAATTACACGTTCCTTCACCTGTATCAATATTTGCAGACACTCGTGTTACACCCTGTATCTATCACGTGAATCTGTGTAAATGTGTATAAGTGTATGACAATTATTTTATAAATTTAAAGGCAAGCTCAAACTTAATTTTGGAGATACGATTAAGATACCGGCGACTATTTTTTTAATTTTCGATTAGACTTCTTTTTTTTAATCCATGTTTTAGGTGCATGTTTTCCATAAAAACGTAGTTCTCAAGGAAAGAGGCCGAACACGAATGGTTAAGGATAACAGGCTACAAAATACTCAGTATCATTGTGTCGCCTCTGATCATCTGGTTAACTATAATAATATTCCTATCATTCGTAATTAAAGAATACGCGAGGTTTGCCCCAGATAACAAATATGATGTGAAAATACTACTCATTATATTTGTATAATATTACATATCGTAGTTATTTTACCTAACCTACTTGTTTATTGATTTTGTATTGGCATTCCATCCTAGGAATCTCGCTGAGGATGTCAAGGGCCATTTGAACGCTAATGTCCTCCGACCTGTCTACCGAGCCTTGAAGAAGCACCATTCCAAGTCTCCATCTCGGGCAAGTGCTATCGCGCTATCTGGATGCGTAGATGGCTCGTTGGGCTGAGTTCTTTGGGCAGTTGTTCTCGGTGAACAATTGGGCAGCTTCACACCTTGGGATAGCATACCAAAGTACTATGGAAACAATGAACTTGAAATGTTGAGGCTCACTGCATAATGACATAGCCTCACTGCGAGCTTTGGGGTCATTTGTTTCCTCAGCAATATCAACTAAGGCATCGTAAAACTGAACAATTTGGTACCTCACAGCTTTTACACTGTCAATACGACATTCCCATCGGGTTTCACTGAGAGGTTTCACAGTCAAGTCCTTAATATGTCTTGTGAAAATTGCCCATCTCTGAGTTGAAGCAGAAAACAAGACATACAGCCTTTGAAGGATACCAAAGAGGATCATTCCCTCTGGACAGGTCCTGGCAATATCCACTAGTAACAAATTGTAGCTGTGGCATACACAGGGTGAAAAGAAAGCTCTTGGGTTCATTTCCAAAAGATGAGCCTGAACACCAGACTTATTGCCTCTCATGTTAGCACTATTAGCATAGCCTTGGCACCTTATATCTTGTAAATTTAAACCCAGTGTCACTAATTTATCAAGAAGAACATGCAGGATACTCTTTCCTGTACTTTCCTTTACCTCAATGAATTCAATAAAATGTTCATAATTCCAACAGGAACTGTGGAGCCATCAGACACATATATAATTGTTAGAGACAACTGTTCTTTATGACTAACATCTGGAGTACAATCCAGTATAACAGCAAAGTATTTTGAGGCCTTTATACGGTCAATAATGGTATTCTGGACTTTGTTACACATCAGCTGAATCAACTTATTCTGGATACGCTTGCCCAGGTAATGGTCATGGAACTCTTCATCCTTGATTCGTCGCAGGTGTTCTTGCATGACAGGATCAAACTTGGCAATCAATTAGACTAGGCCAAGAAAATTACCTTGTTTAGGTTCAAAGAGTTTATCAGCAGATCCTCGGAAAGCCATGTTATGTTCTGTGAGAAACTGAACAATAGCAAGAAGGCACTGAAAAACATTTTGCCACCGTAGCTTTTCATCATTGATTCGCTGCTGATGAACTGAATCCAAAGAGCAACCCTTCTTTAGTCTTTGCTCAGCCTCAAACCATTGAACACTTGCCTGCAAGTGACCACTGGACTTTTCATGCCAAAATAAACGCACAATAGCATTGGACCAGTCATTAAACCCATCAGAGGACAGTGTGGCATTAACACTGGAAAAACTCTTACAGAAAAATTCCAATTTTTTCTCACTGAATACACCAGCCATTTTCTTTGCATCACCACCCTATTTGATAATTTACGCTGTAGGTAGGAATTTGAACATTTCCTGCCTGCTGCATCTTTGGGGAATTCATGGTTCAAATCTAACTTATGTGGACCCTTTGTGACCATAAAATCTTGCTGAGCTGTGGAAAGATTTTTTGGCCACGAGGCAAGATCCTCATAATTTTCAATAAAGCTAACAACTAGGGTGGTGCCTTTCCTCTTGTGTTCTGATGTACGCTGCTAAGGCAAGCTAGATGATGATGTAGCTTGTTCAGCAGTTTGCATGAAAGGAGCTGCAGGAAGATTGGACAGATCTTGGACCTCCATGGAACTGACTGACTCACAATCTGATTCTTCGGTCTCACTGTCATTCTTTTTAATGATAAATTTCTCCATTGCTCCACTGAGACTTTTGACTTCCTTTTCTTTTGCTGCCTTTATCTTCCTCTTTTCACTGCTACTCATGAAGATTCTGCCAATGTCACGCTTTCTTTTCGGCATCTTTTTGCAAAAGGGGGCAAATATTCTCAATATAAATTTAGTCTATATTTGACAGAATATTTTCATAAGCACGATCAGGATTTCACAAGAAAATTATGAAACCTAGGCCAACAGCCGAAATCACTTGGCTCAAGGACTCAAGCAGTTAGCACTCTTTAATTCAGGAAAATGCATGCAGCACAAATTCACAGATTAGATCTCTCATAAACAACACTACCAAGACAATCAGTCAAACCAAGAAAAACCACACACTTCTTGAAAATGTGTTAAAGAGATAAAAGGCCTCTTCCATTTGTGCCCAAGTTCCAGGAACCAGTTCTTTCAGTTCAGGGTTGGGTTCAGTTCCTGGTTCCGGGTTCGCGTGTCACAAATGGAACGCAAAAACCCCGTTTTTTTGTTTACAAACAAACTCAGCTGGCGAGGCAAGAGGGGGAGGGGAGAGAGAGAGAAAGAACATTAAAAGTGGTAACTCAGCTGTGATGTGAAGGGATCATATCAAGTTTAAGACCGCGGGAACGCATTCCTCCACCAGTGCCACTTGTAGGCCTGTCTGACATCCTCTCCGACTCGTGCATGCGGAAAACCCTTCACGATAAGAGAAATAGGGCCCAAGGCGGCCATTGTTTGTTATGAACTGAAAACTCTACCCAGGCTACCGACGTCCCAATGTGGGTAGAGAAAGTTCAAGGGTTTTGCAGAGTCACTACGCGCGTCGCCTCGGACCCAGGTTTTCGTGCGCAAATGGAACGCCTGAATTCTTGGGTTCCGTGAACTGGTTCCTGAAATGTCGCAAATGGAAGAGGCCTAAACATGAGGAAGAATGTGATAAATCTAATCACACATCTGACCTCGGGTAGAGCTGGGTCCTAAATGAGCGACGCACGCCGCGCATGACATGGTGCATGCTAAATAATGCTCAATCAGTAGCCCGCTCTGTTGCAGACATGTCAAGTGCGACTGCATTGCGCCACATTTTGCTCTATCAGGGGCCCGCTCATGAGGCGGGGTGCCCCTAAAGGCCTAACAGTTTTTTGTTTTTTTTGGCGGGGCCACTAGAGGCACGGGGCCCAATGCAGTTGCATCGCTCGCATCGCCCTAGGGCCGGGCCCTGTGCACACTAACAGAAGCACACTCACAGAGGCGTTAAGTCACAGGGGCCTAAGCATCCAAGATCGTGAAAGGTGTGTAGTGTGCAGTGTGAGCTGGCGCAATTTGGTGTACAACTTTATAGGAGGGCGACACACCACAGAGGTCTAAGACCCATAAGTAATATGAAACAGCTGCTGTAAACCAGTGGTAACGGGGCCTGGTTGTGGAGGAGGAATCTTGGAGGGGCAGGTTTCAAATAGCAGAACAAATATATTTATATTTTGACCCACCCCCCCACTACAAAAAAAATAGGAATTTGTAAATGTATGTTTTTCCTTCTATAAAATATAAACGATTTTTTATTCAATTGTAATTTCTAATCACTCTTGTGAAATCTTTGATTATTATGAAAGGATTTTTTTTTTTTTTCAAAAAATTTGAAACATCATATTCTAGAAGCAATCATAATATCATCAATGGAGTTCAATCTAATTTCGACTCATTATGATGAAGATACCATTTAAAACAAAGGTTGTATATGAACCATGAAGTAATGTTGTTTTGAGGAAATAGAAATCTAGGTAGATAGACTACAGTAAATCTTTGCACCTGAGCTTTCCTGATGTAGGTGAGAGGCTCTTTGAGAACATCCCAAGGCGTATCAGGGTTGGCCAGAAGCGTTGGCTGCACGTGCATCAGGTGGTAAAGAGCGTTGCGCAAGCGAGTGTCCAGTGAGGTGCCCTGAGCCCACTCGTAGCATTCGGTACCAAACCTTTCCTTGTTGAAATTTTGCGTCGCCATCGTCGCCTGCAAAGATAAGGTTGTTATTATGATACTTGACCTTGACCTGAGAGTGTTGTAAAAAGATCTATTAATTCAGGATTTCACTGTACAGTCAAACCTCGATATAACGGACCTCGATGTAACGGACATCGGATATAACGGACTCCATGTGCGTGACTTTTTTTTTTTTTTTTTTTTTTTGTCATGTTAGACCGCTTATCGCCGCTCGAATTGTCAACTCAACATTATTGTATTATTTTTTCATTTTATCTTGGAATGCTTGGGTTTTAAGGAGTTTTGATGTATCACATATTAAGATATAATATTATAAGGAAGGAGCCTGTGTTGCTAGTGATTTAGTGGTAGAAAGTGTGTATTGTTTAAAATAGTGACTATTAGTGTTATGGCGTGGCCGCTGCTACGTCTCCCTGTCACCTCAACACCCTAAATCACCCTTATCTAAGGCGACACGCAGTGCTACACTGACCTAAATAGTGACACTTGTATAGAACTGCAGTTCACAACCATATAATATATATAATAATGAGCATTAGTCATGATAATAAGCAATACCATTGGAAGCCACGGCTGAATCTGGCTCTTAGTAATTTTTTTACCTTTCACTAGAGCTTGAGCTTGACTAGCTACACGTTCTGGTTGTGTGTGTGATTATTTCTCATTTATTTCACGTGTAGGAGCGGACCAAATTCAGCATGTAGTGCCAGTCACTGTTTACCTCCCAACATAGCTACACAGTCTGGTTGTGTTTGTAATTATTTCTCATTTATTTCACAATTTTTCCGTTTTTTTCATATATTTTTCCCCCCTTGGGAAAATACTCTCGCTATAACGAACAATCGGCTATAACGGACTCCTCCTCCCCCGCTTTAGTCCGTTATATCGAGGTTTGACTGTATTTTCATTGTTATCGTTCGTCCTTCATCACTATGTACAAAGTAAATTGTAGAGCAGATTGTGTGCGTGGCTGCAACATGCCGGAAGGAAACATTTAAAAGACAACGCCATGTTCTCCTCCGAAAGGGAAGATAAAAATATATTTTAAAAAGATAAAAGAAAAGAAGTTCAAACTAGACTACCACGGATGGCAATGCATTATGTAGGGGAAATAAGATTATTATTGTTATTATCATTATTATTGTTATTATCATTATTATTGTTATCATTATCATCATCAGGTTTTTTTTCTATCATCATTATTATAATCATTACCATTACATTATTACATTGTTATTAGTGTTATCATAAATATTGTTATGATTACTAACATTGTTATTAACTAGACATATAGACAGATGTAAAAACAGGTGATGAAGAAGACACGGGGTGGGAAGCGAGTACTTTATTTCTGACTAGTTTCGCCTCTATTGGGCTTCTTCGGGGGAATATGATTCCTCCGAAGAAGCCCAGTAGAGGCGAAACTAGTAAAAAATAAAGTACTCACTTCCCAGCCCGTGTCTCCTATATCACCTGTTTTTACATTGTTATTAACCCTCATAGAGGGGCGGATATGTAAAATTGGTGTGCACTTCCGGAAAGAAACATGAAACTTTGCCCTAGGTGTTTTTTGGGCATGCTGATTTCAAAAATTACGGGAACCAGGACGTCTGCCCAATGGTTCCCGCCAAAAAATTAAGAAATTCAAAATGGCCGCCTAAAAACACATTTTTGTCCATAAAACGGCTTTAAGTGACCCGATTGCCTTAATCTTGATGTCTATACCTATGTTTTCGAGGTCAAGAAATCCAATAAAACACATGTGAAGACTCATAAGATACATCTTTATCGTGAAAATTGTAAAAAATTGCTCATAACATTTATTTTCACAAGAACCTACTGGTATGTATATGAATTGCACGTCCCTTAATTTCCTTAAACAATTTACCGGACTTTTGACGGAGTATAATGACAAACATTCCATGAAAATTAAGGACACAGATCGCCACCATGAACAGATACCAAGTGTGCAGAAGACGTCCCTATCTCAAGTAAAAAGTGTCACTGATGTGATGGAGGAACTTGGCAACCCCTTGCTGATACAAGCACAGACATCTGCACGCTTGACACTAAATGGATAATGTCTGCTAGCGTGGTGAATACAATAAGGTCCGCAGAGGTCATAGACAAAACACAATACCAGAATTTTGTTGCGGAGCATTTCAATGTCAATATCACTGCATTCAATGACACCATACATAAAAACAGTCTACTTATGTTAAATTCTATTTCGAGAAAGAATCCTGCGAAGTCCACTTCTAAAATCTCCAACCTGCTTGATGATGTCCATCTCTTCTTACGGATGTATATATCATGGTAAGCTAGAGACAGTGATATAACAGTGGATGCCTTCTTCAGGCATGAAAATCATGCCTGACCTCCATCGTTGGCATCGAATCGCATCATGCACCAACCAAGCAAAATAGACTTAATGGAATGTTTGGAATCATTGGTACCTCAACCAGAATCTATAGTAAATGTTGATGTGAAAATTGTCGATGGTGCACATACTTGATCCAAAGAAGTCGAAGGTTCCTGTCAAAACATTCCAGGACAATCACAACTGATGTTCTTGCCATATTTAGAACGCATGTTCCAGGATGTTCTTCGTTGGGATGTTGTTTGGGATGTATATAAAGAGGACAGCCTAAAGGCACAAACACGACAGAACCGTAGATCTGGTAACCATCTCCGAGTTGCCAACAACACTATCGTTCCTGTTAACTGGAAGAACTTCCTTCATTGTGATTCAAACAAAGATAATATGTTTAAATTCCTAGCCAATCCAATACAGGAGTTTCAACACCCCCCCCCCCCCCCCTCCCAACGGAAGCTAGTCATTTCCACGCATGGCGAGAACGCTGTTTCATCTCCTATAGCCGTCCCATCACTCCGTAACTCCCATCGCTGTTTCATTTCCCATATCTCTCTGACTTGTCATGCACTCATGAGGAAGCAGACACACGGCTCCTATTTCATGCTTCAAATTCGTTCCATCAAGGATTTACCAAGATTTACCAAGGATTTATACATGCAACAGATACCGACGTGGTGGTTCTTGCAATTGCTGTGTTAAGTGTCTTAAAGGAGTGCGAAATATAGGTAGCATTTAGTCATGGTTCTAAAGTACGGTACATCCCCAATCACCTGCTTTCAGTTGAATTTGGTGATGATGCATCATAGGGGTCTTTTGTTTATGCATGCAATATCAGGATGGAATACTGTTTCTGCCTTCTTTGGAATTGGAAAGAAAACCGCTTTGGCTGTATGGCTAGGTATGACTCAGCTCACACCTACTTTTTTGTTTATCTCGTGCTCCAGCTCAGATATCCCCAGATGATATGGACCAAATAGAAAGATATGTTGTCCTTTGGTATCAGCGAACATCAGCACTTAGCTATGTGAATGAACCCAGGAAGGAGTTACTCACTAACAACCATAAGATGGAAAACGTTCCTCCAAAATTACATGCCCTAGAACAAACAGCAAGTGAAAAGGGCTATTTATCAGTCAGGACATATCTGGGGACAGTCACTTATAGGAAAGCCCAATGTTCCATCACCAGATTATGGAGCTGGGAGAGAGTGAAAGATGATTCTCCATGGACTCCATGCTGGACCACTCCTCCAGAGGCAGCCAAAGGTTGTCAAGGACTATTGAAATGTGGCGACTGTATGCGACTATGTCGTCTGCATACTGTATGGTCAGATACTCTCGGTGTATCGGGTCAGGTAGGTCATGTGTGTACATGTTAAAGAGAGTTG
>JACEEZ010022532.1:315000-335805 GCA_016584305.1 Chionoecetes opilio
GGCTATATTGATGGCTGATCTTAGGAGATTTCTGGTGACCTCGGTGTTATGTCTCCTATTCAGTTTTCTGGCCATGTTAACCCGGTGGTTGTACTCTTTGACCGCGGAGTTGTAGTACCAGCGGTCCTTGTAGTTACTGGATGGAGGCTTTGTTAGAGGGATGGCTTTGTCTGCGGCCGCGTGGAAGGCATCGACGAGTCGCTTTTCCATACCGTCAATGTCCGGTGGAGCATTGGTTGCCTCAAGTTACGAGTCCAAGTGGTGTCTGAATGCTTGCCAGTCCGCTTTCTTTGTATTCCATCTGGGTGGAATGCGAGGGCGGTGCAGTTTTGATGTATTAAGGGTGATGCATGTGGCAAAGTGGTCGCTGGCGAGGTGGTCATGTATGGTCCACTGTTCGTCATGCGACAGGTGGCTTGAGGCAAAGGAGAGATCTAGGATGCCTCCTAAAATGTGGGTGGCTTCTCCTCGTTGGTTGAGAAGTGTTGCCTCGGGAACATTATGTAAGGCCTCCATCAAGTGGTGCCCGTTCCTGTTGCATTTTGCGGAGCCAATGTCTGTGTGATGGGCGTTGAAGTCTCCACCTATGAAGACTGGCGTTGCGGTACAGAGTGCCATGACTTCGTGCATTTCTAGTATGTTTGTGGGGCGTGGGGCATTGTAGATGTTGTATATGTGTAAGTCTGTGTTTTGTAGTGTGAGTGTGACTGCCTGCACCTCCACTCCGTCTCCACATATTACGGGATTGGGGATAACTTTACATTGAATGTTCTGTTTAACGAGGATGGAGATCCCGTGTGTTTCACCCTCCCTGGCGTACTGGTGAAAGGCCTTGTAGCCTCGGAAATAATTTTTTGATGTTTCTTTAAATTTTGTCTCCTGTAGTAGGATGACGTCTTTGCCATCTTCTTGTGCGGCTGCCATTAACTGATGGTGTTTATTAAGGATTCCATTAATGTTCCACTGGACGATCTGGAGTTTATGGCTTGCTTGGCATGATATTTGTGCATTGCCTCGATGTTGGCTGAGGCCGGCCGGAGTGGGGTGAGCCCGGACGGTTTCCTGACGGAGTGTTTGCTGTGGTAGGGGGGCTGAAAGCTGTGCCTTCTGTGTCTTCCTCGTTGCCAGTGTTGTTTCGAGGACGTTGTCTGCCAGCTTCGTCAGACTCTCCGTTAGTTTCTCTTCTGGCATCGGTTGTTGTTTTAGCATGTTGACAAGAGCTGAAGCGAAAGTTGTTAACAGATTTTTGAACTCGTTCTTGGTGAGGGCAACTTTGTCTTCTATTTCCGTCTGTGGGGGAGTGGCTGTTGGCTGCGGAATGGGTGCCGGCGGTGTAGGCTGCTGGGCTCTGGGTAACGGAGTTTCCAGGCGTTGCTGCGGCTTGTTCCCCGTGCGTGGACAAGCTCCTTGGCCCAAGGCTGGAACTTAATCCATCACTTGCAGCCCAGCTTCCAGCCCAGCAACACCTCTCCTCAGCTCTCTCCAGCCATCCAACACCGCTCACCAACCAGCCAATCAGCGCTCAAGCTGCCAGCCAGGCTGCTCGCTGCTCGCACTCAGCGCTGAGGCCCGCTCTCAAGCTGACGCCTTGCTGCTCGGGATAGCGTGTACCGGGGACCTCCTCCTTGAAGTTGAGATCCCGCCCGCTTCCCCCGCCACCTTTAATTGTGACGCCCCGTCACTGTTTTAGACACAGCCACCACCACCTTGTGGCCTTCAACAGAGTTTTAGACACAACCACCACCACCTTGTGGCTTTCAACAGAGTTTTAGACACAGCCACCACCACCTTGTGGCTTTCAACAGAGTTTTAGACACAACCACCACCACCTTGTGGCTTTCAACAGAGTTTTAGACACAGCCACCACCACCTTGTGGCTTTCAACAGAGTTTTAGACACAGCCACCACCACCTTGTGGCTTTCAACAGAGTTTTAGACACAGCCACCACCACCTTGTGGCTTTCAACAGAGTTTTTTGAGACTGATTTTTTTTTCTTTTTTTTTCTGCATACGATTTGGACCCTTAAAGGTCGATTCATACTCCAGTACGGGATCGCATTGGAAGTTACCCCCCTTTCCTGCGGAGTTTTGGATCGATTAATTTTAGGACTCTGATGGTTTGAGCAGGCTTTTTCTCCTACTTATTTTTTTTAACCCTTTATCGCTCTGGTGGAAGACTTCTCGGGACCTGAGAAGCCCGTGTCTGGTCTGAAACCCCTCGTGGAGGCAGCACCTCGGCTAGTGCGTGTTTGTGCTGTTTCTGCGGGGTCGGGGCAGCCTGCGATGCGCTGAGGGACGCAGGAAGTTACGCAGGAAGTCCTTGTTACGCAGGAAGAAGAATCATTTATCACAAACGTCTACGTAAAACCAACGAACACCGGACACTGCCTCAACGGAGAAAGCGAATGCCCACAGAGATATAAAGACTCCACAATCGGTGCTTACATCAGAAGAGCTCTCACACACTGCAGTACATGGCAACTTATGCACAAAGAAATCGAGCGATCCACTCAAGTCCTCATCAACAACGGCTTCAGCGAGAGAGACATCAACCGTCAGACTAAGAAAATCATGGAGAACTGGTACAACCCTAACGCCACAAAAAAGAGTCAAGACATAACTATCTTCTACCGGGCTTTCTTCTCCACCGCTCACCAGGAAGAAGAAAGAATAATATCACAAATCGTCCACCGTAATGTGAAACCTGCAGACCAAGAGAGGAGAATAAAACTACAAATTTATTACAAAAACAAGAACACCAGCAACCTCCTTCTCCGTAACAGCCCAAGCCAGACGAAGGAGACAAAACAAAAGTCCCATGTCGTATATAGGATCACATGCAAAAGAGGAAACTGTGAAGTCCTCCCCTCATCCTACATCGGCATGACGACAACGAAGCTGTCCAGACGTCTTACTTGCCACCTAACTTCCGGAGCCCCAAAAAGTCACCTATTAGAACAACATGGCATCATCATAACAAGAAAATTTCTAGAAGAAAATACAGAATTGGTTGACATGTGTGCAGATGTGCGGCGACTTCCCATCCTAGAAGCACTGTACATAAAAGAGATCAATCCCAAGCTTAACGTCCAGGCAAACGACCTACAAGTTCTACCCAGCATGAAAAGAACAAAAGCAAATAACAGCCTACTCACAGAAAAGCCAAGCGAAGACCAAACAACCAATCAGCGTCTCCCACTCAAGAAGACGAGAAGCAAAAGCTATCTACCAATCAACGACATCGGTAATAGGCTGCGTGGCAGGCAGACCGGCTATAAATAGCGCTTCACTTCGCATCTTAATCATGCTCACATCAACTCCTGAGGAGAAAACATCTTCCATATGCTGCTGAAGAAGGGTTCTTAGACCCGAAATCGCGATACAGCAAACATGACAAGCTACGGCGAAGTCATAAAAGTGATTACAAAAGAGAATAACACACTCTTAAGACAAAGAGAAAATATCTTTAAGAAGATTATAAACGCTGAACTAGCTATCACTTTTAACGATATATATATATATATATATATATATATATATATATATATATATATATATATATATATATATATATATATATATATATCGTGACACGCTGGACAAAAGTGCCAATTTTTTTTTATGTTTACCAATGGACATACTTAATAAAATAATCCCATGCTTCAAAAAATTGGACCATATTATCATGTGATTATGGGTCAAAATCCAAGATGGCGGCCGAAAAATGGAAAAAAATCGATAAATAATGATAACTTCGCTACTATTGGACTTAAAAACATGTGTAAACTATCTATTTGTAGGTAATGATGCCCAGTGAGTCGCTTGGAACCATCATATTTTGCATTAGATCATCAGGAACTAAGATAATGGTCACATGTAGAAAAAAATGGGTCGCTCGATATGAAAATTTACGTTTCGTGAGACATGTTTTAATGACTTGTTTGTTGTCCTCAAATAAATGTGTTAGATGTTGAATATCATCTTTCGTATATCATGTGTTTACTTGTAGGCAAATTGATAATTTGATGCTGTATATTTCACTTTGTCTAGTGCCCTCATAAAAGATTTCATCTGGACGTGATGACCTTTGTTTTCTATTTTTGCGTGTATTTATTACTGTGACGTCGTTTTAGTTATGTCAAGCTTCATCCAGACAGTACAGGATTAATTGATGATGCTGAGATCTACAATCAAGTAGGTTAAGGAATTAATTAATACAATAGATAAGTCATTGTAAGAATACACGATAAGCATAATAGTCAAGATTTACTAACGATATTTTAACTATATTATGTGGCGGTTGGATAATGTCTTATTTCTTTTTTTTGCAGGTTGTTTTGTCAACAGCTCTGAATCTACGGCTCAGTGAAACATCACACCATGGACTGGACAATTTGTGTCATTTGCCAGAACAGTAGAGACACTGTACCTCTCTCATGTCCAAAGAATAGACAGAACCGCAATGCTGACGACGTCTATAAGGACTTTCTTGACAATGTCAGAGAGTTCGAAAAGATAGGTGCATTGCCCGTTGACGTTGATTTTGGCGAACATGGCAGACCAGAACGTTTTGCAGAAAACAACGCTTCTTGGCATCGGGCATGCCACCGAAAGTTTAATAAAAATAAGCTTGAACGAGAGCTGAGTAGAAAACGTAAACAAGAAGAAGATGAGGAAGCTCCAGGTACCAGCGCATCCCAGCGATCAAAGCGTCGGTCAACGGGATCAAGCAAGAACACTTGTTTATTCTGTGATGAGAGTGGCCCCATAAAGCTGCATGAATATGCAACTAAATGCGCAGAATACAATTTAAAGTTAATGGCCACCGACATGCAAGACGGTAAAGTACTTTCAAAAATACTGTGTGGGGATCTGGTCTCAAATGAACTCAAGTATCATTTAGAATGTCTGACAAAGTACCGAAATGACTATCGTGGTTACAGGCGGCAGAATAGTCCAACAAGAGCTGAGCAACGTGAGCTGGATCAACGAGCCAAAATGGTCAATTCAAGAGCATTTGTTGAACTTGTAACGTACATGGAAGAATCTGCCGAGGAGGGGACGTACCTATTCAAACTGTCAAACTTACACAACATGTTTGAGAAAAGACTTAGGGACTTCGGCATTGATATCACCATCCATAAAACCCGCTTAAAAGACAAAATCCTGAAGCACTTCTGCCAGCAAGGAATAGAGGCGCAATCTGATGGGAAAAGCATTATCCTGGCATTCCCAGCAGGCATTCAGCTGGGTTGTTCTCAAACTCACTAAAACTGTTCACCAAACGACTCAAAGACGCTTTCCTGATTCATGATTATGACGAAGAAGCTAGGTTGTTTGCCAGAGTTGCCATGATATGTAGGGAGGAAATTCTGAAAGAAAAGATAGCATTCAGTGGCGAATTCAATCCTGGGTGTCAGCAAGAGATTACGCCCAGTACAAGGTTAATGTCAATGCTCATCTATGGCCCAAATTTAGCAGGTTCAGTAAATGACTCTCAAGCATATCTGACACTCACACAGCTCTTGGTTCACAACTGCAAGAAGAAAGGAAATGTTGAGACAAAACATCAGCGTTACTCTCCAGACCGTGAGCCACCAATACCTTTATATGTTGGTCTAAGCTTACATACTCAAACTAGAAGCAAGACACTAGTTGATCAAATGGCCAACCTAGGGATAAGTGTCTCATACAAACGTGTCATGCAGGTTGAAAACGAGCTTGCTGCCTCACAGTGTGAACAATATAGAAGCGATGGAGTAGTGTGTCCAAGCCAGTTGAGAAAAGGTTTGTTCACAGTAAGCGCGTTAGACAATCTGGACCATAACCCGTCTTCAACGACAGCACAGGGGTCCTTTCATGGAACAGGGATTAGCATCATTCAGCAGCCAACAAAAGACCATCCTGGGATTATACGCAATCACCCTGTTAGCATGTCCAACACAACTTCAAATTCAGCAAAAAGTCTGGTTCTTCCTGATTCATATTCTATAGTACCTGCGGTTTACATGAAACCCACAACAACAGAAGTACCCTCGATAGAACACACACAACAACGTCCGGTTTTGCTGATCACATAGAGAAAGCCAATGCCGAAGAGGAACGGTGGATTCAACATGCATCTGAACTACTGCAACAGGACTTAGTGCGAGAACAATCATTGTCATGGGCTGCATATCATGCATCACGTCAGCCTCAACCAAATGAATTGCCAGCAATCACAGCATTATTGCCGCTCTTTCTGGAGAAAGCAGACTCAGCTGCAATGGTGAAGCATGGCATGAGCATCATACAGAATATCACTCAATTTCTGAATCCTGGTCAAATACCAATTCTGGCATGCGACTGTCCGATCTTTGCCATGTGCAAGTACACACAGCGGAAATTTCCAACAATGCATGGAGAGAATTTGATGGTCATCATGTTCGGAGGCCTACATCTGGAAAAAGCTCTTTGGACTGTTCTTGGTGATGTGTTAGATGCATCTGGCTGGATAGATCCATTAACAGAGTCTGGTATAGCAACAGCAGGTACAGCACAGTCATTCTTAAAAGTATCGCACATAACCCGAACTCGCCATGCGCATCAAGTGTCTGCTCTCGCTCTGGAAAATCTTCAACAAGAGGCATTCAATGCAGCGACTGATACTGATACCGATGATGAGAAAGCCTTTGGCAGTTGGAAGATGTCCATGACAGAAAAGAGCCCAACCTTTCAATATTGGGACCTGGTGTTGAGATTAGAAAAGACGGTACTAATCTTAGTTAGAGCCCATCGCGAAAACAACTTTCAACTCTATCGAGAGGTGCTGGAATCACTGATGGGCTTGTTCTTCGCCCTGGATCACTACAATTACAGCAGGTGGGTTAGTGTGCACATCCAGGACATGAATTCACTACCAGTCAGTGTTCAAGAGGACCTCGAAAAGCACTGGGTTGTTGTCAAAGGCAGCCGCAGATTCTCCGCTATTCCAATAGATCAGGCCCACGAGCAGGAGAATGCAAAAGTAAAAGAAAAGGGTGGGGCTATCGGACTGACTGAACAACCTGAGGCCTTGAAGCGATGGATGATCGCTGGTCCTGAACAAGCTCGAGTGGTCACATCTTTTGAAAGCGAATACTTGGCTTCAGACGATGCCGATCGCCACTACCACCATCACGAGGAAGGATTGTCAGCACAGAAGTTATTCCAGCAGCAAACAAACAACCTCATTCAGACGATCAATGGGTATGGAAATCCATTCTCTGATGACTGCCCAGAACTCTTGGTTCTTCATACACGACAATGCGCCGACCAGGAAGTAGCTGACGCCATGAAAGGGTTGGAAGCTCTTGGAAATGATCAGTACAGCAAATTTAAGAAGGAGGTCTTCACAGAACAAAGCAAGTCTATTCACGTGTCAATCAAAATGAACAAACTGCATTTGTTCAAAACACCAAAACCAAAGAAAACCTCCAAAATGAAACAGCTCACAGCCATTCGAAGTTATGCAAGCCTTTTTGGTCGACTGTACATCGCAAATCAACATCGGGATGGCGATCTAGACACCTTTTGCTCGCATGAGAATAAATTGTACCCCCCCAGTATTTCTGACCATGGAAAACTATGGTCGGACGGGCACAAAGTCAGATTTGATCCGGTGCATTGAACAAGTTGAAGAAGATGAACTTCCAAGAGCATTCGACTGCAAAATATTTGACGGTGCCGTCCTGGCCCATACTTTGTCAGCTGTAACTGCTACTACCTTTGGTGACTACGCACAGTCTATTTTCTTGCCGTTTCTATTGCGTGAGCTACAGTATGTTAGAGACAGGATAGATGTCGTCTGGGACCAATACCTACCAAGCAGCATTAAGGCATCCACCAGAGAACGAAGAGGCAGTGGCGTGCGTCAAGGTAAATCCACAAACAAAGATACCTTCCAAGTGGAATGATTTTCTGCTGGATTCATCGAACAAGGATGAACTCTTCTCATTTCTACACAGAAAGTCGCTGACGCAGACTGGCCTGCTGGAAAAGGCATCTATATAACGAATGGCACCACAGTTATTTTCAGAGGCACAAGTCACGTGATGTCAGACTGCACACACGAGGAAGCAGACAGCAGGATTGTTGTTCACATTGTACATGCTCTTCAGCACGGGGCCAAGAAAGTACAAGTGCGTACGGTTGACACAGATGTGCTTGTGATCCTTGTCGGACATTTCTTCGATCTCCTGCAACTGTAACCTGACCTCGAGCTCTGTGTAGCATTTGGCGTTGGCAAAGACTTTTGTGTTCACAACATCAACACCATATCTCAAAGCCTTGGAGAAAGGATCGCCCGTGCACTTCCTGTATTCCACGCATTTTCTGGGAGTGATACTACCTCGTATTTCTTTGGCAAGGGCAAAAAAAGTGCCTGGCAATCATGGAAAAGCTACCCTTTGGTTTCTGAAGCCTTCCTTTTCATCTGGAATCACCCCTTCGAAACGTTGGACACTGGATCGCCTCAATTTAAACATCTTGAACGCTTCACAATCGTCATGTATGACAAGACAAGCAATGACGCCGACGTAAACGATGCGAGGCGGGAGCTGTTCTCCAAGAAATTCAGAAGTCTTGAAAAGATTCCACCAACTAAGGTACTTCTTAGGGTATTAAACATATGTTTTAATTAAATGACAAGTTTGAATTTTGGTGTATACCCAATCAGTTTATCTTATAGCAATGCACACATGTACTTATGTTGCAGGATGCACTGGTACAACATGTCAAGAGAGTTATCCTTCAGGCTGGAATTTGGTCAGCAAGTCGGCAGGCCCACGTTACCATATCGTCACCTGAAGAGTTTGGATGGAGTCTACAGGCTGGCCAATGGGAACCACTTTGGACGACAATACCAGAAGCTGCAAAAGCTTGCACTGCACTTATGAAATGTGGCTGTAAATCCGAGTGCGGTTGTCGCATCTGCAAATGTATCAAATCTGGGCTGAACTGTACTGACCTGTGTAGCTGCAATTGCGAAAAGAACTAACTTGCTTGTGTTCATTAGTGTACTTCATATACATGATAATGGTTCAGTTTCATTAAAAATATGTCTACAGCAAAGTATGTCATATACATGTACATGTATAACAAATGTGTCTCACGAAACGTAAATTTTCATATCGAGCGACCCATATTTTTTCTACATGTGACCATTATCTTAGTTCCTGATGATCTAATGCAAAATCTAATGGTTCCAAGCGACTCCCTGGGCATCATTACCTACAAATGTTTATGCATGTTTTTAAGTCCAATATTAGCGAAGTTAACATTATTTATCGATTTTTTCCCATTTTTCGGCCGCCATCTTGGATTTTGACCCATAATCACATGATAATATGGTCCGATTTTTTGGAGCATGGGATTTTTGTATTAAGCATGTCTATAGGTAACCACAAAAAAAAATTGGCACTTTTGTCCAGCGTGTCACTGTATTATCACACTATGGAGCTAATTCCCCTCACTTTATAGCGCCTGTAGGCAGTGGAGACCCAGAGCTCGGATGGGAGGCTCTGGAGGTTCACTTGAGGGCTCTGATTGTTGGTCCTCGCCCGTGGTGGCGCAGGCAGGATTCTTATAGTGACGCTTGTGATTAGAGGCTCATGCCGCCCCCCTGTGTCCTCCGATGCACTCGCAATCGAAGGTAGAGTTAATGGGCAAGGCATGTGGGTGTTCTTAGGCCACTCGACGGTGCAGAAAGGTTTTGGTTTTCTTCGGGGATCGAACTCGGGTCACCGAGAACGCCAGTCGGAGACGCTAACCACTCCGCTACCGCCTCCCCTAATGTATAATTATATATATATATATAATATATATATTATATATATATATATATATATATATATATATATATGTTAAAAATAGGGTGTCCCAGGCTTGTATTAGTAGAAAATCAAATAATGATATCATGTCCAGCACATGCTGCTATGTTTCCTTGTCAAATGAAAGTGATTCCGCCAAATTTTCGTGAAAATTGGGCAATATTTAATGGTCGCGCAAAACGAACGTTTTGATAGCTCCTCGAAGATTCGACCCATTATCTGCATTCTGATCACTCTATCGTGTTCAGAAGAGCCTAGGTACAGGGAAACGAATGTGAAATATAAGTTATGTTTATTTAGTTATTTATTCCTACTCCAACACCTTCTTCTTGAGTTCCGCCTTCGTTTTTTTAGGGACAGCTTTCGTGTGGAGGCGGGCAAGCTTCAAGAGGAACTGGGTTTGCCGTTCGTCCTTCGTCCGGTTGCCGAGGAAGCGTTGAATGAGGGCTATTCCTCGTTCTACGAGGTCGTTCGTGACCTTCAGGACACCAGCCCGCTTCTTCGCGCACTTGAAACACGAATCCGTGTTCCATGTTTCAGGACTCAGCTCAAGGAAGGTCGGTTGCTGGCCTCCTAGTAGACTTTTCAAGACCTGCATCGACCGCACTGAGCAGAAGGCGGAAGGCGGCCTGTTGAGATTGATTGGTGTCTTCGACACGGGGCGCCGTGGATTCTTGGTCGTCGAAGGACGCTTCATCCCCTCTACCATCTCCACCTTCTGCTCCGGGCTGATGCGGTCATCGAAGATGGCCAGTCCGATCAGGTTCTCGGAAAGGTACCAGAGATGGCGCCGCATGGCACGTTCCACGACCGACGCAACCCCATCGTCGCAGATCCTCTTCACGTCAGTGATGAAGTCCAGGTCGTTCTTGGCTGCGTAGGACGGAATCAATGCCTCATTCCAGTATTTCGCGTAGACCATGGTCACAAAGAACGCAACTCGACGGATCCCCGCCAACTCCCGCCTGCTCATCTCCAGCTGGTCATGGAAGAGCATGATCTTCACGGCGTAGATGGCCTTGGCCATCCATCTGGCCATGTGGTAAGCACCAGGAGCACGGAAGGATGTAGGGACTCCTTCTCCGAGGTAGGCCACGCTGAGCAGGATGATCTCTTTGTAGTCTTCGCGTGGATGATTCCCACAGTCAAGCAGACGTTTCAAGTGACCGAGCATCTCAAGGCGGTGAGCTTCTTCGTCGGATGACAGAGCGGTCGGTGTCAGGGGCTGTGGTCGGCTCTGGTCAATGAAAGGCCAACGATTCTGGAGCCTCTTGAAAAGGGCGATGTTAGGGCCAGATGATGGACCCATGCAAGCCTCGAAGACATCCTTCAGAACAACTTCCAGGATGTGGTGGCGGCATGCCAACCACACCAGGGGCTTCTCCAGTGCACGTTCAATCCTGATACACGCTCCTTGAACCATCCCCGTGTTGGCCGCTGTCGTGTCGAATGCCATTCCAATGATGTTGCCCTCCAAGCTGCTTTCCCGCACCAGCTTCAAGACGGTTTCCGCAACAGCTTGTCCTGTCCCGTCTGCAGACACAGGAACACCCAGAAGTTCCTCCGTATCTTCCCGGACACCAAGACGGCCACCCTCTCCTCCAATGACCTTCCGTCCGCTAGACTGGGTAACAACTTGCCGTCCCAATACAGGACCAAAGGGACTTCAGGCTTGAAGGAGAGAGACATGGCAATCTCTTCGCGGTTCTTGACTCTGGCCCGGTGGATCGACGAACGGGACACAGTGATATGTTCGATGTCGTGGCCGAGGCTCATTGCAGCAGCGGCGTAGGAGGATGTCGCAGCACGGATGGACAGATTGTCGCGCTCCCAAGCAAAGGTCAGCTCGTTGGTGAGCTTATTCTCCTTAGGAGGTCAACGGCGTGGACATTTAGCTGGTGTGGGAGCTTTGAAGTCGTCGTCCTCGGTTTCTTCGTTGGACGATGAGGATGTAGTAGAAGACTCCAAAGCCACGTCAAGATCATGAGTGGATGACGAAGCAGCCGCGTCCTTCTTCTTCATCTCCTCCATCCTTTGTCTCTTACGTCGCTTCTCCTCAGTCGCTCGCTTCAGCTTCTCGTCCACGCCAGCCATCGAGCAGCTCTGCCGGTCCTCCCTCTGAGCCTCCAAGAACGCCTTGTCTTCCTCGGGGATCTTCGCTTCCATTGCTTTGGAATGCGCGATGTCGAACATGTCTTCGAGGCTGTCTCTGAAGATGCATCTCTTCATTTCTTCCGTCTCTGTCTTCCGTGACTTGGATTTCGCCAAGGCGCCGTACTCCTCGTACAGTTTGAGGATCTTCTTCTTCACCCACGACACATCCGACGTCGGAATGTTCGCACGTCGCCACACTTCCAAGACCTTCTCAGCGGTAGAAGCTGCTGCAGCAAAAAGAACCTCCTTCTGGATCTTGTGGTGGAACAAAAACACCTGGAGAACCTCGCCTCTCGACGGAAGACGATTCCCCGGGAATGACGATGTTGGGGACTTCTCCAGTAGCCATACCACGTCCGTAGATCGTCTTTCACACGCCATCACGTTAGACTTGGGAACACAAAAGAGACCAGAATACAGTTTATTTTATTTTATATCGATAAATACATACATATTACATAGGCATTAGCTACATTATTTATAGTGATGGAAATACAAGGGATACGGCAGGCACACACTTAAAACGACTAAGTTCACACACTAAGATAGTTGTAATATAGATGTAGTGAGAAACAAACCGACACAAAGGACACCACACGCGACAACGACACACGCGACTCGCAACTACCTCACTCTCTGACGCCGAGCAGAAAACTGAACGAAATGCGCGACCAGTAAAAGACGAGAGAGGAAGCTGAAAGTTTTCCTGTTTGAACTTGTCACGACAGGGAACAAGGGTGTGGAAATTATCCATCAACCACCCTCTCATAATTGGTAGAGTGGTGGTTTTGTTTCCCCCCCCCCCTTGTGAGTGAGGTATTTTCCACTCGTCATAGGAGGGGTGCGTAGGAATGTATATATAATTGTAATGGTAATGGGTAATAATTAAGGTAATTTAAGCAAATGATTAGTACTGGGATAGGATAAATTAATATTCCTAGTGGTTAATAAGCATTGCACTTAAATAATTCACTGGGGAACAAATTTTTGTTGAGTTAGGTCTGACACTTGTTATTAAGTAATTTTTGGGTGCTGAATCCAAAACTGATCTCAGTTTTTCTCTATCACGTCAAGTTTTTGAACTGTAGGATTTTCGTTTTCTTAAAAAATATGAAAAATACTGTACATAACAGTAATAGTGCTTATTTTATAAAAAGTTGCAAATGTTAACATACAATGAAAAATGAAAGAAATAGGCATGAATAGAATGTTTATTTAACATTATCATGTTTTTAGAAAGGATAAGGCTATAATTGTGTGCAGGTTAAGGTAAAAATTTACGTTTGTAGCTTTGTCTGGAGTGTTCAACTTGAGGACTATCGCGTTTTGATGCTCACAACAATAGTCAGCCATCATATGCTCNTATTATTATTATATTTTATATATATTATTATTATTATCTATTATTATATATTTTAAAATATATATATATTAATTATACACTCCCCTACGGTGAGCAAACCACGACCTCCCTTATTACAAGGGGGGGGACAAAACTACCATTCCTCAAATTGAGAGGGTGGTTGGTGGATAATTTCACATGTAGTGAGAAAAATTGTTTTTTAGAGTACAGGCTGCAATTGCTCTCTAGGGGCTATTCCTACAAAACCGTGAGTAGATTCTGCAATCGGGCGTCTTTTAAGGTCACATTATTTCAGCTGTCACCCATTTTTCCATGACATAGTTTGCACCATGTTTCTGAGCCAGCTGGACTCCACACTACAAAGCTCGTCAGCCGCCCAACTCCCAGGTCGATTAGCATTGCTTCGCACTTGGGAGCTTTGATTGGCCTAATCCAAGGCTACAATGTACCTGTTTTTGGCGCCTCTAGCAGAGTGCTCCTAGACCCTAAACCAGGGGTCCCCATTCCGTGCGGCCCGCCAGATCATTTCCTTTTGGTCATCGGTGCAGCCCTCCATCATTCCAAACGTGTGTTGCAACATCTTTTTTCTCAAGAGCGTGTTTTAGGATAGGTTAAGTTATGGTTAGGTTAGGTTAGGTTAGGTTAATTGGTTAGTTCAGGTTAGGAGGTTAGGTTAAGTATATTTTTATACGAGTTTAGTCTTATCTTAGTCTTCTTTTCTCTTTGCAGATGGCTTCTCCTTCTAAGAAACGAAAGTGGGAGGATGAAAAGCGTGTTTTCAACAGCGCGTGGGCGCGTTACTTCTTTGCCGAGCGAAAGGGAAAGCCTCTGTGCCTCATCTGCCATGACACTGTGTCCGTGTGCAAAGAATACAATGTGAAGAGGCACTTCGAAACACTTCACGCCAAGTACGCAAAGATGTCCGAGGAGGACAGGAAGGAGGAGGTGTCTCGCCTGTCCTCACTTCTGGAGAAGCAGACAACGCTGTTCAAGAAGGCCTTTTCAACGTCAGTCGGAGCAAGCAGCACTCGTGCCAGCTACCGGGTTGCTCACCTGGTCGCCCGGAGCCTCAAGCCCTTCGCCGACGGAGAGTTCACCAAGGAGTGTATGATGGCCGCTGTGGAGGACGTCTGCCCGGAGAAGAAGGGGGTGTTCAGTCAGATCAGACTCTCCGCCTCCAGCATCACCCGCCGCGTCGGGGAGATGGCCTCCAACGTTCGCTCTACCTTGCGGGAACGCTGTAAAGGTGTGCGCTACTTCTCACTGGCCTTGGACGAGTCCACGGATGTGAAGGACACTGACCAGCTAGCGATCTTCTTCCGTGGAGTGACAGACAACCTGGGTGTAGTGGAGGAGTTCCTGCAGCTCGTCCCGCTCAAGGGTACCACCACCGGTGCCGATGTCCTCTGTGCAGTGTTGAAGTGAGTGGACGAAATGGGATTGGACTTAGCCAAGTTGGCCGCATTGACCACCGACGGTGCCCCAGCCATGGTTGGCTCCACGAAGGGATTTGCTTCGCTCCTGACGAAGCACTGCTGCGACTTGGGCCATCAACAGGACATTGTGCGATTTCACTGCATTGTGCACCAAGAAGCCCTGTGTGCCAAGTCTGCGACGCTGTCTGACGTCATGAACGTCGTGGTGAAAGCAGTGAGCTTTGTGTTGGCAAGAGGACTCAACCACCTCCAGTTCCGGGACCTGCTTGCCGATGCCAAGGCGGAGTATGGCGACCTGGTCTACTTCTGCGACGTGCACAGCCGCTGCTCTATGCTAGAGCGTGTTTTCGACCTCAGAAAGCAGCTGCCGGAGTTCTTGTCCTCCAAGGGAGCTGAATTCCCGCAGTTTGAGGATGCCGCCTGGGTCGCCGATCTCGCTTTTCTCGCCGACCTGACCACTCTACTGAACAACCTAAACCTTCAGCTCCAAGGCAGAGATATCCTCGTTCCGGACATCATGTCAAAGGTTCACGCCTTCGAGATGAAGCTCAAGCTATGGGAGTCTCAGCTGGAGAAGAAGGACTTCACCCACTTCTCGAAGTTGGCGTCAGTTAAGCCCACCAGCACAGAGAAATACGTGGACGTCGTTGGGGACTTGAGGAAAGAGTTTGCCAGCCGTTTTGCTGATGTACGCGGCTACACCCAAGAGCTGAAGCTGTTCAGCGCACCCTTCGACGCAGACCCAGAGTGTGCCCCCGCTGACCTCCAGCTCGAGCTCATTGAGCTCCAGTGTTCCGACGACCTGCGCTCAAAGTTCAACGGATCCTCCCCCCTCATCTTCTGGCAGTCTCAAGTTCGCACACGTCAATTGCCGGCCCTGGTACAGAACGCGATGAAAGTGTCGTCGATGTTTGGATCAACATATTTGTGCGAACAGCTGTTTAGCAAGATGAAACTGACAAAATCGAAGACCCGTGCACAGCTCACAGATGCCCACTTGGACGACGTTCTCTTGCTGAGTGCAGAGTGCCGAGTTCCATTACCCCTTATTTTGATAAGCTTTGTGCTGAGAAATGTCACCAGGTGTCTCATTCATAAATTCTTTGAAATTTTTTGTTCTGTGTATGTGGTTTTCAGAGTTTTTTATTGGTGCGGCCCTCGGGGCCCTCTCGGTCTTGTCGATGCGGCCCGCGGTACTCTGCGGATTGGGGACCCCTGCCCTAAACCATAATTAGTTCAACTTTCTCCACCCTGCTGGTTTCTCTTGCATTGCAGCTGCTCGAGACTGTCACTAATACCACGTCGTTCTGCGCCTCTAAATGTCAGTCCTTATGTCAGTGTCAGTTGTAATTTCGAGTTATGTAAGCCAAGTTGAAGTGTTCAGAATCTTTGGTTGTGTTAACTAATTGGTGTTTTATGAGCGAGATGTTATCGTAAACCTTTTCATGTATTTAAATGTTTTGTCTCACCTTTAAGGCCCTCACTCATCTTAGACAGTTCAAAAGGACCTCGAATTGGAAGTGCAGTGATCAATTCGCACCCTGCTCCCTAACACTTACCTACTGTAGTAAAGGTTTTTACTTACCTCCCTCAACACCACGCCTATATTGCCGGTCCACGATCCATCAGATAGCTTGCTGCCGATGGTTCTTTCAGGTGACAAAATGTATGTGTACCTTAATGAAAAAGGAAAGTAAATTACCGTGCGAATATAGAAATAATAACAATGGTTATATTTTATTTTGTTTCAACAGTGAACGATATTTTCTTGTAGTCGTACCTTACAGATGGAATTTAACAGACTAACTGATATACAATGTTTTTGAAACACGTAAAGTAAACTTACGTGAAGTTCATCGCCTTGGCAAAGTATTTCACCACGTTGTTTGCGTATCCTGCGAACTCTAATCTGCGACCACTAGGCGCGTCGTTATCATTAACCCACGATAAAGTGTGTTGAGGCAGCAGCTCGATGACAACCGTGAGACTAGGTGCTGAGCTAAATCTGAATCCCAATCCATCAAAAGAAGGTATATTTTGGAAATGATTTAGGTGATATATATAATATATATACTATAGTAATATATATTATATATATATATATATATATAATATATATAATTTTAAAATATATATATATATATATATATATATAATAAAAATATATATATATATATATATAATATATATAAAATATATTTTTTATATATAATATATATCATTGGGGGCATACGCCGGGGGGCGAGTCGCCTCCCCTTCCCTACGACACCCTCGCCACTCCCGGCGGTCACCACGAGTCCCCATGCAGGTTCCCTTCCCGTACCAAGCAATTATCGACGGGAAGCATCAACTTACCCCACATACGAGCCTTGTGTGCGCCTCCTTGGCCTCCTCAATGCCGGATTTTTTCTTACAGATACAACCCGGTGGGAAGGATCGGTTTCTTGGTAGCGTGCCACTGTCCATATAGCCGAAGTTGGCGCTAATATAACGGACTATGCAGGTAATAGGCATCAATTCAGTTACACCGTCCAATCGCTGATTTGACACGTAGTCTTCCCAGCGATACCCCATGATTTTGCGAAGACAATTATTACCAAATGCAACGATTTGCTTCTTCAAGTCACTATTTAGTGTCCATGTCTCACTTATATAAATATATATATCAGGGCCGAGGTGGTTATGAATTAATATTATCTATCTTCAGAATAGTGGGGAAGAAAAATCAAGGAGTATGACTAACCCGATTATATTTCCACGACAAACAATAGCAATAACTGGCTAGCAGCCATATAACATGAGGCAAACAACAAAATGCAACAATAACAATAATGTTATCAGAGCAGATGTACAGTATGTCCCCCAAAGAACTCCCTTTACCGCAGCCTGGAGGAGAATTGCAGCAGCAATCTTCAGCAATGTACTTACCACCTCAGGCAGTGAGGAGTGTTGAAAGGTGTCAGGGCAGTGGAGGGCAGTCTAGAAGAGCGCCCAATTTTCCAGCGAGTGCCTTCAGTGGATGAGAACAGCAGCTTGAGGTGGAGGTGTAGTCGGGATGAAAGCGGCTAGCTGTCTGCTTAACAAAGGGCGGCGAGGCTCCGGCATCACCGTGGCTGGACTACCCACTTACCCCTGGAAACGGGGGTGGTAGTATTGACGTGGCCGGCCAACAAACACCTTATAGGCGAGGCATCGCCGACTGGTGAAAGTGGTAACCACCGTCCTCCGATAGGAGGGAACGAGGCACGTGTAGTTCTTTACACATGATCCCACCAAAGCATCTGCGGCACAGCTGATGATGAAGAAAAACTGCAGCTGACCAGAAAAAACATACAAAATATTTGTAAATGGCTGGAGTGCAGAAATCAAACAGAGAAGAACTATTGCCGGCTGAGCAAGTCGGCTCTAATGATGTCTGACCTGTCAACATGAGCGATTCTAAATTTATAGGCCTGGAGGCCTAAATCTCATCGCAACACTGTCATTTCTACCTTTGAATTTCTCAAGGTATATTAGAGGCTTGTGGTCAACTTCAAGAAAAAAATTCCTGACATCTAAGATGGAAGTTAAACAAACCTATGGATGCCAAAGATGACTGTTTGGCATTCCCTTTCGATCGTAGAGTAACGTCGCTCCCGACTTAATAGTTCCCGCCGGGCGTGTGAAATGGGATGTGGACGATCATCATGGTATTGGAAAAGTACAGCTCTCAATCCATAGTTTGAAGCGTAGGACGAAGGTATGGCTGGGGTCCGGAAGCCAAAGAATGCAAGCAAGCATTTCTTACCATTTCCAACTCGCCTATTTCCACAGGGATGGAAAGGAGTAGTAAATATGGGTTTTACAACCAGAAACTTGTGTAGCTCAGCCATCAGCTGGGAAGTAAACTGAGTCCCACGATCAGAAAGGATCTCCCTGTGGATCCCCACTCTGGCGAAGATAGTTAACATAGCTTCTGAAACATATATGGTGTTAATATCTTTTAGAGACATGGCCTCGGGAAAACCAGTGGAAAAATCGATGAGAGTTAAGATGTAGCGATGTTTATCTGAGGATGGCGGAGACAATGGACCTACCAGGTAAATTGCGACTCGGGGGAAGGGCTCAGTTACGACAGGTAACAATAGAAAGAGTACTGGACGTACCCGTCTTTTACCTGACATGCGCTGACACTTGCTGCAGAAACGACAGTAATCCCGGATGTCCGTACGCATTCCTGACCAATAAAAGTCTTGATAGATCTTCATCTGGGTCTTACGGTGGGAGAAATGACCAGTCAAAAAACCATCGTGAGCCATACGTAGGATTACGGGACAGCACTCACTGGGGACAACCAAGGATAAATTATAATTTATATTTTGTGGGCGATCAGAGGAGAAACATTTCCGGTACAGGTGGCCGTCTTCATGTAGAAACTTGTAGGTGACACCATTCCGTGCCTTCGCCGCTTCACGAGTAGTAGTCTTGGTTCGCAGACACTTCATTGCAGTGAAGGACAGGATTTATTTAGTCAACGAAACTCATCAGGGGTCACAGACAAATTATGGAGTTTAGGCAGGACTAGAGGGTGGATCCGTTTAGCTCGACCAGCTCTGGTCTCTACAGCACACACTTCACTTGTAGGGGACTCACTTGGGAGTAGAAGCTGACATTCAAGAGGGGAGCGTCCATGGCATTAGACGGGATGTAGTCTCCGGAAGAAGTAGTCATCAAAGGGAAGAGGAGATAATTGGTCGTGTGGAAGTGAAACATCGGTGATGGCTTAGTTTTCATTACTATGGAGAGAATGGTCATCACTGACTGAGTTGAGAGTCAGGACTATTATGAACTAGTACACCAGGATTTTTTTCTTCAATTTAACCACTAGCAATTTTCATTGGGGCCCTTACGGCATCAGTCCAACCAGTGTAAAACAGGCTTGGAGTAATTACATTGGTTTGGGTCAATTACAATTACAATTACGATGACTTATCCAACTACTCAATTACAATTACAATTACAAGGAATGGATTTTTTAAATTACAATTACAATTACAATTACTCAATTTTGATATTACCAAATTACAATTACAATTACAATTACAATTACAGCAAAGCTAGTGCTCAATTACATATTTCAATTAAATTTTTCATAGTATAAACTGAACTAATTGCTGATATATATATATATATATATATATATTATATATATATTATTTATATTATATATATATATATATATATAATATAATATAATATATAATATATATATATATATATATATTTAGGGTGTCCCAGCGTTACATGGTGGATTTATTTTTTGCAAGAATCAAATCGCACACGCCTTTATTTAATTACACATGAAGAAATGAAAAAATGGGTGAAATTTCATTTACATATTTGGAGGGGAAGGGTCCCCTCATCGTCCTTGTTTATTTGACCCTATATGAATACCACCGATTATATCTAAGAAGATCTCCCACTGTCGGGAGTTGGGACAGCATTTCCAGGGGTTCATTTCGCACCATCCCCACCAACCACACAGTCTCCTGCTGTGTCTTGAATACATAACCTCAAAGCAAAATATGATACAATTAGTATAAGATAGAAGTAGCCGTTCAGCAATAGTAACACATGGTTTGAGGGGACCCTTAAAATTGAAGAACACGAATGAAATTAACCTTTCTGGTATGTTTTCAGTAGAGGAACAAGTTAAGGGGGTACATGACAAACTTTGGGAACTAAAAAAATTGGGACACCCTAATATCTATATCTATAGAGCTATAGAACCATCCATCCATCCATCATATATATATATATATATATATTATATATATATATATAATATATATATTATAGTATATAATATATATATTATATATATATATATATATATATATATATATATTATATATATATATATATATATATATATATTTTATTATATATAGGTGCATATTTATCCGTTTTATGAAATAAATTGTCCATCCGAAAAATGAATTATTTTTCCATTTTTTAGTCAAGT
>JACEEZ010022532.1:337048-360984 GCA_016584305.1 Chionoecetes opilio
AAAAAAAGAGAGTTGCCTTTGGGGCAAGTTCGCCCCTAACAAGGAATGCCTTCCACCCTGTTTGATAAGTGCGCGGAGGTAAAGAATGAAAGACTAAAGAGCCTTATCTGTCTTCAGGTAAGACTTGGTTTCGGAGGCGGTAGCAGAGTGGTTAGCGTCTCCGAGTGGCGTTCTCGGTGACCTGAGTTCGATCCCCGAAGAAAACCAAAAGATCTTTATGCACTGTCGAGTGGCCTAAGAACACCCACATGCCCTGCCCATTAACTCTATCTTCGATTGCGGGGACATCGGAGGACACAGGGGGACGGTCTGTGCAAGAGATAGGAAGAATAGGATGCTTGCCAGTTTTCGTGGATCGGGGATTGGGGATATAGGAGACAGGCTGGGGAGTGTTCCTTACTTCTGACTGGGGAGGGAGTAGTGCCCACTGTATATATTAGTGCATGTGTGAATAATATAGGCAGGGTCTGGAGACAGGAGCTTTTAAGGAGGTACAAGAGGCCCTAGGCAGGGCTAGGGACCTTGGAGACACCCCTGTTGTATGTGGCATCTTGTCGCGCAGGTGTGTGGAACCGGGATGGGGGTCTGAAGCTTTAGCTGTGAACCTTTTTTTTTTTTTTTTTTTTTTTATTACGTTGAAGCCTATAGCGCCAGTATGCTATTTATTTTATCAGTCTGGAGGGAAGTGATGGTTAGCCCTCCGCCCGTTGGTTGGCGCAGGCTTGATTTTTATAGTGACACCTGTGATGGTATAGGTGAAGGTCTGTTTTCTATGATGGTCTACCCTCAGTTTGTAGGTACACGCTGCTACCTGTTGTCCCATCACCGCACTTGAAGTCGCAGTCGACGGAACAGGAATGCATCATGCGGATTGCTGCGGCCACTCGACGATGTATTTACAGTTGCTCCTTGGTGGGACTTGAACTCGGGACCTTGTGCTCACCTCCCAGGCTCTTGTCGACCACGTTAAAGATGGCCGAAAGAGTTGTGTCTCCGGCAGGATTCGAACTCGGGACATCGAGCTCACCACTACAAGACGCTAGCCACTCGTCCACCGCCTCCCCAAAGCTTGCTGGCTGATCATTGCATGAGGAACAGATGGTTATTTATTGACAACTGGGCCCGATTCTTCGGTAAGGGCAACCTGTTCGCCAGGGACGGGGTGCATCCCCTCTTATAGGGGGGGGGGGGGGTTGTTGAAGTGGAGAGTTAAGAATGAGATGGGGGTCATGGGTTTTTTTTAGAGGCCAGGAGGTGTTGAACGTGAAGAGCAGTAATCATGATAGTTAAAGAAGGAATACAGTTGGTAAAGGCAGGAAGAAAGACAGTTGGATTAGGGAAAAAGACTAGGTTAAGAAAGACAGTCAGCGTAAATACAGCTAGTGGGAAATTGAAAAGATAAGAAATGCAACGTAAAGGTTTATTATACAAACTGTATGATTATTTTTAAACAAGTTTGATTTATTGAAATTTGAAATAATAGCATTAAAAGAAACATGGTTAGATATGACAGGAAAAACATTTAATCCAGAAGTTGAGATGAAAGTGTATACGTTATTTCACAAGGACAGGTTAGGCAGGAGAGGTCGATGAGTATAACTTTATGCAAGAGATTCATTGCAGTGTTGTATTAACAATGTTATAAAAACAGATGATGGTGTAGAGTTTATATGGGGAAAATTAGAGAAGGAACTGATAAGATGGTCCTTGGGTATAATATAACACGCATCCAAACTTATGTAAAGAGGTTCAGTTCCTATATGGCAAGACATAAGTAAGGCTTGTATATAATTGAGTTTGCGTGGTAGGAGATTTTAATCTTAGGAACATAGACTGGGGATTTAATTGTAGGAGACAATGACGCGGAGGAATTGTTAAAACTAGTTCACAATAACTGTCTAAAGCAAGCAATCGAGGAACCTACAAGAGAGATACTATTTTAAATGTATTACTAGCAAACAGGGAAGATTTAGTTACAAAGGTGGAAGTTGGAGGTCAGTAGGTAATCGCGATCATTGTGAAAATTTGGTTTGAATAAAAATGGGAGGTAGGATCAAGGAGCGATTAATAAGCATAGAGTATGATCTAGGAAAAGAATCATGTAGATTAAGAAGAAACCCGGAAGGGATTTAATGGGGTAGGAAGAGGAGTGTGAAATGAGATCTGAGGTAGGGCGGAGGGGGTAGTCATGAGACAGTGCTGACGAGGAATCTCCATTATTTGTCAGCAATGTAATGCATTTAGAAAAAGGACTATATTGAGCGATAAGTCAAGAAAAAACGACCACAAATAATGACTGTGCGAAGGTTTAAAACACAACATATGACCTGAAAAAATATTGGTGTCATAATTTATAAGGCAGGACAGGTGAGCAAAGACAGTATAATGTGTGTGTGGTGGTGTGTTGTTTGATGGCTTATAAATATGAAACGTGTGTGTATACCAATAACTCAGCAAATGACAAATTGCGGAAAATAGTGGATGATCGGTCAAATCCTCTGTCTTGTAAGGTGTTTTCTAGGTAATATAAGACACAATACTAGGAACGGCCAAACCGTTGGACCGGAAAAGATGATTGGTCATGGTTGTTTCTTTTGATGTTTCGGTTTCTAAGTCTGATGAGGAGTAGTTATTGGGTAAATATATTTGTTAAATTTTTATTATTGTCTTACTTGTGTATTACTTCATGCATGATACGATGCTATTTTTTTGAAAGTACATTATAGGTTATTTTAGAATGAAAGGATTATGAGAAACCCAAAGATATTGTGATAACTAAGGAAATGGTTTAGAAGAGGGTTATAAAGATAAATGAAGAAATTTAAGTCACCAGGACCAGATGCAGCTTATCCACGTGGTACCGGGAACTGCGGGAGCAAAGATTTGTTAGTGCCCACAGTGCGGCAATTGAGGTAGAACAGTGACAAATTAGCAGAATTGGTTATGAAAATCACATAAACGTCAAGGTAGTAAAATCCACATTCCGACAATATATCTATTTTTAACCCAAACGTAGGGATGGGTTGTGGTGGTGGCTGGGGGTCGGCGAGTTGAAATATCTAAGCGCCGAAATGGCACCCAAACCGCGGCGAGAGATGCTGAGGTGGGATAAGGGGTGCCACTCCGTGGGATTTTTCCCAGATTTTAGGGGATTATTCAGTATTTTTCAGTTGTTAATCTCAAGGGTAAGACAGTAACGTTGTACCGTACCTTGAGAATACTACTGGGCAGGGATTCAGAGAGAGTTAAAGACCATCGTGTAGCTTAACATCCCTCATTTCTACAACCGGTGTTAACGGGTATCACAGACGAGACATGGCAGTGGCGGTAATGGTTGTTTCAAAGCTGAGTGGCTGTAGCGAATACAAGGACGTCACATCCTCGCCAGCGAATCACAATTGTCAAAAACAAAAAGTGTCAGCCACTCACAAGGCAGCCGCGGATTGCATTTTCAAGGTATTTTCATCTACCTCCATTCTCATTCCGGCTGAACTTCAGCTTCTCGTCCTACTCAAAAAGGAGGTTATTCCATTATTCTTTCATTCCACAATTCCCTTGTACCACTCCTTCGCGTATAACCTTCCAACATGGTTCCTTGTACCCATATTTACGCGGCCGATAAGTTGTAGCTACTTATTTATATTCTTAGCTTTTAAATTCCATCATTCCTTCATCTCCTGTATCACCTCCGTCGCTTAACACTTGTTTCTACCCACATACACGCTGGTAACACACCGGTTGTCTGGTACTTCATTATATTCTAGCAATTCATTATTCCTTCAGAGTAATAGGCCGCCGGTCGTTTTCTTCTCTTGTGACCTCTTTCGGTAGTATATCGCTTCTTAGCTTCTGCTCCTAGTGTTGGCCGAAAGCCACCAAACCCCGGGAGGGTGGGTCACAAACCTCCGGTTAACACCCCATACCCATGCACTGCTGGATGGACAAAGGGCTCGGGTTGTAATTAAGGATAAGGGCACACCACTATAACCTGCAGTCTGCCGGAGCCATGCGTGGTGGTGTCTGGGCATCGCTATCCGGGTCGAGTTGCCGCCGCTCAATTCACTCTTGAAACATCACCACAGAACAAAATCACCACAAGCGACCCCTGGTTTTGTTTATGGCCAATTTCGTTTGTATACTTGCCCTGTTCGTTCTGAGTCAGAAAACATCATAATTACCCAATTTATGAGGATTTTTATGTACGTAGCTTCCTTAAAACCCACACATATAGGTGTTGCCTATTGAACAACAAACTCTGGGACGTCATCCAATCTCCTCTGTGATGCCCAAACAGCTGATGACAGTTGTTAAGCTAACAACCAATGGAGGTAAGCGTCTTTGAATGCGCCCCCGGAGAAAGAAATACTTGAAAATCCTCCAAAAACTCCCATGATAGACAAAAATATCCCACGCCAGGACTAAATCCCTTGGTCTTGGGAAAAAAACCAAGGAGTGTATCTCTCTGCGTACAGCGTAGTAGGCAAGATGGTGTGTATGTTATCGATGGGATGCTGACATCAAGGAGATATGTGGCCAGTTTGTAGAATTGTACGAATGTTGCGCGCGGTTTTTGTATGCAATTGAAAAGTGCGCTTCCGGAAGGCTTGCGCAGAACGCCAGCAGAAGCCTTCTGGAAGGCTTGCCGCAAGCCCACGGGGTTTAAAAGAATGCAAATAGGTTATAATGAAGTCGTTATGTGCACATTTTTAGGGAAATTGATTGATATAATGGAGGTGCCGATAATGTGGAGGAAAGAGATGTAGTTCCCATATTTAAGAATGGTAATAATAGGGATTTAATGTTAAATTATCGACCAGTTAGTCTGAACGTCGTGGAAGGGTATTGGATTTGCTTGTGGTAGTTATTGAATGATGATTATTGCAGAAAAAATTAGAGAGCTGTTAGAAATGCATAGTTTGATAAATGATTCACCAAGCAATAGGCTCACCAAAGGGTAGATCATGTCTCACCAATATATTGAGTTTTTATTGAAAAGTTATAAGACAGCGACAATGATGAGATTATGTATAGTATACTGGGCAAAATTTGTAAGGCATTTGGTAAAGTACCACATGGAGACTCTTAAATAAGGTAAGCACATGGAATAGATGGAAGGTTCTATGCTGGATAGATATTGGCTAAGTGATAGGCAACTAAGATTTACAATTAATGGTTCTAAATCTTAATGGGAGGTAACAAGTGGGTTTCCACAAGGGTATGTTTTGGGGTCCATTACTACTTTTATTTGCATCAACGACTTAGATAGTGTGATATTAGAACGATTAGATATATGTGAAGCATTGATATCAGCAAGTTTGCTGATGATACTAAGGTAGATATAATTATTAGATCACATTCTGAATCACAGTCTGTATACATATTGCAGTGAGACTTAGACCAATTCTATGAGTAGGTAGTCAGGAGCAGATGAAATTTTATAATGATAAGTGTAGCGAAATCAAGGTTGGCAGATAAAATCCTGGGTAATAGGTACACTAAAGCCAAGTATCACTGAAAAGCGATCAGAAGGTGAGAAAGATCTAGGAGGCGTGTAAGCTCAGACCTCCGTTCTAGGAAAACAATATGTGGGCAATAGACCACTGTAAACCTGGACGCGCACGGGAATATCGCGCCTGTCGCACAAGGGCCTGAAGTCGGATGGCCGCTCGGATTCATATACATATTAATATATATAATATATATATATATATATTATATATATATATACTATATATATATATATATATATAATATATCTATATATATATATACGGGTCATATAGACTGGTTACTATCAGTATATATGATCTACTGTAGTCTTCGTAATGTTTGTTTATAATATTATCAAATAAAAAAAGAAAACACAAGAATAAAGAAAGCCATTACAGACCTGAAGAAAATATGCCATGAACTTCAATTCCACTTCAAACTCTTCGGTCATTTATAACTTTGGCGAGTCAACTTTTATCTTGAAAGATTATCAATTGTAAGCGCAATTGTATAGCTTTCCATTGATATATTCTTTTTCGGATAATATGAATTAGGACCATGCATAAATTAGCGTTTAAATAAATAAATAAAATCATAAATCGGTAATTTTCCCGATTGATGATGTTATTTATCTACCTTATATATTTCTTTTTCTGATAAATGGAATTTAGCACCATGTATAAAATTAGCGTTAACTAAAAACTGACCTCTTCAATCGTGAAAATACCAATTGATGATTCTATTTATTCTATAAGCACTTTATGCATGTTCTAATCATTTATCAACGATAAACAAAAAATATAACAATGGAAAGCTAATAAATTTGCGGCTTCTATTGATAACCCTTCATGATAAAAGTTGACTCGCAAAGTTTTTAAGTGGCCAAAGGTGAAGTTGAGTATCAGCGTCTCGTATGGCATTTCTTTAGCGTGTTTGAATGTTTTTTATTTGATAATATTATAGAACAAACATTTACGAAGATACAGTATATAATATATACTGATAAACCAGTCTATATGATAGTCCATAGACCACTATGGTCTCTTTGTGGGGGGCTGCAGGCCGACTATGCAGCCTGGCAATTTCAAAACGTTGTCGCCGTGGAACAGTCCAGGAAATATAGTGGCTTATGGGTTGGGGCCTAGAAATCGTGATAATAGGTTGTTCGGATTTATTACCAGGGCAGGGATTCAGAGAGAGTTAAGACCACTAGGTTAGCTTAACAACATCCCTCTATTTCTACACCCCGGTGTTTAAACTGGTATCCAGACGAGACATGGCAGTGGCGGTACATAGTTGTTCAAAGATGAGGTCTGAACGACTACAATGACGTCACAGCCCGCCAGCGAATTACATAGTATTTCTCAGAAAGTTTAAGCCAATCCCAAAGGCTTCCACGCTCTCAAGCTGTGGTTACAACTTTATCGTTTCTCACCAAATCAGCTGTCCGTACTTAATTATCAAAAAAGTAAAGTAAGTCATTCTTCCAGGATCCTTCTTTCCCTGCCACACCTCGTCGCTTCGGCAACACCTGTTTTCCACCTCCACACTCGCAACTGTTGATCAATTCCTTGTATTCTCCAGCTTATCTATCATTCCTCTTTCCATGTGTCACCTCCGTCGCTTCGGCAACACCTGTTTCAACCTCCACACTCGCAACTGTGGTAATTCCTAGTTTATTCTCCAGCTATTCCATCAGTCCTTCTTTCCCTGTGTCACTGACGTTCGCTTCGGCAACACCTGTTTCGACCTCCACACTAGCAACTGTGAGCAATTCTTGTATTCTCCAGTTATTCCATCATTCCTTTCTTTCCGCCCACACCCCCGGCTAACACCCGTACCCATTAATGGGGGTTGAAGATCTCGGTTAATTAAGGAAAAGGGCACCACTATACCGCAGCCTGCTACAGAGCCATGCGTTGGTAATGTCTGGCATCGCTACCCGGTGTCGAGATGCTGCCGCCTCATCCATCTTGACAACATCACCACAGAACAAAATCACCACAAGCTCCTGGGTTTGTTATATGGCCTAATTTCGGTTGAATAATTGCCTGTTCAGTTCTTGAATCAGAAAACATCATAATACTCCAATTTATGAGTATTTTTATGTACGTCTATAGCTTACTAAACCCACCATAAGGCAGTTGCGTGTAACAAACAACTCTGAACGTCACAATTCCTCTGTGAATACCCAAAACAGCTGATGACAGATGTTAAGCTAACAACCTGGAGGTAAGAGTCTGTGAAGCGCCCCAGGAGTGTTTAAAAGTAGAAGGGCTGAGGTTATTCTAAAGCTTTATTGGCTCTAGTAGAATGCACCTAGACTATGCGGCGCAGTTTTGGTCTTCTCCGCATTAAGGCGCTATTACACGGGCACTGTTCTGCTCAGTGAGCAGCTGCTCACTGAGCAGATTTCACTGAGCTGCTCAACGAAACTATTAACTGTGATCTGTGTTTGATGAGCAAAATGCATACAGACCGGAGTGCGGTAATATACAAATGATCATAAGCGCTTCCTATATAAGCGGTGCGTGTTGTAATGGAGATAGCTTTATTTTGCCCGCAAAAAAAAAAAAAAAAAAAAAAAAAAAAAAAAAAAAAAAAAAAGTATACTTGTGTTTAAAGTTAGGTTAGGTTTCATTACAACCTATAAGGTTAGGTTAGGTTTCATTAAAAACCTTTAAGTTAGGTTAGGTTCATTAAAACCTTAAGGTTAGGTAAGTTTTATTTAAAACCCCTTATTTTAAGTTAGGTTAGGGTTTCATTATTACATTTTTTGGGGGGGGGGGGGGGGGGGGTTTTGCGCAAAATAAAACCCATTAGGAACAAGCACCTATTGTAGGCCAAGAAAAAAATAGGGAAATACTTTGGAACTCATCCTTCCGGCTTTGACTGAAATGAACTACCGCACTGATGTATGCTTATGGTACTTCACATTGCTAAAGGGTTACAGAGTGCGCTCAGGCCTTGGTTAACCCACACGGCCGCTCTGATGAATATGAGGGCCTCAAAAATTCTAAGGTCCCGTTAGGTTAGGTATACTTGTGGGTTAAGGTTAGGTTAGCGTATACGTTTGGTTAAGGTTAGGTATACTTTGTGGTTTCAAGGTTAGGTTAGGTTAGGTATACTTTGGGGTTAGGTTAGGTTAGGATTAGGTTAGGTATACTTTGTGGTTAAGGTTAGGTTAGGTTAGGTTAGGTATACCTGTGGTTAAGGTTAGGTATACTTTGGTTAAGGTTAGGTTAGGTTAGGTTAGGTATAACTTTGTGGTTAAGGTTAGGTTAGGTATACTTTTGGGGGTTAAGTTAGGTTTTGATTAGGTATATTGTAGTTAAGGTTAGGTTAGGTGTAGGTAGACTTGTGGTTAAGGTTAGTTAGGTTAGGTATTACTTTGTGGTTAAGGCTAGGTTAGGTTAGGTATACTTTGTGCGTAAGGTTAGGTTAGCTTAGGTATTACTTGTGGTTAAGGTTAGGTTAGGTTAGATTTTTACTTATAGTGACTTTGATGATTTTTGTGAGCCATAATCACTATATTTGCTTCCCACCACCCAAAAAAACCCCGTATCCCGCCAGTCCAGCTTGTTGGCTATAGGGGGAGAAAAAAAAGATAGGGGTGAAGGAGCTTCTTCAACAAGTTTACCAAAAATAGTTGGTGTCTAGAAAACGATCCGCGAAAACTCTCGTCCATATATTACCAAAAGTTGTTTCGTAGTCTAATGAAAACCATAGTCGTTTCGTACACTCAGCGCAGAGTTGAACTTGACTACTAGAGTAACGAAAAATGACACCAGGTTGTACGAACAATACTCAAAATCAGTGTACGAAACTAACTACTTTCAATTCAATATACCAAATTAGGAAAGTTTTTTTGGATAGGCCAAAGGCTGTTGTCCATTCTAAAATTCCTGTAATCCCCGTGAGTAGGCTTCTATGGGACCACTGTGGGCCCGCGCCTACCCTTGGCCGTGCCACGGTACGGGCTGCGCGTTATAGTGGACGAGAACTACGCGGTCGGCTCTTTAGGTCAGAGACACAACCACTCGGGTTTGCTAAACGCTGCACTCTTAGCTCTCTCGCTTTACCATAAATTTTACACCACAACCTGTACTAAACACCTGTACGGCCTCGTAACACAACTGTCGCCTGTGTATCACGTAAATAAAATGACTTAGAAGGTTCACGCTTCTTAGGCATTGAGGGTGCATGTTTCTTTGTAATGTATTTAACAAATAAAGGGTATATATGTTCCATACTGTAGGATGTGCCTCTGAACTAAGCAATCAGTAAAGCTTTCCATTCTCGTCTGTCCAGTCAGCAGGATGTTGATGTCTTCTGAGAGTTTTAATGAAGAAAAAGATCTTGCAAAAAATAATATAGTCATTCCACTAATTTCGGTCCTTTAAAACAGAAAAACGTTTTTGCTCACTCAAATGACGAGCAAAACAATAGCTCGAAGTAGTTCCCTTTTTGCTCAACCAAACAGGCTTTCATCGAGCAAAAATCTCAAAACTGACCGGCCTCAGTGAAATCTGCTCACTGAGCAGAATAGTGCCCGTGTAATAGCCGCTTTACAGGTTGCGACTAGAGCCTTGTTAGAAACGTGCAAATAAGGATGACCAAAATGATAAAAGGGGTGCGAACTTTAGTTATGAGAGAAAAATTGAAAGCTATTAAATTTACACTCACTCGCGAGGCGTGAATAAGGGGCGATCTGATATAATTGTTAAGTGATTAAAGGAATACAATAAAGAGAGTAGAAAAGTTTGTACGGCTAGTAATCAGGATTATTAGAACAATAAGTAAACGGATTCAACTTGAAAAGCGTTAGATTTAAAATGAAATAGGAAAAAAAAGCGTGGATTACAAGTGCGGGTGGTAATTGATTGGAATGGGACTCAGTGACAGGTTGTTAGTGCGGTGTATAGTGAAACTTAAAAGGAGGATAAGATAATTGGTCATTCTTCTTTCCACAAGCCATTTCTACTTTTTACAAAGGAGGATGCTGGGCAGCCTATGTTGATCTCAAGAAGGCGTTGATCAGTGCATCGTGAGTCCCTCTGGGAACTCTTCGACTTGCGGGATTCCGGCAAGGAATGTGGGTTTGATGGCTGGATGTGTTCTGGGACTGAGAGTGCTGTGAAGTGGGGGAGGTGTATGAGCTATTTCCTGTGAATAAGGATGAGGCAAGGGTGCGTACATGCCCCATCACTTTTCCACCAATTGTATGGACTTGGGTATTGGGCAAAGTTGTAGATCAAAGGATTGTGGAAACATCCCTCGGCAACTTGCAAGACACTGATCTTGTTTTTTGGCGATGATCCAGTATCTTTGCTGATTCGCTGGAGGTCCTGTGGTTCCGTAACTTATAAAAGGCTCCATCAGCCTTATGAAGGTTTTCCATTAAGCAGGACAAAATGGCGAGCTCGCCATAGTCACCGCAAAATCCTCCATAAGTAGGTTGCAGTTTTCCATAAACTTCTCCATAAGAGCTATGAGAGGGTCGGCATCTCCCATAGGATCCTTATGTGACATAAGCCGTCAACATCGCAGCAAAAACAAACGCCGTCGGCAGCGCCAACCACAGGAATGTTCGTGTCAGAAGAGACGTTCTCGGCGAAATGAGTGGACGAAGAACTTGGTCAAAGAGGTATATATATCGGCTGAACCATGAGGGAATTAGTATGTCACTCTAGTGAATGCATTCCTCCAGAGGTATATAAAAATTGACCATATACTGACAAAGCGGCAATGAAAATTATAAAAACATTATGGATTGTCCTCGCCACTGGCAGATTATAGCAGTACAGCTGCTGCGTGAACATGGAGCAGCAGGAGTGGACAGGGAAAATACTTGCCCAAGGCCGTCCATGGTAAATACTCTGATACCAAATGCTCGGCCGAGACTAAACAACCGAGAATTCTCGCCGACTGAAATTATCGACGACAGTTCCACTCTTAAAAATAGATGAAAAGGAGGACTAAAGGGTTTCATTGTTTATTGGACACAACATTTTTCGAAGGCATTATATTTTATATTGTATGGATATGTTTATATAGATTTAGCTCTTGTTTTTGGCAGAAATGAAAAGTAAAGATTCGTTTTAACTGCTCAGTTCAGATCTATCTTTTGGAGGGCTATATTTCAGCTTCAGCACGTAATGGAGAAGATACTCCTTACTTCCGAAAAAAAACATAAAATGAATACTTGGAAACAAGGTTAATTTTTACACTAGGACCAGAATTCCTACACAATTGGAGTGTTCTTCTGGTTACCTAATGGATTATAAGAAAAATCAATGAGTTTCTGTCGACAAATCATTACTGTTAGGAGATATTAAATATTTTAGTAGGAAGCGTATAGTACTTATGAAATTAACTAACCTAACCCCACCTTGAGATTCACTAACCTAACCTAATGTAACCTAACTCCACCTTTAGATCCCAACCTGGACCCCACCTTAGATTCACTAACCCAACCTAACCCCACGTTTTAACCTTCTAAGTAAAGCCATAATCCTCATTGGAAAGTGTCCGCGGGCAAAGGAAGAAAAGCAGAGGTGATGCAGGTCACAAGAGAGGAAGAAGAGTGAGACGCACGTAGAACACTGTCTTTCTCCTCCCTATAAATAACAGGTAATACTGTAGTGCTTGCCCATACTCCCCCCAACTCCCTAAAACACGTTTGGGGGACCTTGGGGGAATGCGGGATATTTGGCTGGGGTACAAAATTGCGTTGCAACCACATAGTTGTTGAGTTAGGTGGTGGCGTTTAAAAATTCCCTTAAAATAGGGAAAATTGATTGGATTTCTTCTAAGGCCAGAAACGTCGTGGACCTGACGATCTCACAAACGAATGACCGACTTATCGAGCCCCCCCACCCTCCTCCACTCTCCCACTGAGAGTAATGTAAAAAAAACAAACGGTACCGTGGGTGTCGAGGGTCCCCATAGGTTTAGGTTAGATTATCGGTGATTATCGCTAAGTCAGGTTAGATTATCGGGGATCCGAGGGGGGCAGAGCCCCCCGCTTAGGAGGTTAGGTTTAATTTGCTTAGGTTAGGTTAGGAGATTGGCTGGAGCTTGAAGGTTAGGTAAATTTTCCCATATATAGGGAAAATTTTCCGTAGATCTAGGGAATTTTGACCCTATAACTCACAAAATACGTGCTTTCGACGCATTATTAGTCCCCCAACCTAAAACCTCGCATCCCACATGTCCTCAAGCTTGTTTGGGGGGAAGGGGGAGAGTATGGGCAAACGCCTAGAAATTGACCAATAACATATATTGCCAAAAATAATGGCGGAAGGGTACGGAAGGATACATAAACAGGTAAACCACGTAGCAAAGGAGAAGGGAGAAAGAAGGCAATAGCCAAGGAGGAGTGATGACCTGGCAGAAGATACAGCATTATACGTAGCTAGAGATACGGAAGTATATCTACTAGCTACGGTATACTGCCGTATCTCTGTCTGGTCATCACTCCTCCTGGCTTTGCTCCTTTCTCCTTCTTTACTACGCGGTTTACCTGTTGTGTCATCCTCCGTCATCCTTCTGCCCTTATTTTTGGAAGCTATAAATGTTATTTATAGCGAGGATGAGAGGGACAAGTCTGACAAGTGTTTACATCTGCCCGCGGTAAAAAACGTTTTACGGGATGTCATTTACACGTATATATGAATTAATCCTTGAGAATGCTTTTTTATTTTCAGTCGTTAAAGGTCTCACATAATGTATAAGCCTACATTTTACTGATTACAAGCGTTATTTCCAGATCTAAGGGACATTTTAGGGTAATGTAGACTTGTAAAGTGCTACGTTTAGCGAGGAAGTCTATGTCAGCCGGAACTGCTTAGACCCATAGCTATGGGGGAAATTAGCTCCATAGCTATGGGAGACCTTATGGCTGGAAATTATGTTTTGTCGAGACTTATGGGAATCCCAAGCCTTATTATAAATACCGGGCTGGTGATTGCTCTCGAGTCGTCTGCACGAAGAGGCACAGCCTTTGGGAACTTGAGGTCTACCTGTACAAGGACCAGGCCAGGAGGCCTACTAGATGAAACAGTACAGTTGCCAGGCGTGCGGTTGAGAATTGGAGGATCTTGGAAAGTTTTACATACCCTGGTAGCTTCAGTCCATACTGACGGTAGGGTCACGTTCAAGAAGTGTACGGCGAATTGGCAATAGACACGGTGATATGGACTCGCTCAGCAGGAGTATTTGGCAGGTGTCGGGTACCTGTGCAGAAGGTCAAAGTTCTGGATCATCAAGGTCCGCTTCGTTATCCCCTGTTTATTCTATGCGTTGTGAGAATGGGACACTAAATAGCGGACTTGAGAGGCGACTCGATTGTCTTTGGTTAAATAGTGTCTTCGATGATTAATGGGTATTGCGGGGATGATTAGTGTCAAACCAGCGATTGCAGAATCGAGCCTATGACCTGGCATAGTCCGTCAGCGCAACTTCGGCTAATGGGCATGGTTGCACGATACCCTGAAACCGATCCTTCCAATCGGGTTGGATCGTAGGAGACAATCGGCGTGGAGGAGGCCAAGAGAGCGACCACAAGCTTCGTGGCTGGGGCAAATTGATGCTTTCCTGTCGAGATTGCTTGGTATGGGAAGGAGCCTGCATGGGGGACTCGCGGGAAGTGACCCGACGGGAGTGCGTCGTAGTGTGGACGCGGGCGACGCGCCCCCCCCCGGCGTATGCTACCGAAGGATTGATTGATAGAATAATTTCATGGATGGGGATGAAAGGTGGATGTAGTTAGTATTAAGTAACAGGAACTACCACGTGTAGGTCTCGAGGCCTCATGTAGATTCCTTATTTTTCTTATGTCTATGGGTCAATTGTTGCAGAGCCTTTCTTCAGAAGCTGCACACCAGAACCCGCCCTTAGTGTCCCTCATGATTAGTTAAGACCATGGATAGTCACGAAACTGAATGTTAGGTACCTTTACGATATTGTTAGACGTATCCACCTTAAGGGGCGACGGAAGTTGTTCCTTCTTTTAAATGCACGAGGATTATGGGGACAGCGTGGTCGTATGTTTCCCACCTCCCACACTGGTGACACGTCACAGGTAAGGGACGTTGATGCCCAAAAACGATGGAATTCCTCAGCAGAGGAGAGGTCGAGGGGAGGATCCTGCCGGTGTGTTGTAAGAGACATCAGGAGAGCCGTTTGGGGCGGACGCCAAGGTCGTCCGCGAATGTATTGCATCCTTCAGTGGGGATGCCTCCTATCATTAATAAAGAGGCGGAAGTTCAGGTGTGAAATGAAGATTATAAAGTGGGCAAAGAATTCCTAAATTGCTCATTTCCTCATAACGTCTCTGGCCACAGACGATGACTCAACCCAAGAATCAAACATCCTTGATAATGGGTATCGATCTGTGGTAGTTGCCCTACTTAATACTGGCTGACACAATGAATCAATCGAATGTGAATTACAATGAATTAAAATTCCACAATGTATATCATCTGGAGTTTTCCTGAAACCAGTTAAACAGAGCTGCATTCAGTAACTCGTCTAGTCCCGTAATGAGGAAACCTAGACGACCGGCAAAGAGTATCTTTTGGGAAGTACCAGCATCTCGCGCCACTTGCTCGAACAACCTTGTTAAGTACTATGTCCTATATCCTATTATGATGGTAAAGCTTGGGCTAAAGACAGGACAGATGTTTAATTGGACTGAGGGCCTACCTTTTTTTTTTAGCACTTGAGCAGCGATTTCTGCAACTTTAATCTCTGTCACGCGAGCTTTCACCGGTCTCTCTGCAGCTTTTCTCTCAGCTTGTCTTCTTCATCTTCTCTTTCAGCTTGTCTATCTGTCTCTACTGCTTGTCTTTCTTCCTTCGATTGATTTTGTTGTCCAGGATCCAATGCCCCAATTATTGTGCCTTGCAGACCGAGGGCCTCACCCTGTTCAGTTCAGTGCTTCGTACGAAAGACCCATTGGCAGACCATACACAAGACAATATAAATAATAATCCTATAAGAATCACAAAACTGTAAACATAAAAAACCCAGAAGATTAATGTATATAAAAGAAATAACATACAAACACTTCAAATGAAACAATTTTCCACTTAAAAGCTCTCAAGCATGCTCCGGGACTTCTCCGGGAAGAAATAGATTACCCGATTATAGTTTCAATACCAAATAATAGCATAACTGGGCTAGCAGCCAAATAACAGAACCAAATATTTAACGGCACCATAGCAATAGTGGTATCAGAGCAGGGTATGTCACCCCAAAGAACCTCCGTGTACCACCAGGCCTGGAGAGGAGAATTGCAGCAGTAATCTTCAGCAACGTAGTAACCACCTCAGGCAGCGGGGAGTTTTGAAAGGTGTCAGCACAGTGAACGGCCATGTTGGAAGAGCGCCCAATTCTCAGTGATGCATTCAGGGATGATAAAGCAGCTGTGGTGGATGTGTAGTTCGGTTGGGAGCGGCTAGCGGTCTGTTTAACCCGTGCAGACCCGCTGATGGCTCTTAGGCTGTCGCCTATGTGGTGTCAAATAGTGGAGCTCCGATATTAAAAAAGTGGGCTTATTTTGGGTTCAGTTCACGCGTCATCCTATATACCTCATACATATGAGCGGAAAAAGATGGGAGCGTCAGGTCAAGAATATGCCCTTTGTAATGTTGTAGAGGTGGCACTACCGAGTTATGGCGATTTTTGTGGAGGGTGCCCTTCAGGCTTTCGAAAAACGAGTTTTCGGAGTCGATCATTTCCGGTTTTGTCAAATATTGTTCATCCCATGCTAAAATATTGCTTCAAAATGCCATACATTACTTTTCTTTTGTTATTAGTACCACTAAGTAAGAATTTTAAGTTTTTTAATAAAATACATAACATATTATCATAATTTCAGAAGAAATAACCAATGAATTAAAAAATTTCAACAAAATGTGAATGTTTTCCATACTATACCTGGCACAACTCAAAACGTACTGGATGTCGGTTAAACTTTGGGTAAAAACATTGTGTGTTCTTTGGAAGCATGAATCTATTGTTATATAAACCAGACAACAAGCACATGCACTTGCAGATACATGGCATTTCCAATGCAAACAATGCTGGAGTGGTTATCCATTTTACATACACACATCAAGTGTCAATATGATACAATGGTTTGTGATTGTGATGGGACGGAGCCATGCTCTTGATATGCTTGCTAGCCAAACTATTTCATGTTCATACATGTTATAACATTGTATGTAATTTATATTCTTGTAAAAAAAACTCTCGTCCACAACTAAAGGCAAATTCTATTTATATATTGTCACCGACGTTCTCTCACCATAGAGCATAGCCACCTCGTACTGCCTAAGCTATATTTGCTTATATTTGGATATTGTACACATAGCACTAGGTCATATCATTCTGATGAGAAATGTACATTGTATATCACTAATCTTGCACTATTACAATTATATATCCTGTATTTGCTCCACAACAAATAAACACAATTCGCCTACATTATTTTGTTTCTTTTTAATGAATCACCGGTGATGGTCTGTAACAGATCCCAGTGAGTGAAATCGCGAAACCACCTGCATACCCTCTTCACTGTAGCTAAAGACTCTCTGTGACTGCTTTTACTATCAACATGGTCTTCTCCTACTAAACTTGGAAAATTGAACCCTAACAGTTCTTCCAACAAAACGGAGGAAAAACTGAAACTAAAACTAGGTATCTCTGCATGTTCTGTCAGTTCCCTGGAAATCATTCTCCGATGGATCCAGTCAGGGGAATAAAACGAAGGTGTTATCAGCTTTCATGTAGGAGACTCCTCATTTGAAAAATAACGAACGCTGACAAAGAGTACAACATACATGACAGCATGATTTGCAGTAGCAAGCAGCCCAAGTGCATACATCCTGTTACGCTTCGGTTCACAAGTTCCAAACAATCCGAGTGGCACAAAAAAAAGACACCAACAAACTAACCCATCAGCACCCTGACAAGAACTCGCCAGGTGCATGCACAAGTTACGTTTTCTGATAGAGTAGCAGTCCCAAAAGGTGAATGGAACAAGGTATTTACGTTCCAATGTCGCAAAAGTGAAAAAATACACCACGTGCAGTCTGATGAAGTAGAAATGGAAATTTTAACAACGCCAAAAAAATGGATGCTTCACTCATATGTAAGATCGGCGAGAATGACCTGAAAGCTTATGAAGCCCACACCATTCTTCATGGCAAAACCAGGCACGAACGATATGGCCAGCACGTACAAGATGATGAACACAACCGCGATCGCAGACAGGAGAATTCCGCTAGGAAAGTTTGTAGATATACTAGATGATGGTTTCCAAGTGGCCACATCTACAACAGGTTTGTCACAGAAAAAATGTTGATCTTAGGCTTCCGAAAGGAGTTGATGATGCATCATGCCGGTCGCATGTTCCTGAAGACTAAGCTGAACAGGGCACATGGTGAAAATATAATTTTCCGTAAGCAGAAGACAAGCGAACCAGCCATTACTGCTAAGTCACGCAAACGTTTTACACACTGATGTTCAGTGGTGCCCTTGCTACACAGCCCCAAGATCAAGATACTGAAAACATGCTGATATTGGACACAGGAGAAAGTCCTAAGACATGAGACAGCTTCTGCATGCTCTCCATACAGTTGCAACCAAGCTCAGAACCGAGGCTCAAAAGGACTGCTGGCCACCAGGATTACGACAATCTAAACAACAGATAAGCAGAACAGGGAAATGTTGCATAATAACCGTTCACTATTCTGTTTATAATATAAAAAAATATTGAATATTGAAAAAATGTTACAAGTATTATATAATGGCCAAAGGAAAGTAATTCTGAAACTAGTTTGAAGCAATATATTAGCCATTGTTAGACCAATATATTGACCAAACCGAGAAATGAATCGATTCCGAAAAACTCATTTTTACGCGCCTGAGGGTTACCCTCACAAAAACTCGCCATAACTCGGTTAGTGCACACCTCTACAACATGAACAACGGCATAGTCTTGACCCTGGGGCCTCTCCTCTTTCAGCTCATATAGGTTTGAGGTATATAGGATGGACGCGTGAACGGATCTGAAAAAATGGACCCCTGGAAGCCACACTATAATTATGTCCCGTTCTCACAGCCGATTTCGGTACCTTGATCCCCCTTCGACCGGCCAAATGGCCGACCCAAGCGCGACCAAATGTAAGGTCGGGGGTCTACCCGCACGGAAGGGGGCGTGTCCCGGACCTATACTCGAGCATGCTCATCAAATACGACTTTTACCGATACTTCCAGAACACTGCCGACCCACATCCCGACTTGTACTCGATCTTTACTCGACTTTTCCGACCCCTGCCGATGTTATACCGATCAACAGAGCAGCCGACACTTTCCTCCGACCTTTTCCTCGACCCTCACCGGACCTCATCCCGACCCAAACCCGACAACACCAGACCATGTTCGTTCGGGCACCGACACAACACGATCCCCTTCCCCTTTTCCCATTCCCAACTTCCCAACTCTTCCCCTTCCCCTTCTTCTTCTGGATGTGTGCAATTCTGAAGGGCACCTCTGTGGATCTTCGGGACGGGGCCGGCGCGTCGGGACCTCGGGGCCTGTTGGTCCCCCCGGCCAAGACATCATCGATGATGGCGCGCAGCAGGTATCTTTATTGTTTCTTGCATGGTGAGTAGATGTGTCTCGACGGAATCTTGGGAACATATGAGAAAAGCCGCTGACCCCGCGTTTATATCGAGGCGATCGGGTGTGGTCGTGTGTGATCGGGCGGAAGTCGGGCGCAAGTTGTGTAAGGTTCGCGGGAGATCGGGGGCGGTCGGGAAAGATCGAGTGTGATCGAGTACATGCAACCGATAGGGGTCGGGCAAGATCGAGGTTGAGGTCGTGTAGAGGTCGTATAGAGGTCGAGTTGATCGAGTCAAGGCGGTATAAAAATTTGATCACCCGATGTGACTAGATTGCTTCCCGATCAAACTCTAACCTTTTACACGACCTATACACGGACTTTAGCAGAGCGCTAACGATGTTACTGCAGATAGCTTCACGCATCGCTTCACGACGCGGCCTTCTCGATCCTTCTCGGAGGCTATCACGGATTTTCTTGACATGTCAAAAAAATCCGTGTAGAAACCCCGCCCCTACCGACCAAGGTAGACCGCACAAGACCACGCACGGACTGAGCAGGACCTTCCCTGCGACGGAGGTCAGATCATTATACGCATCGCATGATCGAGTTTGGTCGAGGTACCCAAATCGGCTGTGAGGACAACGGGGCTCACCCCCAACTGACGGCCCTCTCAGCCCGTTAGCTGACAGGGACGACTCAAAACTTTGATCTGGGCGTTACACAATTATACATTTTTGGCGGCTCAACGGGTTAAAGAGGGGCGGCTAGCTCCGCTCACCGTGGCAAGGACTACCCCTTACCCTGGACACCAGGGTGGGGACATTGACGTGGCAGTGCCAACAACAATATATATATATATATATATATATATAGCTATATGATCAGCTATATAATTATATATATATATATATATATATATATATATAATATATATATTATATATATATACATATATATATATGTATATATATATACATAATATATATATATAATATATATATTATATAATATATATATATATATATATATATTACATAATATATATATACAATATATATATACACACACTAGCCACAAAAGCCGCCCTCGGCGGACTTTTTGACTAGTTCCTGCGGAGGGCTATTGGTGGGCCTCGGCCCACCACTGTGTTTGGTGGGACTTCGGCCCACCAAACACACACTCTCCAGATAGCCTTCTAACTTTCCTGAAAATCATGGATGTAAGAAAATTTATGTATAACGCCTTACCCATCACCCCCCACCTATTCACTCACCCATTACCATCACCCCAAACCCATTCACTCAACCCATTACCCATCACCACACACCCATTCACTCACCCATTAACCATCCACTCCCACCCTATTCCCTCACCCATTATCAGTCACCATCAACCCCACACCATTACCCATCACACCACCCATTCACTCACCCTTACACCCATCACCCTACATCAAGGTTTCGTCAATTCCAAGAACTGGAAACTCGAGAAATGCAGTGTCGCTAGCAGTTTTAACCAAAGGTTGGTATATTTGTGTTTTGGCTCGCGACTAATATTTTTTCATAACATTAATTTCGCGAAAACATTCGATGCACGCATCTGAATACCAAAAGATATAGTTCTTCTGTTGTTCTACTAATTATATGGATGACATGCATTACGATTTGGAACGTTCTCTAAATAGCCAATTTAATGCAAATTACTGCCTCGAGTAGCAAAGCTTAATATATTTTTACATGTAATATTTTGGCATGTAAAATTGGGGCCATGTCACATGTTTTCTAAGACAGTACTGCTGCGTCTGGCAAACGCTTGTCAAAATACAATAAACAATGCCTTGGGAAAAAACGAAGAAAAAAGAATTGCGAAAAATCGGCTTGTTGCTGCGACAAATGTAGGTTATAATTGTGGAGTCGACGTCGCCTCGGGCGGGAGTGGTGCGGCGGGGAGATTGTGGCGGGGGAGATGAATCAAAAAAACATTTACGACTTCACGCGTATCGACTCATTGCACTTCCAGCTGTCTATCTGATTGATACAACAATAATAACAGGAAAATATGAATGCTAGGTATAGATAAATTCTAAACAGTCGTTATTATTGACTATATACTATCATAGCGTAGCATTAACCTCGCTCCTCAAACTATAACCTCCTGGTTATTTGGTGTTATATACAATGTTTTACAGGAATCAGGATTCTAATACAATATCAATATAGGTAAAGAAAATCGTTCTTAATATTATACTTTTTTGTGTTTTAAGTGCAGTGGAATAAGCCCATATGTTTCTTTCAAGGACCAACTTTCACCAAATTGTGAGTAAAACTGCCAGCGACCACTGGCATTTCGGGAGTTACAGTTCTCTCTCAATTCTCGGCAACCCATTTTTTTTTCAACAATTCCTCGCTAATAGGCTGCTAAAAAAAAAAAAAAAAGGTTATGGATTAATCTCATAAAGCGGGCTTAAACTGGGCCCCCTGGCCGAGCTGGTTCCAAAACTGTGCCATATGATGGGATTAGGGCACTGGGGGCGGACCTATCGCGGACACACCACCCGCACAGAAACGACACACACACACACAATTGCGCTATATATATACTTATATATATATATAGATATATATAATATATATATATATATTATATATATATATATATATTCGTTTTAAAAAGTGATAGCTAGTTAGCGTTTATTATCTTCTTAAAGATATTTCTCTTTGATTTAAGAGTGTCTATTCTCTTTTTTAATCCTTTATGACTTCGCCGTTAGCTTGTCATGTTTGCTATATCGCGATTGGGTCTAAGAACCCTTCTTTCAGCAGGCATATGGAAGAATGTTTTGCTCCTCAGGAGTGAGGTGAGCCTGATTAAGATGCGAAGTGAAGGGATATTGATAGCGGTCGTCTGCCTGCCACGCAGCCTATTACCGATGTCGTTGATTGGTTAGATAGCTTTTGATTCTCGTCTTCTTGAGGGGAGGGGGAAAGACGCTGATTGGATGTTTGGTCTTCGCTTGGCTTTTCTGTGGTAGGCTGGATTTGCTTTTGTCTTTCATGCTGAGGCGATTTGTGATATTATTCTTTCTTCTTTCATGTCAGTGAGCGTGGGAGAAGAAAAGCATAATAGCAAAAGAAAGGAAGAAAGAAGAAGAAAGAATAATATCACAAATCGTCCACCGTAAACGTGAAACCTGCAGACCAATTAAGAGAGGAGAATAAAACTACAATTTACTACAAAAATACAAGAACACAGCAACCTCCTTTCCGTAACACCCCAAGCCCGACGAAGGAAGACAAAAACAAAAAGTCCAATGTCGGATCTAGGATCACATGCAAAAGAGGAAACTGTGAAGTCCTCCCCTCATCCTACATCGGCATGACGACAACGAAGCTGTCCAGACGTCTTACTTGCCACCTAACTTCCGGAGCCCCAAAAAGTCACCTATTAGAACAACATGGCATCATCATAACAAGAAAATTTCTAGAAGAAAATACAGAATTGGTTGACATGTGTGCAGATGTGCGGCGACTTCCCATCCTAGAAGCGCTGTACATAAAAGAGATCAATCCCAAACTTAACGTACAGGCAAACGACCTACAAGCTCTACCCAGCATGAAAAAACAAAATCAAAAACAGCCTACTCACAGAAAAGCCAAGCGAAGACCAAAACATCCGATCAGCGTCTCCACTCAAGAAGACGAGAAGCAAAAGCTATCTACCAATCAACGACATCGGTAATAGGCTGCGTGGCAGGCAGACCGGCTATAAATAGCACTTCACTTCGCATCTTAATCATGCTCACCTCAACTCCTGAGGAGAAAACATCTTCCATATGCTGCTGAAGAAGGGTTCTTAGACCCGAAATCGCGATACAGCAAACATGACAAGCTACGGCGAAGTCATACAAGTGATTACAAAAGAGAATAAGACACTCTTAAGACAAAGAGATAATATCTTTAAGAAGATAATAAACGCTGGAACTAGCTATCACTTTTAACGAGATCTGTCACAGAAAATCTCCTGCCCGTATATACTATATATATATAATATATATATATATAATATATAAAATATATATATATATATATATATATATATAATATATTATATATTATATATATATATATATTTATATATATATAAATTTATATATATATATTTATATATATATATTTAATTATGATAATTTATATATATATATTTATATTATATATATTTATATATATATATTTGTATATATATTATATTTATATATATATACATTTATATATATATACATTTATATATATATACATTTATATATATATATATATATATATATATATATATATATATATATATATATTATATAATAATAAACATATATATGATATATATATAATATCTATATATATATATATAATATATATATATATATTATATATCTATAGATATTATAATTTTATATATTATCTCGGCTGAAATACATCATCAAGGTGAATTAGTAGTGAATTAGGAGCTACTTCCTTATTGAAGGGTTGTTGCAGAGTATCATCGAAACTTCCCGTGTCTTACCTATATATTTTAGCATACTTATATTATGTCACAAAATTATAGCTGCGGTCTACAGTTTAAGCATTTATCATACTACCACACTATACTACATACACTTACACCCTGCAATATCATCACTCCAACTAAAATTAAAAACGGATGTCAATAACCCTGCAACTTAGAAAATTCCCATAAAATTCAGGCCAATATCTGAACCCCACACCTCATTTCCTTCCAAATTGATCTGAACCGCAATCTGGGTCACCTCTCCCTCAAA
>JACEEZ010022534.1:5000-14179 GCA_016584305.1 Chionoecetes opilio
TGTATTTATAAAAAGACACGGGCCCCTGAACCGAGGGAAAACCTTTTGATAAGTCAGTATTTTATTTTTTACTATTGGCTCAAAATTTCCTCTACACTTGGGGGGTATTTTTCGGGTTACCTTAATGGATGCTGAGCAACTTCGCTTGGGGTTTTCAGTCCCATCAGTTTTTTCGCAGACTTTTTGTTTGTTTTGAAAGGAAGAGGGTCTTGACTTGTCCCTTTACCTTTTTTTGACCTACTATATCTTAAGGCCCGAAAATTTTGGGTCCTTTTCTCGCCTGTTTTTTTGCTTTGCGGGGACCTTTACGACGTTAGGGGGGAAAAACTAATCTAACCCCTTCTAATCTCCTTATTTTTTACTAAGTGGGTTTAGGTTAGTTTAGGACCTAATCAAACCTAGTCCCACGTTTTAACCCCCAAACCCATCCCAATCACTCTTAAAATTTCCCCGCGGCAATATAAAAAAAAATACGATGCAGGTCCCAAAAGTAAAAAAAGAGCTTTCCCTTTGTGTAAAAATTTTATGGCCCGTGAAAAAGTAATCCCAAGGGGGAGACAGTGAGTCACTACGTTAAATTTGCATTTTTCACCCAAGCAAAGTTTTTTGGTGCCCCTTTAGTTTAAACAAAATTGTGGGGCTTAAATAAGGGGTTTTTACAAAAATTTATGTGCAAATATATTTTCCCCAAAAAAATGGGTTTCCCAATTAAGACATGCCTACCTCTTCTTCCTCATAAATGTTAAGAAAACCCCTTAGGGGGAGGCTATAAAAAAATTATATTAGAGAATTTTGGCCCAAATAGAAAATTCCCCGCTTTTTTCCCCAATATTTTTGAGAAAGCGGCGGAAAAATTGCAGGGCACCGCAATCAAATCTTGTTAATCATGGAAATTTTAAAAAATCTTTTTAGCGCCATACCTCTTAAAAAAAAAAGGGAAAAAAAGGGGTTTTTTTATGATTAATACTGCTACCCTTTTTCAAACCCTTACAAATATCCCCCTTTCGGACGCCAAAATAACCCTTTTCCAAACCCTCTCGTCAAAAAAAGGGAGTAAAGGGTAAAATCGGCAGCATTTACCCTCCAGCCGGGACGGGGGGTTTTAAAAAGGGTAGTGATGTGCGATGTAAAAATTCTACCCCTTAAAAACCCCCCATTTTTTAAGTGTAAGCCCCAGAGATAGTTTGAAAAACACTGCTATAGCGATGCCCTTTGGTTGTATAGGGCTTGTCATTGCGAGTTGCTGGGCCGTCCCCCCACGACGCATGACCTGGTGGGTCTTGATTTTGACCGCAGGTTCCATACAACGATGGGTGTTTTTTGCAGTTTTGTGTTTTTAAAAATGAAAATCTTGGGCTCAAGTTGATAATATAACGTTTTTTATCGAGGTTAGGTGTTAACACTATAACTGGGTAATACTAGGGATAGTCTGCAGTAATTATAGCTAATAATTATTCTATCACCCCGGACAATTAAGAAAATTGGTTTCGATTTTTTAAATTTAAAAAAAGACTCCTATACACTCATAATTACGTTCCAAAAATCCTTGGGTTTTTAAATCCATTAGAGGGGAAATTGTTTTTTTCCATTTTTAAATTAATAATTCTTTCAACTTTTCCAAATATCCCTTTTCTCCTTTTTGGGGGGGGAAGGTAAAATATTTCTTTATTTTAATTTTGTCCGGGTTTGGGTTTTACATAATTTTTCTCCCCAAAGGTGTAGGCGGGTGGGACGGGGTTGGCGGGGGTTAAGTTTGATTGTTGAGGTTTTATATATATATTCTGGGCGGGTTTTGGTCCCTTTTCCTGTAATTTAGGTGACAAATCGATTTTCGGACGCGTTTGGGAATTTTACATAATTATTTTGGAATTTCTAACTCTTAAAAACTTAACCGCCTAGGTTCTTTTAACGACAAATGCAGTTCGCATTATCATGTTCTTTCAAAAAATATACAAGGCCCCATTAGATTTTTATGGGGATTACCTTGGGAACCAGTATCTCCCCATCAGGAAGGGGCGCACATGTTTGGTTAAGCCATCTGTCCTTAAAATCCGTTCCCATCTGGTACAACGATTAATAAAACGTGAAAAAACATCACAAAAAAGGGGGTTCATGCAAGTAGATGAAAGAAAATTTTTGATAAAGAAAGAAAAATGGCGAGAAACGAAGCAAAAAAGGTGTAGGAGGCCAGGCTGTGTGGACCAAGGATAATCAAGACCCTTGGGGGAGGCACGACCCTGGGCGATACAACGTCGCGCAGGCGCGGAACTCCTCCTGGGGGCCGCATCCCACGTCCTGGGTGCCGTCCTCGCAGGTGCCCCAGTTGTTCCCTGCAACGTAGCGCCACTGAAAACACATCTACGTAACCCCCTTGAGGCCTAGAACATAATTTCCATTGTAATTTGACTGCCATTAGACAATTTTAGTGACTATAAGCAATGTTTTAATAGATTTGACCTGTTTAAATCTTTGTCCACTAACTAATTGGGTATATTCAGTTATTTTTCGTAATTATATGGCTCGAAAACACACATTTCATTATTGAAAAGGAAAGATCTGCAGCGTGAAGGGGTTAACACAAAACACACACACACACACACACACACCCCCACACACACACACACACGTCTTTACTGCTATGGTTGTGCATTTTACAAATGACCGGGATTGCCAAGGGGGATGGTGTGGTGGTGATGGTTTATAATTTATACTAATATTGTGATGGGATATTACGATAAACTGATAATATGGTGAAGTGGTTTGTGTGAAGCGATGATTTGTTTTTCTCAGAGCAGTGATGTTGGAAGCGATGTGTGTACCCTTCGTGCGGTGACCGTGGTGGTGGTTGAGGTGTTGGTGTTGGGTCAGGAAGGCAAAATTAGCAGTAGTTGTAGTGACTATGATGGTGGTGGTAGTGATGGGATAGCTGTGATGGAAATAATAGAGTGGTACTTTTGTCAGAGGTGTTGGTAACGACATTGTTAGTAGGGTGATGGTGGTGGAAGCCTTGTGTGCAATGTGCATGTATATAGTAGTAATGGTGATGATGGTGGTGATCACTTCTTACCTGAAAGACGCATTGGGTGCAGGTGAGACCCTCGGGAGCTTCAAGTCGAGTCGGCACGCCTAAACTACTGTTGATGTAGTGCTTGAAGGGGGTGCCGTCAACCGAGAAGAGTTTGGGGGGCTGCAGATGAAACACATATATAAGAAAAATAAGAAAATAAGGAAGCATAAGAGGCCGTGAGACCTACATATACACGCGTGGTAGTACACACCACACCCTACCCCACACAAGTTACTTTAGAGTTCTCATCTTGATTCCTTCCAGCAGTATACATCTAAGAACTTATACGTAAAAATGATCTAGATGCAAGGGGAATACACTGTATGATCTTTTTGTACTACTGGGTCGAAGGGAACCGTATAACAAAACAAGTAAACTCGCTTGCAACCGTTTGAAAAAGGGCTTCCCGCACCCGTAGAATATATTTACCACACAACTCGTCAGTTTGATCAAGAACATCGTAATGCGTTATTAGGAAATAAATGTGCATTCAGGATTTTTGTTCTTTTAGCCCTATTCCTATAGTTATGATGCCTCTTGACATGATAAAGTGAGCATTTTGCACCCCTCTGCGTTCGGTGCAGTTTTCCAGTTCAGGCTTTTACTACCAAGCCTTTTAGAATTTAAACCTAATTATAAAGGCTTTGATACTACCTCTATCGCCGAAGAAAAAGTAGTGCAGACCCCGTTTTACACCTGCCTATACGCGGAGTGCTGATGGGAGAAAGGCTCTACTAAACACTAAATCAGGAGCAATAACATAGATTATAAAGTATGACAACAAGAAAAAGACGTGCCCTGATGGAAACTACTCAAGGAAAGGAAGAGTGTGTCGAAAAATCCAACACATAGAGAAGATAATGACTCAGGAATGTCGCTCAGAAACTAGACTAAACTTCTCTCTAAAGATCCCTAACTCAAAAATGTCGCCCTTTGAACTAGACTAAACTTCTCTCTAAATATTGTAACTCAAGGATGTCGCTTAGAAACTAGGGTGAATTCTCTCTAAAAATCATACCCCAAGGATGTCGCTTAGAAACAAGACTAAATTTCTCTCTAAAATATTGTAACCAAGGATGTCGCTGAAAAACTAGACGAACTTCTCTCGAAAGATCATAACTCAAAGATGTCGCTTTTGAAAAATAGACTAAACTTCTCTCTAAATATTGTAATTCAAGGATGTCGCTTAGAAACTAGACTGAACTTCTCTCTAAATATTGTAACTCAAGGGTGTCGCTGAGAAAAATAGACTGAACTTCTCTCTAAATATTGTAATTCAAGGATGTCGGGTTAGAAACTAGACTGAACTTCTCTCTAAAGATCATAACTCAAGGATGTCGCTTAGAAACTAGACTGAACTTCTCTCTAAATATTGTAACTCAAGGATGTCGCTGAGAAACTAGACTGAACTTCTCTCTAAGATCATAACTCAAAGATGCGCTTAGAAAAAAACTAGACTAACTTCTCTCTAAATATTGTAACCAAGGATGTCGCTGAGAACTAGACTGAACTTCTCTCTAAAGATCATAACTCCAGGATGTCGCTAAAACTAGACTGAACTTCTCTCTAAGATCATAACTCAAGGATGTCGCTTAAAACTAGACTGAACTTCTCTAAGATCATAACTCAAAGATGTCGCTTAGAAACTAGACTAAACTTCTCTCTAAATATTGTAACTCAAGGATGTCGCTTAGAAACTAGACTAAACTTCTCTCTAATATTGTAATTCAAGGATGTCGCTGAGAAACTAGACTGAACTTCTCTCTAAAGATCATAACTCAAGGATGTCGCTTAGAAACTAGACTAAACTTCTCTCTAAATATTGTAATTCAAGGATGTCGCTGATAAACTAGACTGAACTTCTCTCTAAAGATCATAACTCAAGGATGTCGCTTAGAAACTAGACTGAACTTCTCTCTAAAGATCATAACTCGAGGATGTCGCTCAGAACTAGACTGAACTTCTCTCTAAATATCATAACTCAAGGATGTCGCTTAGAAACAAGACTAAATTTCTCTCTAAAGATCATAACTTAAGGATATCGCTCAGAAACTGACTAAGCTTTCTCTCTAAAGATTATAACTCGAGGATGTCGCTTAGAAACTAGACTAAGCTTCTCTCTGAAGATCATAACAACAACTAAACATGCTATGGGGCCAAGGGAGCCAATGTGTACAAGGCATCGCAGTGCGCGGCAGAGACCAAGGATAGTATATAGAGGGACTATACTCGGGGGTTTTTTACGAGGCGAAAATCCTGACCCTTTGCTGCTTACTGACTGATATTTATTGCCAGGAGAAGGGAATACTACCTACAGTTCTTCAAAATTTCAGTGTATTTAATCATAGTTAGCGATATTATCAGGTAAACATATATAGGCATAATTTTAAGCATGAGACATTAACCCTTCACGCCCGATCTTTCTTTGCTATGTAAAATCGTCTGTTGTTAGCCATAGGATTACGAAAATAGCTCAATATACCAGATAGCTAGTGGACAAGGATACTAAACTGGTCATATCTATAAAATTTGCTTCTTCATTAAAATCGTCTAATGTTTACCCAATTACAATGAAAATACGTTATGGGCCTCAATGGGTTAAGATAGAATGGAATTTCGCCTCGTAAAAAAATAGACTATACTAGTGATTCTTAATATATACTCCTAGATGGAGACTCACTCGTTGAGGCAGGTCTGGGAGGCCGCCACGTCAGGGTTGTTGTTGGGGCAGATCTGAACTCGAAGTGGCCCATGTGGTTGGCGGTGATGTCCACGCGCACGTGGAAGACCTGACCCTGGTTGTAGGTCCTCACGATGGTGCCCGTGGCGTACAGACCTCCGGCCTCGTGCGGGCGCGGCTCCTCGTCCCAGGCGTCCCCGCAGATGCCGCACTTGCCCCCCATGTCTTCGTACTGGTGCTGTGACACACACATGGTACACACTTAGCAAAATACTATATAATGTCACACACACAACCTCTCTCTCACACACACACACACACATACACACACACACACACACACACACACACACACACACACACACACACGTTATTTTACTAATAACTTGTGACATATTACTAAAACTCCACTTGACAATCTATAAATGATAATGATAATGATAACAAATAATCATGATAACAACACCACCACCACATACTTACGGTGAAACCACCACAGAAGCCTTCGTTGTCTGCATAATCGACGGGCGTGTCGAAGCCGTACCTCCAGGCCGAGGCGCGGGAGGGCGGGTCAATCAGACGCCCGTGGCCGTGGCAAGCTGCCCGCCCACTGTACACAGGGGCGCGGAGGGAGAGGGGGGGGGGGGGGGGACACCGTAATAGATTGTTCCGTATATTGCCAAGTTATCTATGCAGCATATGAAAGACATTATCATCAAGACTAGTAAAACACACACACACACTCACCGTGGCCACTAACGCCATCCCAGCCACAAGTAAAATCGTGCGCCCATCTACAAAATAAGAAAGAAAAATCACTCATCAGAGAAATTTGAAGCACACATAAAAGTACAGAGCACGAAACACACATTCTCTCTCTCCCCTCTCTCTCTCTCTCTCTGGGAAATAAGGGAGTTCAGAGTGCCAGTGTGGTGTGCGGTCAACAAAGGGTGAAGGGTGCGTGCGGGTGACCGAGAGCCTGTAGGAGGATGAGCCCAGGGTCACTGGCAAGGTTGTTGGACTACTATGCTTCCTGTTCTTCCTTGAGTCACGAGTGTTACCGAGAAGGGCCGACGAGAGGGCCCGTCTTTGTGGTCGTGTATTGGCCTTGAGATAACAGAACTATAAACACCAACAATACTGAAAACTGGTTCACAAATAGGGTGGTAAATGATTGGAATGGACTCAGTCGTCATGTAGTTAGTGCGGAGTCAATAGGGAGTTTTAAAGGCAAGCTAGACAATTTCATGGATGGGGATGAAAGGTGGATGTAGGTAGTTTAAGTAACAGGAATTACCACGTGTATAGGTCTCACGGCCTATTGTAGCTTGCTTATTTTCTTATGTTCTTAACAATGCGATCTAATGAAAGTTGAACTAAATTATAAGCACTACGAAGCTTCATTTTATATGTATACGTGTGGATGAGTTACGAGCCACCGACAGCGAGGCTTCGAGACGCAGAGATGTGCCACTGACCTCCTCGCGTGAGTGTGTGATTCCCAATGCAGTGCAGCTCCACGTAGATATGAAGGCCCCGTGGTATCGCCCAGCTGTCCTGACAACCGACTGTCTTTCGGGTGAGCTGGTGCCAGTTATATGGCACCCGCGTGACGTCAGCCCTGGTTCAGACGGATGTCGGTGCCCGCAACCTGGTGGCGGCTGCGGCCTTTGTTTTGACGCTGCATAACATGACGGCGAGAGGCTTGATGCTAAAACTTAATTGATCAGTCTGTTCTGAGGGACTTTAATTAATCGCATTTTCCATGCTATCATCTGGGGGAACCAGCTGGACGTTAAGTGCACACGGCAGTTCTTTTCAATTTTTTTCTTTCTTATTTATATATTTTTTTTTTTTTTTTTTTTTTTTTTTTTTTTCTTCTTCAAACGTTAAGGAAAGCGCACCTTCCCTTCCCTCCTGAGCCCCGCGCGTGGCTGTGATGCCTCTCAGGGGAAGCTCTCATTGGCACGCACTGCACTCATCGCGCCGCACCAAACGCGTTCACCAATGTTCATAGCAGATCAGTTAGTATTATCTTTATCGAGCTTCTCACCGATAGGCTGATCCTTTCAGATACAAAGCAGTGGCATGTGATCCATGTACGGCCTGCATCTGCATCAATAACACGCCGGGGCGCCCTGACGCACTCACGCCATGCACACCAGTGTGCTTGTTTTGTCTCAAGGCCACGGCGCAAACTGACATCTTTAGCAAGCTTCCTCCTTATATCATCTTCACATGTGATGTAAATGCACTTCTGGGAACAGGTTCTGGATACAAGACGAAATATCCATTTTGTCAAGCATTGGGGAACTCGTTTCTAATAATCAACCATGAGATGATGCATGGCGGTGACGTCCAAAGTAACTAATATCTTGTAATAGTAAAATATCTTAATAACGTAACTAATATACTATATAGTTACTTTGGTGACGTCAACACGGGAATGATGGGCTCCGGCCGAGTGACCGAGGCTCCTCAAGGCGTGCCTAAGATTTCTTTGGAACTCAAGAACCCTTGAAAAAAATGACGCGATTGAACCAACTAATTTTACACAAAATTACAGGGAAATATTGAAACTACAAGATTATCAAAATATTGCATTATCATTATTATTACACACAGTTTAATAAGATCAATGGATTAGTCTCTTCAAGAATCCAAAGGGAAGAAAAAAAAACCTAGCATCCGCCCTTTGTCCAGGGTGTCTGTCACGCCTCACCTGTCCCGCCCCAGCGAGGCAGCCACGGAGCCTCATCTTCCGCCGCCTCAAGGCGACAAGACGGGGCGACACGAGGGGAAGCACGGCAAGCCCAAACGTCACGTGAATGTTTGCATCCAAGCACTGCACGTGGCGACCATCATGATGGGTCACTCATTACCATCGACCAGAGCCTGTGTACAGGAAGTAAACGTGTCTGTCCCGCATGCGTTGCTGTGGTGGTGATGGTGGTGGTGGTGGTCAAAGTTATAGTAGGGTCACTTAGGGCGATTCGCTTCACATTAGGTGAAGGAAGTATTTTGAGGGTCTTATCCTAAGCATTTTGTGCCGCTGAATCCGAAAATCGTAGTTGGGTCACTCGTTAGCGGTAAGTTTTCACGCAATTTGCAATTTGGCAATTTGGCAATAAAATTGGCAATTACAAATTGCAGAATGAGAACCAGACGTCGTAGAGACCTCGTTTTGGACTCAAATTGAAGCTTATTAAGAGTGCATAAAATGTTATTTAGTACTCCGTGGTTGTATCTGTTCGCATTACTGAACTATAATGGAAATTAGAGATAAGTGGAAAAAAATGGAAAAAAATATAAAAGGAATAATTTTGGCCTTAATTTCACATCAAAAGTCATGAAATGTTTCTGGCTGTATCTGTTCTCATAAAGGCACTACCGTCTGAAAATTAATTTATAGAAAATGGTAATTTTCTATCC
>JACEEZ010022535.1:0-22927 GCA_016584305.1 Chionoecetes opilio
AAAAACAGAAAGAAGAATAAAAAGAATAAAAACCCCAAAAACAGCTTAAAAATACTAAATGAAGAAAACAATGTAGACAAAAAAATATGAAAAACATTACCGTAGATAACACTATAGTCGCCACCTGCACTAATGTCGCCAGGTGCCATATACTACGAATTATAGCATCACTACTGATTTTTATGTGCCACTGAAGATGATACACAGTAGTTTATAATATATTATATGCAAAATAATAATATAATATATATATATATATATATATATATATATATATATATATATATATATATATATATATATATATATATATATATATATCACCGTCGCTATCTAGACTAATCCCTTCCCATCAAGAAACTCTATGATGCATACTTGGAATGGATGCAGAGGGAACATAGTAATGAGCCTTGTGTCATTTTCAGTTATTACAGTAATGTCTTCACCAAAAATTTCAACATATGCTTCGCACCTCCCAGCTCCGACACCTGTACAACCTGTGATGCCCTGAATGTTGCCATCAAAAACGATGCTATGAACCCGGATAAGGTAGCAGAGCACCAAAGAAAGCTAGAAACACACAAGGCCGAAGCAAACGAGGCACAAAGACTGATGAAAAACTGGAAAAATAATGCTGATGCTGATGTTCGTGCTGTTGCTGTGGACCTCCAGCAAACCCTCCCAACACCTCGTTTGTCAGCCGGAATAACTTACTACAAGCGTAAAATATGGACCTATAACTTGTGCATCTTTAACCTGAAGACGGAAAAATCCACCATGTACGTATAATGGAAGCGTGTTGCAAAGAGTGGCTCTATCGGAGATAGCAAGTTGTCTTAAGGACTGGTTATTGTGAGTACGCTAGAGGTGAATTTGCAAGGCTTGTTGTATACTCAGATAATTGGGGGCGGACAAAAATAAAAACATAAACATGGTCCTTAGCTATCTCCATGAACTGCATTGTGGTCGTTTGCAGGCCATCAATCACACCTTTTTGGTGCCAGGGCACTCGTACATGGGTTGTGACTTGGTCCTTTTCCTCACTCCTTACAAACTCCCTTCCCTCCCTCCCTTCCCTCCCTTCCTTCCTTCCTTCCTTCCTTCCTTCCTTTCCTCACTCCTTACAAACTCCCTTTCTTCCTTCCTTCATTTCCTTACTCCTTACTAGGAAAAGGAGCTAGGAAAAGAGTCCTGGCAATGGGAGAAGGAAGGGATTGAGTTGAGTAGGAACCTTCGCCATGCACGCCATTCAGGTCACCAAACATGTAAAGAAACGGTGAACGAAGCGAGTGACTGCTATTTTTTCTTCTATTTTCATCCATTTTTAAGTCCTGACGGAGAATAGGTGGGCAGATGTTCAATTTATTGCTTCTCCCAAATCTCTCTTTTCTCCCTTTTCCTCTCTTCTCTCCTCTTCTCTCTCTCTCTCTCTATTCTTTTTCTCCTTCTCTCTCCAAATTTTTATCTTCATTTGGGGAAATTTAATTTATTTCTTTCTTTTTTTTTTTTTCCCCCTTTTGGAAGGGGGGGGCCCCCCCCGGGGGTTTGGGGGGTTTTTTAAAGAAAAAAAAAGGGAATTTTTTTTTTTTTTTTAAAATTTTTAAAAAATTAAAAAAATGGGGGGTTTTTTAATTTGCTTTTTTTTTTCCCCCCTTTTCCCCTTTTTTAATTTTTTTTTTTTTTTTTCCCCTTTTCCTTTTCCCCCCTTTTTTTTTTTCCCCCCCTTTTCCCTTTTTTTTTCCTTTTTTCCCTTTCCCCTTTTTCCCTTTTTTTTTTCCCCCCCCCCCCCCTTTTCCCCCCCCCTTTTTTCCCCCCCTTTTTTTCCTTTTTCCCCCCCTTTTTCCCTTTCCCCTTTCCCCCCCCCTTCCCCCCCTTTTCCCCCATTTTTCCCCCCCTTTTTTCCCCCCCCCCTTTTTTCCCACGTTTTTAAAACCTTTTTCCTTTTTTTTTTTTTGGGGAAAAATTAAAAAACCCGGGGGGGAAAGGGGAAAAAACCCCCCCCCGGGGCCAGCCCCCCCGGCCCCCAAAAAAAAAACCCCCAAAACCCAAAAAAATTTTTTTTTCCCCTTTTCCTTTTTTTTTAAAAATGGGGGTTTGGGGAAAAAAAAAAAAAAAAAATTTTTTTTTTTTTTTTTTTTTTTTTTTTTTTTTGGGGGGGGGGGGGGGGGGGGGGGGGGGGGTTTTTTTTTTTTTTTTGGGGGGGGGGGGGGGCCCCCCCCCCCCCAAAAAAAAAAATTTTTTTTTTTTTTTTCCCCCCCCCAAAAAAACCCCCCCAAAAAAAATTTTTTTTGGTTTTTAAAAATTTTTTAAAAGGGCCCCCCCTTTTTAAAAAAAAAAAAATTTTTTTCCCTTTTTTAAAAAAAACCCCCCAAAAAAAAAAAAAGGGGAAAAAAAAAAAAGGGGGGAAAAAAAAAAGGGGAAAAAAAAAGGGGGGAAAAAAAAAAAAAGGGGAAAAAAAAAATTTGGGAAAGGGGGGGAAAAAAAAAAAAAAAAAACCCCCCCAAAAAAACCCCCCCCCAAAAAAAAAAAAAAAAAAAAAAAAAAGGGGGGGGGAAAAAAAAAAGGGGGGGGAAAGGGGGGAAAAAAAGGGGGGGGGGGAGGGGGGGGAAAGGGGGAAAGGGAAAAAGGGGAAAAAAAGGGGGGAGGGGGGGGGAAAAAGGGAAAAGGAAGGGGAGGGGAGAGGGGGAAAAAAGGAGGGGGGGGGGGGAAAAAAAAAGGGGGGAAAGGGGAAAAAGGGGGGGAGGGGAGGGGGAAAAAGGGAAGGGGTTTTTTTGGGGGGAAAAAAAAAAGGGGAAAAAAAAGGGGGAAGGAAAAAAAGGAAAAAAGGGGGGGAAAAAAAAAGGGGGGGGAAAAAAAAAAAAAAGGGGAAAAAAAGACGGGAAAAAAAAAAAAAGGGGAAAAAAAAAAAAAAAAAGGGGGGCGGGGTTTTTTTTTTAAAAATTAAAAAAAAAAAAAGGGGGAAAAAGAAAAAAAAAAAGGGGGCCCAAAAAAAGGGGGGGGAAGAAAAAAAAAGGAGAGGGGGGAAAAGGAGAGAGAGGGAGGGGGAGAGGGGGAGAGAGAGGGAGAGGGAAAAAAAAAAAAGGGGGGGGGGGGGAAAAAGAGAGGGGAGAAAAGGGGAAAAAAGGGGGGAAAGAGAGGAAAAAGGAGAGAGAAAGAGAGAGAGGGGGAGAGAGAGAGAAAAAAGAGGGGGGGGAAAAAAAAAAAGGGGGGGGGGTTTAAAAAAAAAGGGGGGGGGGGGGGGGGGAAAAAAGGGGGAAAAATTTAAAGGGGGAAAAAAGGAGAAAAAAAAGGGGGGGGGGAAAAAAAAAAAAAAAAAAAAAAAAGGGGGAAAAACCCTCCCCTTTTTTTTTAAAATTTTAAAAAAATTTTTTTTTTTTTAAAAAAAAAAATTTCCCAAAAATTTTTTAAAAAAAAAGGGGGGAAAAAAAATTAAAAAAAAGGGGAAAAGGAAGAAAAAATGGAAAAAAAAATGGGGAAGGAAGGAAAAAAAAAAGGGGGGAAAAAAAAGGGGGGGGGAAAAAAAAAAAAAATTTTAAAACCTTAAACCCCCAAAAAATTTTAACCCCTTTTCCCCCCCCAAAAACCCCAAAAAAAAACCCCCCCCCACACACACACACCCCCAACCCCCCCCCCCCCCCAAAAAAAACCCCCAAAAAAAAACCACAAAACCAAAAAAAAAACACCCCCCCCAACAAAACACAAAACCACCCCCCCCACAACACACCCCCCCCCCCCCAAAACACACCCCCCACACCCAAAAAAAAAACCCCCCCCAACACCCCAAAACAAAAAAAACCCCCACACACCCCCCCCCCAAAAACCCCCCCCCCCCCCCAAAAAAACCACAAAAAAACCCCCCCAAAAACAAACCCCCCCCCAAAACCCCCCCCCCCCCCCCCAAAAACCCCCAACCCCCAAACCCACTCCCCCCCCAAAAACCCCCCCCCCCTTTTTTTTTTCCCCCCCCCCAAAAATTTTCCCCCCCCCCCCCCCAAAACCCCCCCTTTTTTTTTCCCAAAAAGGGGCCCAAAAAAAAAAAATTAAAAAAATTTTATTTAAAAATTTAAAAAAAAAAAAAAAAACCAAAAAAAAAAAAACCCCCCCCCCAAAAAAACCCCCCCCCTTTTTTAAAAGGGGAAAAAAAAATTTTTTTAAAAAATTTTTTTTCCCAAAAAAAAAAAAATTTTAAAAAAAAACCCCCCCTTTTTTAAAAAAAAAAAATTTTAAAAAAAAAAAAAAAATTTTTTTTTTCCCCCTTTTTTTTTTAAAAATTTTTTAAAAACCAAAAAAATCAAAAAAAAAAAAAACCCCCCGGGGGTTTTTTTTAAAAAAAAGGGGGGGTTTTTTAACCTAAAAAAAAAAAAAGGGGGGAAAAAGGGGGAAGGGGGAAAGGGGGAAAGGGGGAAAAAAAAAAAAAAAAAAAAGGGGGGAAGGAGGAGGAGGAGGGGGAGGAAGGGGGGAGGGGGGGGGGGGGAAAAAGGGGGGGGGGGGGGAAAAAAAAAAAATTTTTTTGGGGGAAAGGGGAAAAAAGGGGGGCCCCTTTTCTCCCCCCCCCGTTTTCTTCCCCCCCCACCCCCCCACACCCAAAAACAAAAAAAACCCCCCCCAAAAAACCCCCACACACACACACACACCACACCAACCCCCCCCAAACCCAAATTCCCCCCTTTTCCCCACCCCCCCTCCCCCCCAAAATTTTTTAAAAAAAAAAAAAAAAAAAATTTTTTCCCAAAAATTTTTTTTTCCTTTTGGGGGCCCTTTAAACCTTTTGGGGGGGTTTTTTGGGGGGGGTTTTAAAAAGGGGGAAAAACCCCGGGGGGGGTTTTTTTTTTTTTCCCCTTTTTTAAAAAAATTTTTTTAAAAAAAACCTTTTTTTAAAAAAAAAAGAAAAGGGGGGAACCCCCCGGCCCCGGTTTTAAAAATTTTTTAAAAAAGGGTTTTAAAAAAAATTTTTCCCCTTTTTTTTAAAGGGGGGGGGGGGGGGAAAAAAAAAAACCTTGGGAGAAAAAGGGGAAAGGGTTTTAAACCCCGATTGGGGAAAAAAACCCCCCAAAATTTTTTTTTCCCCCCCCGGGGGGGGGGGGGGTTTTTTGGGGGGGGGGGGAAAAATTTGGGGCCCCCTTAATTAACCCCAAAAACCCCCCCAAATTTAAAAATTTTCCCGGGGGTTTTTAAAAAAAAGGGGGGGGTTTTAAGGCCCAAATAAAAATTTTCCCCCCCCCCCCCCCCCCCCCCCTTCATTTTTCCCCCCCCCCCCCGGAAAATAAGGAAAAAAAAAAAATTTTTAAAAGGGGGTTTGGTTATCTCATAATTTTAAAAACAGCCCGATTGCCTAGCTGCCAGTAAAGGCGAATATGATTTGGGCTCTATTAAAAAATTTTGAACAAAAAACCCCGAAAGAAATGAACAATTTCACGCCCTTTGGGTTAGGCCGCACTTGGAATATGCGTTAAATTCTGGTCGCCCTTTTTCGAAGGCCAACCCAAATTGGGAATCAGCAAAAAAGAAAACCCAAAACAAATTCCATCTCTGCAAAAATTATCTAAGAAGAGGATGCAAAAAATTTAATATTTTTTTCCTTTAAAGGATCGTAGAATCCGGGGGGACTTGAAAAAACCTTTTAAGTCCAAAAAAAGTTTTTGAGGTCATTATAAAGAGAACCTTTTCGGCTTTAACTAAAGTGCAACAAAAAAAAATGGTTTTAAAAAAACGGTAAACTTTGCATACCGATCCCGTAAAAATTATTTCAATGTGAGTCGTTGATCGATGAAAAAATTACCAAAAATTTTGTGGGGCCACACAATAACTACTTTTAAAAAAGGTTTGACGCGCACTGTAAAGTAAAGGGGTTTGATATGCCTGCGAATTCATATTTATTCCCCCGGACGATTAGTTCTAGTGGTAGGGGTTTTGTAGTTATATATTTCATCCCCTATTTTTTGCATACAAACTTCCATGTCCCATCTTCTTTTAAGGACATGATCATTTTCCCACGTTTCTTAAAAATTTTTATAGTTAGTAGTATGTAGTTCAGCAGATCCCTCGCATGGCCAAATAGGTCCCGGGTGTCTGTTTTTTCCTAGTTCCTATTAAAAAAATCCCCCTTCCCCTCATAGTTTCCTCTCATCCCCATCCAACCCTTCTTCGCATGTTTTTTTAACGGTGAGATTATCCGGGTATTAAAACACTTGATTATTTTTTTAACGAGCTGTGGTATTTTTTTTTTTGAGGAAAATTTTGAACACTACTAGAATTACTATACACACGACTACTACTACAACTGCGACTACTCTATACTACTACTTTTACTCCCGCTCTTAAAAGCTTATATTTTTAAAATGAACCGGGTAAATCGGTCTCCGCGTCCTTTCTCCCGCGGGAATGAATGCCGGGACGAAACGGGTCTTTGGTCCCAAGACTTTTTCAACCGGTGGGCTGTTCTTTTTTGCCTTGCGCTGAACTTCAAATGGGGCTCCTAATTATTCCTCGCTCTTTTTTCTTTTTTTTCCTTTTTTTCTTTCCCTCTTTTTTTTCTTTTTCTCTTACCTCGGGTTTTTTTTATTTTTTTTTTTTTTTTTTTTTTTTTTTTTTTTTTTTCTTCCCCTCTCTTTCCTCCCTCCTTCTTTTTTTTCCCCCCCCCCCCTTTCCCCCCCCCCTTTTTTTTTTTTTTTTTTTTTTTTTTTTTTTTTTGGAAAGAGAAAGAAAGAAAGAAAAAAGAAAAAAAAAGAAAAAATTAAAAACGAAAAAGACGAAAAAATTTGGGGAAGAGGGGAAGGGACAAAAAAAACCCCCCCCCCCCAAAAAAAAAATTTTTGGGGGGGAAAAGAAGAAAGAGAAAAAAAAAAAAAAAGAGAGGGAAAAAAAGAAAAGAAAAAAACAGAAAAAAAAAAACGAAAGAGACAGGAAAAAGGGGAAAAAAAAAAAGAAAAGAGAAACGAGGGGGGAAAAAAAAAAAAGGGAAAAAGGGAAAAAAAAAGGGGAAAAAAAAAAAATTTTCTTCTCCCCCCTTTCCCCCCCCTTGCGACTCCTTTAAACACTTTTTTGCCAGGGTCTTCCAATCCTTTTCTCCTTTCCCCCCCTCCTCTTTTTTCCCCCCCTTCCCCCCTTTTCCCCCAAAAAACCCTCCCCCCTTCCCCTCTCTCCCGGTTAAAAAGAAAAAAAGAAAAAAAGAAATTATTTCATTTCCCAACGCCCGCTTGGCCCCAAAACCCCCCCAACCCCCCCCCACCACGCCAACCTTTTTTTTCCCGGCCGCCCGGGGGGGAAAAAAAAAAATTAATACCCCGGAGGAACGAAGCAAATTTTTCCCCCGGGGAGGGCCCAAGCCCCCCCCCCAACCCCCCACCCCCCACAGGACAGGAGAGGAAAGGACGAAGGAAAAGGAGAGAGGGAAGCGAAAAAGGAAAAAAAACCCCAAAACATTTTGCTTCCCCAAAAATCCACTACCCAAAAAAAAACAAATTAAAAAAAGGTTTTTAAAACCCCCCCCGAAAGATGAAAAAAAAATAATTACTCAAAGAGAGTGTGTGAACAGAGAGAGAGAGAGACAGAGAAGAGGACAGAGACAGAGACAGAGACAGGAGACAGAGACAGAGACGAGAGAGACAGAGACAGAGAGGGGAGAAGAGAGAGAGAGAAGAGAGAGACAGAGAGAGAGAGAGAGAGAGAGAGAGAGAGAGAGAGAGAGAGAGAGAGAGAGAGAGAGAGAGAGAAAAAAAAAACATATATCATTGGGGGCATGCGCCGGGGGGCGCGTCGCCTCACCCACCCTATGACGCCACTCCTTGACAACACTTGGTGTTGCCGAGGGATGCTTCACAATCACTTTGATCTACAACTTTGCCCAACACCCAGTCCATACAAGTGTTGAAAAGTGATCGGGCAAGGACGCACCCTTGCCTCACTCCTGTATTCACAGGCAAGAAGCTGGATACACCTGCCCCACACTTCACAGCACTCTCAGTCCCAGGGTATACAAAGAAAGAGAGAGAGAGGCAATAAATACCGCACATTACTTACTTCTGCGTTTCTCCACACGCCCGGCTGTGCCGACCACCACCACCAGCGCCACCATCACCGCCGCCAGCCACATGCCTCAAGGGTCACCGGGGTCGCGGGACTGGCCGACACCTGCGGGGATCAAAACAATCATCAGTGACGCACTAACACCCTGCGAGGCACACTACTGCACTCAGCCATCCACTCCTTTTCCCCCTCTGCAGCCTGGCCTCAACGCCCCCCACCACTCTCCTCCCTCACCTTCCTCCCATTCAGGACACGGAGAGGCAGGATCGAAGTGAGTGAAGCTGAGATTGAGCGTGAAGCTGAGATAAAGTCCTCGCAACACGCATCTACAAACATTTATGTTTCTTCCCGTAAACTTTAAATCACACTCATTCTTAACAAAACAAACAAAACTTAAACCGGCGTAGTTTAGTAATTGTTTCCCTTATCGTGCAGCCCTGATAACCCTGGCCGTGATTCCAATGCCCAGAAAGATAACACAGACGCCGATAGAGTCAAGGCTGCAGACCCGACTATTACAGACCAATGCTTCACAGTGCCTCTGATCTACAATGACAAGTCCTTTCGGTGCTTCAGACTGATGGAAAATGACCGCCACTTTGTTTCCCTCGTGACTTATGAGGAAAAACCCCGACCACAGCTCTCCATCACTCTTCCATCCCTCCTGAGGCAGACCCGTCAAGAGATCACTACACTGGTCTTTGCGGGACTACCCAGGAGCCTCACAGGAACCACCAGTACGCTGAATCAAGATGCCTTCCCACGACGGACAAAGGGAGCGAGTCTGTCCCCCGAAACCCTCGCACACGCTCCACAGACTCCCGTTATCTTGGAGGAGAGTCAACACAACTAATGCCTAAAGTATGTGAGATAAGATAGGAAAAATAGAACACAGATCGGGTGGACAGGGACGAGAGGAAAGAATAGGGAGCAAAAAGAAGTGGACAAAGAATGTTCGTGAGTAAAAGGAAACTTTGGGATAAAGAGGAGGAATGAGGAGGGAAAGATACTGCTTTCCTTTCTCTTCTTCCTCCTCCTCTTTATTCTCTTCTTCATCCCTCCTCTCCTCCCTATTACTTCTTCTCCTCTCGTCTTCAAGAAATGTATTAGGCGTCTATCATATTACGTTGTTGGAAATGCTCATCTAATGTTTTGGATAAATTACTCTACTATAAAGGACGCACCCGCACACGCACACACAACACACGCACAAACGCACACCAACACACACACACACACACACACACCACACCACACGCACTCGCACACACACACAACACACACACCACACACACACACACAACACACACACAACTCACAACTCACACTCACACTCACACTCACACTCACACTCACACTCACACTCACACTCACACTCACACTCACACACACACACACACACACATCACACCACACATCACACTCACCACTCACACACTCAACACTCACACTCACACTCACACTCACACTCACACTCACACTCACCACACTCACACTCACATCAACACTCACACTCACACCACACACACCACACACCAACAGAGAGTCTGATTGTGTGGTACTGTGCAGTGGTGATGTTCTGAGTGTGTTACCGGACGCACGCAGGTTCAAGCCCCGCTCAATGGTAAAAAATCTATCCCTGGAAACATGGCCAGTTACTGTCCTCCTTGAGCAAGGGGATGGGGTGTGTGTGGTGTGTGAGCTCCCAACTTTACCCAAATATCGGTCTCTATGAGCTCCAAGCTCTTTCCAGGAGGGTAACAGCTTGAGATCGCGTGTCAAGCGCATGATCAGGCCGTGGGTGAATGACACACAGCTACATAGGCAACCAATTAACATACACACACAAAATGAGGTAGTCAAGGCTGAAATTCTAAACACATTATCTCTTTTTTCTGCATAGTGATAAATGTACACAGAGTAACCTTGCCTAATTACGGCAATTTTTATTCACATCTAATCAAGAAGTCATTAAAAAATTCTGCCTCTCCGGATCGAGCATTATTACTCGCTGCGGAAAAGTGTTTACTGTGCCGCTCAGTTAACTTCATTTTTGCTTTAATTTTGACAAGATCATCCCGGCAAGCTGTTGATGAGGTATTAGCGTGTGAGTGCGAGCCAGGAGATTCCATACACTGAGTGCTGCGGGTGTTATGGCTTATACAGAGGCAACAAGCGTGTTATCGGGGTGGTAACATCAGTACTCCTAGAGGTGTTGGGTAAGTATTGGCATTATTTAGAAATGGACAACTAAATACTGTAAAAAAATATGTTATTGTGCCTTAAACCTTAAACGACGTCGACTATCAAGATGGTCATGATACTACTGTTGTGGATGAAGATATAAATATAATTTATTACCTTTGAACTCTTCTTCGTCCATCTTCAGGTTGCTGTCTGCAAGGTCAATGAGCATTTGTGCTATTTGTCCATCACGCATTGGCTTATTTGAATAGTCTTTCAATTTAATGTTCCCTAGGATGGGATAGTTTTCCATAATCTCAAGGAGGGTGAATTTTTCATTTCCTTTCAGTTGGGTTAGTTTTGGTGCCATCATAAAAAGAAAACTGGACAATGCACCCAGCAGCAAGGCACAATACACCCTCACACACTGCCGTCGTCGTCTGAACTAGTCATCTATTCCCTACTGAAACGCTAGGCGCGAGCGATAAAGTTAAACATGTTTAACTTTATCGCAGCGTCAAACAGACGCTGCGAATTCATGATTTTAGTCGCTAGCGAATAAAAGACGCGCGTCTTTAGACGCTTTCACCAGCGAATTCGCTAGCGAATTAAGAAGCTTGTCCAAAGCGAATAAAAGCAGCGCCGTGTAAACGACGCTTTACTGTCTTCTTTATACTGGCAACTCAGCGGACTTTGTGTTTCTTTTTTGTTTTTGTCCTTGGCCAGTCCATTGTAATGTAAAAAAAGAAAAAATGAGATTATTAATTGAGATTATTGAGTAATTAACTGATAAAAGTATTTACATTTTTATATTATGAGTATTTAAATACATTGTATTTAAATACTCATTAAAGTATTTAAATACTGTATTTAAATACGTGAAAACCAATGTATTTATAAATACAGTTCTAAATACACAAGTGTATTTAAATACGTATTTAAATACAAATTTATTTAAATACTGCCCAGCTCTGTTGGCAGTCTAGGCTATACCTATCTGCCTGTCTATTTGTCTACAGGGTTGAGATGTGCATGGTTGTGGTATTGTGGTAAACATGGTACTTTGCACGCAACACACCCTTACTTGTTACTACATAGACTGTTACTCTCTTTCAATGCAATAAAGATGGTGCATACTTTTATTTTAAATGTCATTACAACCGGACCCGGGAAGTCCCATGCAGGATCCCGGGAAAAAAGTTTTCTCCCGGAATCCCGAGATGTCAAACGGAAAGGAAACACGCCAAAGGAAAACTTTAGTTGGAAGTGTTAACGTTGATGACAAAATGTAGAAAAACTACTATTCAGAAAATTAATAATAATTGATGACATATATATTTTAGTGTACAGTAATAACTTTAAATGTTGAGGATGCAAAGGATGAAAGAAACGAAGAAAGGATGGATATCAATGATCCTGAGAGCGTCAACGATTGAGTGATCAATTAAGTGATCTAATGAGGCAACCACCTCACTCCTTGGCCGCCGCCTTTCGATATTGGCGGTGCTGTTGTCGCCATTCCCTCAAGAACTGTCGCTTCCGCTCCACCGCCTGCAAGCGGGCCTTCAGGTAGACCTCGACGGCGGCCACCTCGGTGGGCGGCCCCACGACTCTCACGCTACGGGAATGAGTGTTGGTGGCGGGGGGCACCGATACCCTCACGCTAGGGTATTTCTGAGCCAGCCTGATGAGCTCCTCGCCCCCGGGGACCCACCACGTGGCGCCGCGTGTTGGGTGCCACATCCACCACCACTTTGACTCTGTTCTTCTTGCGCCGCTCAGCTGCCTCACGTAACTGTGCCTCGATAACCTCCAGGCGGCCGGTGATGTCCTTGGCGGCGGCGGCCACCTGGCTCTTTGGGCCCTCGAGGCTGACGTGCTTGGCGGTGCGATCCTGGGGCAGGGGCACCGTCACGCGCACCTTGGGGAAGTCCTGCCGCAGTTTGTGGACAGCGTCCCCTCGCGGCCCGATGACGTGCCGCCGTCTGCCCGGTGGCACGGCCAGCAACACCTTCACCGAGTCTTCCCGCCACGACTGCCGCACCTTGATGCGGGAATCGTCCCTTGAGGCTGCTTCACGCCCAGCCTTGACACGCTTCTTGGCAGGGGCGACGCTTGCCTCTACGCCTAGTGCTCTTTCTTGCACTTTCTTTCGGCTCGCACCTCCTCGGATTTACTTCTTTTGGCACTTTTTTTAGTGTTGCAGGCAGTGTGCACTCGCCGGACTCCCGTCCTTCTAAGCTCCCCTCGTGGAAAACAAAAAAATCCGCATTGGGGGGGGGGGGCCTTTAACCCTTTAAACCAAAAATAAAGGCTTTTAGGATATTGGGCTTCTTTTTTTACCCAACCTTTGAAAAAAACCCAAAACCTCCGGAAATTTTTGAAAAATTAAACCCTTTTTTTTTTCCCCTTAAAGGTTCTTCCGGCCCCCCCTTTTGAAGAACCAAGCCAAAAAATTTTGAAAAATGCAAACAAAACCTTCGGCTTTAAATTTTAAGGCCAAACCAAAAATAGGGTTTTTTAAAACTAAATTCCCAGGGGGATACCAAAAATTTTTACGTTAAAAAATTTAATGTCATTTAATCAAGAAAAAAAAAAAAGGGAAAAAACCCCCCTTTAAAAAAAATTTTTTTTTTTTGACCCCAAATTTGTAAAAAGAAAATGGTTTTAAAATTCCCGGCGAACGTTTTTTTCCCCGGGACCCAAAATTATTCAAGTGGAGTTTTGAGGTTGAAAAAATTCCCCAAAAATTTTTGGGGGGCCAGCACAAAACTTTTCCAGGCCCTTACCCCTTTTAAAAAATGTATTTCCCCCCAATTTTTTTTTTCCCCCCTTTTTTTCTTAACGTAGTTTATTAGTTAGTTAGTTTTATTGAAATACCCTTTTTCCGGGCCACTAGGTATTTCCTGTTCTTTTTTCCTAGTAACCCTTTTTTCCCCCTTTTTTCCCCTAAAATAGTTTTTTAAAAAATTATTCCAAACCCTTTCTTTCTGGCCAATGGTTTTCCCTTGGTTTCCCGGGTTACTTCCATTGTTTCTATTTTAAAACCTCCTTATTGTTTTTTAAAAATTCTTTCCCATGGTTTATATTATACAGGGGAATTAATCCTGGATTTAACCATTTATTACTATTTTAAACCCCGCTCTTAGTTTTTTTAGGAAAAAAAATTTTAAACCTGTTACATCCTTTTGCTTATTTTCCCCGGGGGAAATATATCCTACTAAACGCCCTCTTGGGTTTAAGTTTTTAATAACCCGGGTTCCGGGTTTTTGGTTTTCCCCCCGGGGGGGGAATTAAATGGGGCTCCGGGGCTTTTATTTCCCCCGCTTTTTTTCCCCTTTTTTTCCCTTTTTTTTTTCCCTCCTTAATTTTTCTTTCCCCCTTTTTCTCTCGTTTCCTTTTTTCCTTTTTTTTTTTTTTTTTTTTTTTTTTTTTTTTTTTTTTTTTGTTTTTTTTTTTTTTTTTCTTTCCCATCTCTCTCTCTCTCTCGCCCCTCCCCTTCTCCTCTCTTTTCTCTTCTCTCTTCTCTCTTCTCTCTCTCTCCCCTCTCCCCTCCTCTCTCCTCTCTCTCTCTCCCTCTCTCTTCTCTCTCTCTCTCCTGTGAAAAGAGAAACGAAAAAAAGTAAAAGAAAGAAAAAAGGGAAAATTTAAATTTTTTACCTCCCGAAAACAACTTGAAAAACTTTTGGGCGAAATTTGATTTTTTGCTTAAGTTTACCGGCCACATTTTTCTAAAAAAACCCCCCCCAAACCCCCCAAAAACCCCCCAAACCCCCCCCCCTTTTTTTTCTTATTTTTTTTGGGGCAGGCCCTTTAAAAACCCAATTAAAAGATAAAAAAAAAAATATTACTAAAAGAGAGTGGTGAAACAGAGAGAGAGGGGAAAAAGGAGACTTTAGACAGGACAGGACAGAAAAGAGACAGAGACGAGCCCAAGACAGAGAGGGGAAAAATGGGAAGGGGAGAGAGAAGGGGGAAAAGGAGGAGAGAGAGAGAGAGAGAAAAAGAAGAGAGAGAGAGAGAGAGAGATAAAAAAAATATTCTTTGGGGGGGCATGCCCCGGGGCGCGCTTTCGCCTCACCCACCCAATAAACCCCCAACCTCCTTGACAACACTTGGTGTTCCCGGGAGGGATGCTTCAAAATCATTTTTATCTAAAATTTTCCCCAACACCCAGTCCATACAAGTTTAAAAATGACCCGGGAAAGGACCCCCTTGCCTCCTCCTGTTTTTACAGGCAAGAAGCTGATACACCTGCCCCACACTTCACAGCCTCTCAGCCCCCCGGGGTTCAAAAAAGGGGAGAGAGAGCAAAAAATACCGCACATTATTTAAACTTCTGCTTTCTCCACACGCCCGCTGTGCCAAACCACCCCACCAGCGCCCCACATACCGCCCCGGGCCCACTTTCCCCCAAGGTCCCGGGGGGGGGTTTCCCCGGGGGGGGGAACTGGCCAAACCCCTTTCGGGGATCAAAACAATCATCTTTGACGCACAAAACACCCTGCGAGGCCACTACTGCACTCAGCATCCCCCCTTTTTTCCCCCTCTGCAGCCGGGCCCCAAACCCCCCCCAACCATTTTCCTCCCCCTCCCCTTCCCTTTCCTTTCAGGACACGGGAGGCAGGGTCGAAGTGAGTGAAGCGGGAGATTGACCCGTGAAGCTGAATAAAGCCCCTCGAAACACGCATCTAAAACCCATTTATGTTTCTTCCCGTAAATTTTAAATTTCACACTCATTCAAAAACCCAAACCCAAATTTAAAAACCGGCGTATTTTTTAGTAATTTTTTCCCCTTATCTTTCACCCCCTGAAAACCCGGGCCGTGTTTCCAATGCCAGAAAAAAATAACACAGACGCCGATGGGAGTCAGGTTTGCAGACCCGCCCTTTACACCAAGGCTTCACAGTGCCTCTGTCTACAATGAAAAGTCCTTTGGGTGCTTCAGACTTGAGGGAAAAAATGCCGGGCCACTTTTTTTTCCCTCGTGATTTAAAAAAATTTTTTTGAGGAATAAAACCCCCGGGACCCCCCACCCTCCCACCCCCTCCTTAAAAAATCCCCCCTGGGGGCGCCCCCCGAAAACCCCCCCCTACACTGGTTTTTGGGGGCCCCCTACCCAAAAGGGAGAAAAAAGGGGAAAAAACCCAAAAGGGGGGTACGGCGGAAAATAAAAAAAGGGGCCTTTTCCCAAAAGGAAAACAAAAGGGAGGGGGGGGTCTTTTCCCCCCCCCTCCCAACCTTTTCCACCCCCCCCCCCTTTTATTTTTTCCCTCCCTTCCTTAAAAATTTTTAAAAAGTGGAAATAAAAAGAGGGGGTTTTTGGAAACAAGGGAAAATGGGGGAAAAAAAACAAAAAAGGGAGAAACAAACGGGAAAAAAAGAAAAAAACCCCCCCCCCCCCACCCCCACCCCCCCCCCCCCAACCCCCCCCCCAAAAAAACCCATCGAACAACACCACACAAAACTCCCCCAAAAGGACCACACCCAAAACACCCACCACCCCACCCCACACCACACCACACCCCACACTCAAAAAAATTTCCCCCCTAAACACTCACCCCCCACCTCACAATCACATTTCACACTCACCCCCACTCACCCCACACCACACACACAACAAACCCCACACACACACACACACCACACCCCCCACCCCAAAAACCCCCCACACTCACCCCTCACACCCCCACTCACCCCTCACAAATCCCCCACTCACACTCACACTCCCCACCACACTCCCCTCACCCCTCACCCCCACCTCACACTCACACTCACACTCCTCACACACACTCCACACAAAGAGTCTGTTTTTGTGTGGAAATTTTGGGGCAGGGGTTTGATGTTCTAGTGTGTGTTCCCGGGACGCACGCAGGTTAAACCCCGTTTAAAGGGTAAAAAATCTACCCCTTTGGAAACCCATGGCCATTCCCTGTCCTCCTTAACAAGGGGATGGGGGGGTGTGTGGGTTTTAGCCCCAATTTTAACCCAAATTCGGTCTCTATAGCCCCAAAGCTCCCCCCCGGAGGGTAAACCCTTGAGATCGCGTGTCAGCGCATGATCGGGCCGGGGGTTGAATGACACACAGCTACAAAAGGGAAACCAAAATTAAAATAAAACAAAACAAAATGAGTATCAAGGCTGGGGGTTTTTAAAAAACATTATCTTTTTTTTTTCTGCATATGGGTAAATTTTACACAGAGTCCTTGCCTAATTACGGCAATTTTTTATTCACATCCCAAACATAATTCCTTAAAAAATTCTGCCTCTCCCGGGTCGAGCATTTTACTTTTGCTGCGGAAAAGTTTTTTACTGTCCGCTCAGGGTTTAAATTCCCTTTTTAACTTTAATTTTACAAGTTTATCCCCCAAGCTGTTGATGAGGCATTAGCGTGTGAGTGCGAGCCCGGACTCTAACACTGATGCTTTCGGGTGTTATGGCTTATACAAGGGGACAACCGTGTTTTCGGGGTGGTTTAAAATCAAATTTCCCTAAAGGTTTTTGGGTAAATATTTGCAAATTTTTTTAAATGGACAACTAAAAACTGGGTTTAAAAAAAATTTTTTTTTGTGCCCTTTAAAAATTTAAAACCCACGTCCCACTAAACAAAATGGTCATTTAACTACTGTTTTTTGGGGTAAGAATAAATATAAATTTTTTTACCTTTTAACTCTTCTTCGTCCACTTCAGGTTTTCGTCTGAAGGTCAATGGCATTTGTGCTAAATTTTCCATCCCGCATTTTGGGTTATTTGAAAATCTTTCAATTTAAAGTTCCCTAGGGTGGGGTAGTTTTTTCCCTAAACTAAAAGGGGGGTTTAATTTTTTAAATTTTTTGTTTGGGGTTTGTTTTGGTGCCATCATAAAAAAAAAACTGGACAAAAGCCCCAGCCGCAAGGCAAAAATAACCCTCAACACCCGCCCTCGGGCCCTGAAATAAATCTTATTCCCCACTGAAAAGCTAGGCGCGAGCGATAAAATTAAACATTTTTAACCTTTTTTTTTTTTTTCGGGGCGTCAAACAGACCTGCGATTCATGATTTTATCGCTTTGCGAATAAAAAAACGCCGTCCTTTTGACGCTTTTACCACGAATTCGCTAGGAATTAAGAAACTTGTCCAAAACGAATAAAAGCACGCCTTAAAAGCGCTTTAACCCCGTCTTTTTTATACTTGGGAACTCAGCGGGTTTGGGGGGGGGGGGGGGTTTTTTTTTTTTTTGGGGGGTTTGGGCCCGTCCCATTGTAATGTAAAAAAAAAAAAAAATGAGATTATTTAAAATTTAGATTATTGAATAAATTTAAATGATAAAAGTTTTTTCCCTTTTTTATTTTGAGTATTTAAAACTTTTATTTAATACTCATTAAATTTTTTAAATACTGTATTTAAATTGTGAAAACCAAAGTTTTATAAAAACAGTTCAAATTTCACAATGTATTTAAATACGTATTTAAAAAAACAAATTTTTTAAATACTGGCCCGCTTTTGTTGGCAGTCTAGGCTATACCTATCTGCCTTCTATTTGTCTACAGGGTTGAGATGTGCCTGGTTGTGGTATTGTGGTAAAAATGGTAATTTGGGACCCAACACCCCCCTTACTTTTACTACATAGACTGTTTCCTCTTTTAATGCAAAAAAGTGGGGAACTTTTAAATTTTAAATTTTCATTACAACCGGACCCGGGGAAATCCCCTGCAGGGGTCCCGGGAAAAATTTTTCTCCCGGAAAACCCGGAAAAGTCAACGGAAAGGAAACCGCCAAAGGAAAAATTTAGTTTTAAGGTTAAAAGTTGATGAAAAATGTAAAAACTACTAAATTTGAAAATTAATAATAATTGATGCCCTATATTTTTAGTGTCCCGTAAAAAACTTTAAAATTTTTAGGTGGGAAAAAATGGAAAAAAAGAAAAAAGGATGGATTCAAGTTTCCCAGAGCGTCAAATTGAGGGGATCCAAATTTAAATGCTAATGGGCCCCCCTCACTCCCTTTTCCCCCGCCCTTTTGATATTGCGGGGCGGTTTTCGGGCCCTTCCCTCAAGGAAATGTCGCTTCCCCCCTCCACCCCCCTGCAAACGGGGGTTCCCGGGAGACCCGACGGGGGCCCCCTCGGGGGGCGGCCCCCCGACTCCACGCTACGGGGAAAGATGTTGGTGCGGGGGGGACCGAAAAACCTCACGCCCATGGTATTTCTGGGGCCCCCTGAAAAACTTCCCCGCCCCCGGGGACCCACCACGTGGGGCCGCGTGGGTTGGGGGCCACATCCACCCCAAATTTGACTCTGTTCTTTTTGCGCCGCTCAGCTTTTTTCACTAACGTGCCCCCGATAACCCCAGGGGGCCGGTATGTCCCTTGGGGGGCGGCGGCCCCCCCGGCTTTTTTGGCCCCCGATTTCTGAAGTGCTTGGCGGGGCGATCCTGGGGAAAGGGGCCCGTCAGGGCACCTTGGGGAAATCCCCGCCGGGAGTTTGTGGACAGCGTCCCCCCGCGTCCCGATAAAAGTTCCGCCTCTGCCCGGTGGCAAAGGCCCGCAACCCTTACCGGTCTTTCCCCCCACACTGCCGAAACCCTTTATGGGGGAAACGCCCTTGAGGCTGCTTTTTACGCCCAGCCTTGCACGCTTCTTGGGAGGGGCGGAAAGCTTGCCCCTACGGGCCCCTTTGTGGCCCCTTTTTTGGGACTTTTTTTCGGCCCCTTCCCTTTAAACCCTCCTCGGATTTTTTCTTTCTTTTGGAAATTTTTTTTTAGTGTTTTCAGGCAGTGTGCCACTCGCCGGACTCGTCCAAATGTTCCCCCTCATCTTTAGGGGATTTTTCTTCCCCCCCTTTTTTTCGTTTTTTTGCGAATGTTTTTCCTTTTTTTGAGTGCCCCCTTCGTTTCCCCCCCTTTTTTGACTTTTCACTGAAAGGGTCCTTAAAGGGGCCCGATATCCTTAAAATCCTCGACGGGTTCCTTTGGGGTCCTTCACCTCCCCCCACTGGGGTGTCCCCTGTTCCCGTGACCCCCCTGCCTTTTTTGCTGAAAGGGCCCCGTCGCTCGGAAAACCTGACCATTTACCTAAGAAGAAAGCGTCCTTCTGACCATTTCCTTTCTTCCACAACCCGTTTTTTTTCAACGGAAATTTCTTTTTTGTCTGGGTTTTTGGGGCCAGTGCCCACCCCAAACAGAAAATTCAGCATGAAAAACACTGCCCGGCCCGTCAGATTAGTTTTGAACATGTCGTTTCTCGTGTTTTTCTTTGACGATTTTGGGTCCTTTAAAGCCGCCAAGAAGCGCTTTGGGTCCTGGGGAGAGCTCGCCAGGAGGTTTTAAACCCGTCCCCTGTGACCCACCCCGCAGGGCCCCCCACGGCTCCCAGGCGGGGGGGGGGCGCGAGGCCCCCCCCAAGCCACCAAACCAAATTTGGCCCGGGCTCCCGTGCCTGCCAGGGAATAGTGGCATGGAGGCCCTGTCCCCCCATGCCTCCCGGGCCCCGGAAAACCCTCCCGGGGTTGTCCAAGGGGGTCCTGCCCCCACGCTCCCAAGGGGGGCGGTTTTGCCCAAACCCCCACCAGGGTGAAAACCGGGCACCAGGGGGCAAACCTTTAGACAGTTGCTTTCAAAATTGTTTTCTTTTCCTTTGATTTTAAAACTAGCCGCAAAGCCCCCCGCCGGGCGGACTTTTTTTGGGTACTCCTTGGGGGGGGCTATTGGTGGGGCCTTCGGCCCCCCAAACCCGTGGGTTTTGGGGGGGGCCCTTTGGCCCCCCCAAACCCTGGACTCTCCAGATAGCCCCTTCTAACTTTCCTGAAATCATGGATGTAGAAATGTATGTATTACCCCCACCCATTCACTCACCCATTACCCATCACCCCCCACCCATCACTCACCCATTACCCATCACCCCCCACCCATTCACTCACCCATTACCCATCACCACACACCCATTCACTCACCCATTACCCATCACCCCCCACCTATTCCCTCACCCATCACCCATCACCCCCACCCATCACCCCCCACCCATTCACTCACCCATCACCCCACACCCATTACCCATCACCCCACCCATTCACTCACCCTTACCCATCACCCTACATCAAGGTTTCCTCATTCTCGCAACCCACTTTTTTTTCACAATTATCGCTAATAGGCTGCAAAAAAAAAAAAAAAAAGTGATCGGATCATCTCATAATTGGGCTTAAACTTCCCTGGTCAACCCGTTCCAAAAATGTGCCATATGAGGTGATGCGCCACGGGGGCGGAACCTATACCAGACACACACACACACACACACACACACACACACACACACAACAGACAGACGAGACAGACACACTTTCGCTTATATTTACCATTACCCATCACCCCCCACCTATTCCCTCACCCATCACCCATCACCCCAACCCATCACCCCCCACCCATTCACTCACCCATCACCCCACACCCATTACCCATCACCCCACCCATTTCACTCACCCATTACCCATCACCCTACATCAGGTTTCCTCAATTCTCGCAACCCACTTTTTTTTTCACAATTATCGCTAATAGGCTGCTAAAAAAAAAAGAAAAAAAGTGATCGGATCATCTCATAAATGGCTTAAAACCTTCCCCTGGTCAACCCGGTTCCAAAAATGTTTCATATAGGTGATTGCGCACAGCGGGGCGGAACCTATACCAACACACCACACACACACACACACACACACACAGACAGACAGACAGACACACTTTCGCTTATATTTACCATTACCCATCCCTCCCCACCTATTCCCTCACCCATCACCCATCACCCCCCCCAACCTCACCCCCCACCCATTCACTCACCCATCACCCCACACCCATTACCCATCACCCCACCCATTCACTCACCCATTACCCATCACCCTACATCAAGGTTTCCTCAATTCTCGCAACCCACTTTTTTTTCTCACAATTATCGCTAATAGGCTGCTAAAAAAAAAAAAAAAAAAAAGTGATCGATTCATCTCATAAGTGGGCTTATGACCTTCCCCTGGTCAACCCGGTTCCAAAAATGTGCCATATGAGGTGATTGCGCAACGGGGGGCGGAACCTATACCACACACACACACACAGACAGACAGACAGACAGACAGACAGACAGACAGACAGACAGACAGACACACTTTCGCTTATATTATTATAGATTAATATAGAAGATAGAAGAAGATATATCAATCAATGTCCCAACAGACAATGTTCATCACATGAGAAGAAAAGGGATGGTGGGGCAGCAACCATTACCGCAGCGTGAATCTGATACAAATGTTTAGGCTTCCCTACACAGTAACGAAGCTGTTGGTTTGCCAAGGCAGAAGGGGGCAATATACCATATAATATACGACAGTATAATAATGCGATACAATATACAATATACAATATAATATACGACAGACGATATACATTTATTTATGTATATGTACTTACGTATATCTGCGCGCGCTATGTGTGTCAGCATTTCATATTTCCTTCTCTTAAGTTTTCAATGGCTGTTGTAAACATGGACTGTGGCTGTGGTAGGCGAGTGACTTTTAATTAAGTAATATCCATAAAGAACGTAATTGAGTAGAATGTGAAAGAGACAGGCATTCAAACATTGATGAAGATATACATTGGCCATTCTCCCTGAGAGTGAGGTATGCAATGGTACACATGATACTCTGCACTCTACACACCCAGACTTGTTACTGCATACACTATTACGCTACATATAAAATCTGGGAAAATATACCCGGGATTTCTCGATGTTCTTAATTAAAGCACACTATTATGGGGTTATATGACATTACCGCACCATATTATTACGGTTGTCTTTTTGCATTTATTTAGTATTTAGAGAAGAGAGAGAGAGAGAGAGAGAGAGTAGAGAGAGAGATAGAGAGAGAGAGAGAGAGAGAGAGAGAGAGAGAGAGAGAGAGAGAGAGAGAGGAGAGGAGGAGAGAGAGAGAGAGAGAGAGAGAGAGAGAGAGAGAGAGGAGAGAGGAGAGAGGAGAGAGAGAGAGAGAGAGAGAGAGGAGAGAGAGAGAGAAGAGGAGAGAGAGAGATAATGCAAATGTTTCAGATTGTCAGAAATGCTTTGGTAATGGGGGGGGGGGGGTCGCAAGCCTTTCGAAATTATTTGGAGAGGTCGCAGGCCAAAATGTTTGAGAACCACTGCCTTATACCATAGTTACCTTCATAGTTTTCCCAGGTACCCATTTATCGACCAACCCCGAAAGGAAGGATGAACAGCTGGATGTGCTGCACGCCGCCTGCCCTGGGTAGGATTCGAACCAGGGCCCTCAGATTCATAGGTAGGTGCGCTAGCCACTACACCACGGAGGAGATGACATCCCCTAACTAAAGCAAAAGTACAACCTAGCAAAATAAAATATGTACAGTTTGTACCTAGCAAAATAAAATATGTACAGTTTGTACCTAGCAAAATAAAATATGTACAGTTTGTTCCATCCATTCTAAGAATCTATATTCAGTCTCCACAGAGCTACTCTTTTCTCTCTTCACTTCTACTGTTGTTGTTGTAAGTAAAAACGCCGATCGAAAAAAATCGACAGTCATCCTCTTTCTTTTGTGTTCTGCAGTCTCAGTAACTCATGAACCCGCACGGACAATGATGATAAGACATCAAAATGTTGCTCTTATCCTGAAGACATCCTAAAACTGTCTTACAATGTCATGCCAAGGATGGAAGGCTATACACTAAGCTTGGAACAAAATGAAAA
>JACEEZ010022535.1:25040-42540 GCA_016584305.1 Chionoecetes opilio
TAGGTTTTGGGTAAATAAACCCAAAACCATAATTTTGTAATAAATATCTTGTCGCTCCGTGGTAGTGACTGTTTGTAAGGGAGATATTGCTATAGAAAAGAAGGGGAATAAGGCTATAAAGTGTGAAGAGTAATAGTTGAGGAAATTAAATATAGTGGAGGGGGCACAGTGCCTGGGCCACCACGCTGCTGGTGCATTGACTGTGTTGTTGTGTCCACCTGAGTTGTGATTAGTGAGGTTACGTTATTATGTACACATTGGCTCCTGAAAGGCTGTGTAAACTATTGCCATGTATGATATACTAAGTGATTGTTTGCTAATTCATGGCAGCTTGTTTCATCTGTAAGCCTAATGTTGTCCCATATTTAACATGGTTTTCAGGTCATGAGATTCATCGGTTTAATGTTTGTTATCTGTACATGTGTTCCATCTTTAGGCGTGTGTTACCATTATAGAAGATGAATCTCACGGCTCTAATCGCGTTCCCGCTGCATGTTCATTGTTGTGCTTTGGGTGAGCAACGCAGCGGCAGGGCAGGGCAGAGTACAGGCGAGGCCACCGTGAGTGGCCTCGGTACAGGGGCCTTGTACTGACGTCACGATCTAGCGGCTTCAAGCCAAATGCCGCCCGTCGGCGCTCTGATTTTCTAGGTGGAGGACCAACAGCTGGTCGGCGAGGCTGAAGATGTCAACAAATATGGTAATTTTCCCCTACCAAATATATGTTTATCAGTATAAATGATATACTGTTATCTTCGGAAAGCAAGATAGAACATCCTTCTCCTTTCCTTCCCTCTTCTCTCATCCAAAGCGAGACCATAGGTTTGGCTGGGTGCCTGGGCCCATACTTATAAAGATTTAGGATTCGTCTTAGACTCGCTCGAGTCTTAAATATGGCGGCCGGCGTCCTAAATCATTTCGAGCGCATCCTAAATCGCTAAGACTCGTCCTAATTTCGAGGTTTGGCTAGGACAGGGTGTGAGGTGTCCTAGCGAGCAGGGCGGCGGCTAAGACTCGTCCTAAGGACGTAAACATGGAGTGCTCCACCCACTCCTGAGAACTTTTCGTGATAGGATAGATGTACTGGACGAACTTGTTGATACATAACTAATCAAGCGATACCGCTTGGACCGAGAAGGGATTATATATGTGACAGACTAGTGGGAGATGTAATATAAAGCAACACTAAAAAATACGGCCATCAGTGCATGACAAGTCACGAGTGTGTTATTATTCACTCTTTGAGGTAGTCATGTTCCTCCTGCCTTGATATCATGTATCGGGATACAGATTGAAGTGCATCCTCACCAAACTGTTGATGAAGAATGGTATCATGTTGAGAATAAAAGCGATTTAGAGTAGGCTCACTATAAATAAAATTTAAAAAATTGAATAAGTCGTGATTTATAAGCCATGGAACAATATCCATATAACTCTATTTCTCTTCCCACTGCGTAGTCTTGATAATTTTCTTATTTGTTCTTGATATCATCTGTTAATATACCAAACCCACCTCTAACCTAACTTAACAGTTTTTGGTTGAAAGAACTAGATTCTAGTAGTAGGCCTATATGTATCAGCATTATTATTCAATTGCGCCATGGGAAGGAAATTGGGTTTAAAAGACCAGAATGAAGAAATCTACACTATGAAACAGGTTAGAATTGTCAGGCTCGAGGATGGACCTAAACCAAAACGGTAAATATCCGCAGGAGTTGGCGGGTGTGTTTGGCTGGTGGCCAACCACCCGGACAATCGCGCACCATCAAATTTGTTTTTTTTTAACCTAAATAACTCAACATAACCTAATCCAAATCTACCCTAAGCTTAACATAACCTAAACCAAACCTTAACATAACCTAAATCTAACCTAACCTAACTCAGCAATTTGGTAATAATGGACGATGACTTTGCGGTCGTTTTCAGACACCGACTATTTTTTCCTGGTCTTCAATAGGTGCATTTTCTAATGGAGATAGTTTTATTTTGCTAAGTTAAAAAAAAAAAAAATCATCACCGAATTTTATGGTACCGTTTCCATTAAAACACTGTATCTCCATCAGAAAAAGCACTTAAAACTTGGCCGGGAGAAATTAGTCAGGGTCTTATAGGTTTTAATGAAACCTAACCTAACCTTTTAGGTTTTAATGAAACCCAAACTAACCTGGAAAATCTTAAAAACAAGGTCTCCACGCTAAGCTGACACAAATGTTGGCTCTACGTATTATACTTACTGTCTTTAAGACATCTGTTTATATTTTAATGAGTGCCGATCCTTACTTTGTCTACATGGCCGATATTAAATTTCAGCGATCCATAATGTTATATTATTTAGTTTTGGTTGCGGGTCCCAGAAGATGCTCATAGCCGAAACGCCGTGTGACGAACGCGCATATTTTTGCCACCACTACGGGCATCTTTTGGTAGCAAAATACCAAAAGATGCCGGAAAAAGTGTCTGTGTGACACGGCCTTTAGGTTAGGTTAGGCAGGTCAGGTTAGGTTAGGTTAGGTTAGGTTACATTAGGTTAGGTAGTGCACAGCACAAGGGGCTCGAAGAGGGGTGCTAGGTTAGGTCTGTAGAGTTTGTCATCTTTAGAATAGAGGCTCAATCTCCTATCTTCTTCTTATGGCCGACAAGCTTGGGGACATGGTGGAAACCTGGGTTTTTGGGTGGGGGAGCACACACATAAGGGAAATATGGCCCCCCCCAAAAAAAAATCCTTAAACTAGGAAAATTTTCCTAGTTCATGGACTTTATCGGGGAAATATTTCCCTTATATGTGTGCTCCCCCACCAAAGAGCACACTCATAAGGAAAATATGACTCCCCACAAAAAAATCCCTAAACTAGGGAAAATTCCCTAGTACATAGACTTAATCGGGGTAATATTTCCCCGATAAAGTTCATGAACCTAGGGAATATCCCTAGTTTAGGGATTTTTTTGGGGGGGCCATATTTCCCTTATGTGTGTGCTCCCCCACCCAAAAACTCCGGTTTCCCACCATGTCCCCAAGCTTGTTGGCTATAAGAAGAAGATAGAGGGTGGAGCCTTTGTTCTTAAGATTTACCCCTAACCTTAACCACAAAGTATATCTAACCTAACATTATAGGTTTCATTAAAACATAAGACTCTGACAAATCTTTCCCGGCCAAGTTTTTAGTGCTTTTTCTGATGGAGATAGTGTTTTAATGGAATTGGTACCATAATATTCGGTGATAATTTTTGTTTTGTTTTTAAACTGGGCTTGCGCAAAATAAAACTATCTCCGGTAATAATGGGCGAGAGTTTCGCGGTCGTTTACAGAGACACCGACTATTTTTTCTTGGCCTACAATAGGTGCTTGCTCTAATGGAGATAGTTTTATTTTGCGCAAAAAAAACAAAAAAAATGAAAAAAAATGAAAAAAAATTAAACTTAACCTAACCTTATAGGTTTTAATGAAAAACCCAACCTAACTGTAAGGGTTTTAATGAAACCTAACCTAACCATATGGTTTAATGAAACCTAACCTAACCTAACCAACAAAGTATACATTTTTTTAATCTTTTTTTTATGGGTTTGCGCAAAATAAAACTTCATTAGAACAAGGAACGGTAAAACTTTGGAAGAAGTCCTTCACCCCTATCTTTTTTTTCTTCCCCCTATAGCCAACAAGCCTGGGGAACTGGCGGGAATACGGGGTTTTTGGGTGGGGGAAGCAAATATAAGTGATTTATGGCTCCCAAAAAAATCATCAAAGTCACTATATGTAAAAATCTAACCTAAACCTAACCTACCACAAAGTATACCTAACTAACAACCTTAACCACAAAGTATACCTAACCTAACCTAACCTTAACCACAAAGTATACCTAACCTAACCTTAACCACAAAGTATACCTAACCGAACCTAACTTAACCTTAACCACAAAGTATACCTAACCTAACCTTAACCACAAAGTATACCTAACCTTAACCACAAAGTATACCTAACCTAACCTTAACCACAAAGTATACCTAACCTAACCTAACCTTAACCACAAAGTATACCTAACCTAACCTAACCTTAACCACAAAGTATACCTAACCTAACCTTAACCACAAAGTATTCCTAACCTAACCTAACCTAACTGGACTTAGAATTTTTTGAGGCACCTCATATTTCATAGCGGCCATGTGGGTTAACCAAGGCTGAGCGCACGCTGGAACCTTTACAGATGTGAAGTACAATAAGCATACAATACAGTGCGGTAGTTCATTCAGTCAAAGCCGGAAGGAGGAGCTCCAAAGTATTTCCCCAGCACCTATTGTAGGCCAAGAAAAAATAGTTCGGTGTCTTGAAAACGACCGCGAAACTCTCGTCCATTATAACCTATCTCCATTAGAAAAAGAACCTATTGTAGGCCAGGAAAAAAATAGTCGGTTGTCTTTGAAAACGACCGCGAAGTCCTCGTCCATTATAACCGGCAGTCCTTGACGTATCTCTTCGCCGATCATCTCGGCATGGAAAATTCCCCTCGCAGGACATAGGACATTTTTCCTTGCTTGAAAGAGCTGGCCAAGGATGAAAATCTTGTCCTGAAAAATATTATTTTTCTCGTCGATAGAGCGAAGACAATGTCAATGTTTGTGTCTTTTGAACGGAACGTTGCATATCTGGTACAATTATTCTTATAGATGAATTCATTCGTTGTAGTCTTCAGCAATTATCATAGAAATATTAATCTTGTGTTTTTTGATATTTTTATACCTTTCTGATGACTCTTAGTAGTAATATTTCATGAAATCCAAATTGGACTCCTGCTAAATGTAGCGCTCAGCGCTTCGTCCTAAGCCGCCGTCCTAGGACGCGTCTTAGACTTTCCTCGAACCTTAGGACGCAGGGTTAGGACGAATCCTAGGACGAATCCTAAATCTTTATAAGTATGGGCCCTGAGCATTGGTCACATTAGTATAGTTACGACAGTACCTACTGGAGATAATGATGATGTGGAGGATGACGATGAATTTCTTACAGATCACACACACACACACACACACACACACACACACACACACACCTACACACCCCTACACACACAGACACACACCTACACACCCACACACACACAGACACACACCTACACCTACACACACACCCCCACACCTACACACCCACACACACACAGACACACACCTACACACCCACACACACACACCTACACCTACACACACACACCCACACACACACACACACACCCACACACTCACGTTGGGGTCGACGTAGAGGCGGTGTCCCCCCTTGGCAGTGACGGCGGTGACCTTGACGTGCAGGGTGTCCCACGAGTGTACCATCATGTCCCAACTGTACCCGTAGGGCCCCTCCGTCCACGTGTTGAAACCCTGCAGTGGTAGTGGCGGTAGTAGTGGTGGTAGTGGTAGTAGTAGTAGTGGTGGTATTAGTGGTATTAGTGGTAGTAGAAGTAGTAGTAGTAGTAGTGCTAGTAGTAGTAGTAGTAGTAGTAGTAGTAGTAGTAGTAGTAGTAGTAAGAACATAAGAACATAAGAAAATAAGGAAGCTACAAGAGGCCGCGAGGCCTACACGTGGTAGTTCCTGTCACCTAACACTACCTACATCCACCTTTCATCCCCATCCATGAACCTATCCAGCTCCCCTTTAAAGCTCCCTAAGACTCCGCATAACTACCTGTCTACTGAGACCTTCCACTCATTCCCCACCCTATTGTGAACATTTTTTTCCCTATTTCCTTTCTAAATCTACGCTTTTCCAGCTTGAATCCGTTACTTCTTGTTCTACTCTGGTTAAAAGCCGTAAGAACTTTTCCTACCTCTCCTTTATTAAATCCCTTTATCCACTTAAAAACTTCTATCAGATCGCCCCTTACTCTGCGTCTCTCGAGTGAGTGTAATTTTAATAACTTCAATCTCCTCTCATAACTAAAGTTACGCATCCCTTGTATCATTTTGGTCATCCTTCTCTGCACTTTTTCTAACAACACTATATCCATCCTGTAATATGGAGACCAAAACTGAACTGCATAGTCTAGGTGAGGCCTGACTAGAGCCAGATAAAGCTTTAGAATAACTTCCGCACTTCTACTTTTAACACTTCTGGTAATGAATCCTAATACTCTATTAGCCCCTATTTCTGGCCTCAATACTTTGTTTCCTAGGTGGGAGGTCGGGGCTCACCCTCACTCCAAGATCTTTTCACCTTCTGATCTTTTCAGCGATACATTGCTTATGGTGTATCATTACCAGGGTTTTTTCTACCAACATTCATAACGCTACATTTATCAATATTAAATTTCATCTGCCATCTGACTGCCCACTCGTTAAGTTTATCTAAGTCTCCCTGCAATATGTTTACATCAGACTGTGATCCAATAATCCTACCTAACTTAGTATCATCAGCAAAATTGCTGATATCACTGCTAATCCCACTATCCAAAGTCGTTGATGTAAATAAAAAATAGTAATGGGCCCAAAAAAAGACCCTTGTGGAACTCCACTTTGTCACCAGTTCCCCCTTCAGATTTGGAACCATTTTAAATTTTAACCCTTTGTTGCCTATTACGTAGCCAAACTCTGATCCAATGAAAAACCTTCCCATCTATACCATGAGCCCTAACCTTATTTAAGAGTCGCTCGTGTGTACTTTGTTTAAATGCCTTACTAAAGTCCAGATATATTATATATAATCCTTATATTATCTGCCGTCTCATAAACTTCTTTTAAAAACTGAATAAATGGTTGAGACATGACCTACCCTTTGGGGAATCCATGTTGTGAATCATTGATCAACTATGTTTATCTAAGTGCTCTCTAATGTTTTTTGCAAAATAGATTTTCCCAAAAATTTACCCACCACTGATGTTGACTTACGGGTCGATAATTTGACTTTAGTCCTCTGTCTCCCTTCTTAAATATGGGAACAACATTTTCCCTTTTCCCCCACAATAATGGAACATCGCCTATCTCAACCGATTTCCTAAAAATGTGCACTAACGACTCACTAACGACCTCCTTGCATTTCCCTTTAATACCCTGGGATACACTTCATCTGGTCCTGGCGATTTAAATGTTTTCATTTTTTTTTATACCCTCTTCCACCATTTCCCTAGTTATCACAATATCTTTGAGTTTCTCCTCATCGTTCCCTTTTAACATCTGTTCACTATCAGGGATCGTCTGTGTATCCTCCTCCGTAAAAACACTTTAAAAAATAATCATTTAGACTCCTACACATATCCTCATTCCCTATTTAAGACCTCACCCTGTCCTGACCTAAGGGCCCCAACTAAATTTCCCACTACTACTAGTAGTAGTAGTAGTAGTAGTAGTAGTAGTAATGGTTGTAGTAATAGTAGTAGTGGTTGTGGTAGGATAAGAAGTAGTAGTAGTCATAGTAACTAGTAAAAACATAAGAACATAAGAACATAAAGAAGCTGAAGCTCTGAGGCTAATGGTAGTATAGTAGTAGTAGTAGTAGTAGTAGTAGTAGTAGTAGTAGTAGTAGTGGTAGTAGTAGTAGTAGTAGTGCTGGGAGTAGTAGTAGTGGTAGTAGTAGTGATAGTAGTAGTAGTGATAGTAGTAGTAGTAGTAGTAGTAGTAGTAGTAGTAGTAGTGGTAGTAGTAGTAGTAGTAGTGGCAGTAGTAGTAGTGGTAGTAGTAGTAGTAGTAGTAGTAGTAGTAGTGGTAGAAGTAGTAGTTGTAGTAGTGGTAGGAGTAGTAGTAGTGGTAGTAGTATTGATAGTAGTAGTAGTAGTGGTAGTAGTAGTAATAGTGGTAGTAGTAGTGATAGTAGTAGTAGTAGTGGTAGTAGTAGTAGTAGTGGTAGTAGTAGTAGTAGTGGTAGTAGTAGTAGTAGTGGTAGTAGTAGTGGTAGTAGTAGTGGCAGTAGTAGTAGTGGTAGTAGTAGTAGTGGTAGTAGTAGTAGTAGTAGTAGTAGTAGTGGCAGTAGCAGAAGTAGTGGTAGTAGCAGAAGTAGTAGTAGTAGTAATAGTGGTTGTAGTAATAGTAGTAGTGGTTATGGTAGGATAAGTAGTTGTAGTAGATGTAGTAGTAGTAGAAGTAGTAGTAAATAGTGATATTTTAGTAGTAGTAGTAGTAGTAGTAGTAGTAGTAGTATTGGTAGTGATAGTAGTGGCAGTAGTAGAAGGAGTAGTGTGGTTTATCTTACACTATTCTAATTATTAGTAAGACAACCTTCTCGTGGCCCACCTTCGTGACGGAGTGGGAGAAGGGAAGGACGAGCTGCAGCAGGAGGTAGCACGCTATGAGCACCGTCGTCACTTTCTGCCTCGGCGTCACACCGTCCAGGCCTGAAGCAGCGCCAAAGAGTAGGAGTCGTTAACAGGACTGAAATAATACAGATTTTACACCTTTTTCCTATCACTTTGCCACCTTATCTCTCATAATTCTCAAAGAAACGAGCGACAAAGAGTAAGAGTTGTTAACCCCTTGAGGCCCAAAACGTAATTTCCATTGTAATTTGGGTACACACAAAACGTAAGTTAGTCAAAGCCTTCGTCAAAATAACGCTGACTAATGTCTTAGTCTCTAACATATATACGGTCTATCCGTATACTTCTGTTTATCAAAGATTTACTTTTTGTGAAATATTTGGAATACAACACTGATTCTGTACCAATACATTAATGAGCATGATAATATATTATAAGTCTTAAAACGATGGTTCTTTGAAAGCATTTATTCATATTGCGACGCTTGGCATTTCCCCTCCGAAATATTGCAAAGTAGTATTGTCGTACTTGTATGACAATTTGACTATCCATACGATACATGGTTGAGAATCGTACACGAAAATACGATAATTGATCACAAAATAATTACATTATAAAGTCACACAAAAACTATCATTCACATGCAAAACTATCGCTGTCAATTTCCGCGAAGAGAGCATATTAACATGGACTTTGAGTCGTATATGATATATTATAAATTATTCTATTTTGGTGAGAAGTNACTACCCCACTCCCACTCCCAACCACTCCCACAAACCACCACCCTACGTACATATTTACTATTTAATACTAACCCCACTACTACTACTACAAACTATTTCCCACTACCACCCCCCCACCCCCACCACCCCACCCACTACAAACTACTATATTTGTTACTACTACTCCTACTACTACTACTACCCCCCTACAAATACTACTACAAATAACCATACACAAACCCCCACCCCCACCCCCACCCCCAACCCCACCACTATCCCTTCTACTACAAAACTACTACAACTACTATTATTACTACTACCACTACTCCACTACTGACTCCCCCACTACTACAAAACATTCTTTTTTTTTACATTTTAACCCCCAAAATCCGCCCCCTATTCCTAACTCTAAATCAAAAACCAACTATTTCTCTTCTCTCCTTTTCCCCCTCCCTCCCTCCCCCAACCCCACCCCTCTCCCCTTTTTCCCCCCCCCCCCCCAAAAACCCTCCCTCCTCCTCCCCCTCCTCCTCCCCCTCCTTTTCCCCCCCCCCCTCCTCCTCCCCTCCCCTCCCCCCCCCCCCCACCCCTACTTTTTTACAAATTCCCCAATTTTTTTTCCTTTTTCGAATTTTAAAACCACAGTCCATTTTTAACTACCCCACCCCCCCCACCCCCCACCATTTATTCAAGGGCTACACTCCCTCAAAAACTCTATATTCCCCAAACCTTCAAATTTAATTTCTTGCAAAGCCGGGCCCCCTTATTTTTGGGGGTTTTGCTGTTTTGTTTTTGGTGTGGGGTGGGGGCCTTTTGCTTTTGGTTTTTCCCCTTTTCCCCTGGCCCCCTTGTCCTTGGTTTTGGTTTCCCCCTTTCCCCCTTGGGGTTTTTTTATTTTTTTTTTTTTTTTTTTTCCTCCCCCCCCTTTTTTTTTTCCTTCCTCCGGGGCCCTTCCTCCCCCTTTTAAACAGCAAAAAGAAAAATTTTTTTTCCCTTTCAGGTTTTATTTAAAACAAAAAATAAAACCAAAAAAATTTTGGGGAAAAACATTTCAAAAAACCCAACAACCCTTTTCCACTTTTAAAGGGACAAAAAAATTTTTATTTTTCTTCTTAAAGGAAAACCTTAAAAATTTTATTGCCAAAAAAATTCCAAACCTGGGGCCCTTCCAAAAATTTTTATTATTGGGGGTGTTGTGGCCCTTTTTCTTTCCCTTTTTTTTGGGCGGTTTTTTCCCTGGGTGGGTTTTGTTTTTTGCCTTGTTTTTCTTTTTGTGTTTTTCTGGGTGTTGGGGTGGGGAAGTTTTCCCTTGTCCTTGTTTTTTTTGGTTTTTTTTGGGGTGGTGTTTGGTTCGTGTGGTGGTCCTGTTTTTTTTGTTCGTTGTGTGTGGGGTTTTCCCCTTTTTGTTTTGGTTGTTTGTGGGTGTTTGTTTCGTTTTTGGGTTTTGTTGGGGTTGTGTTGTTTTTGGGGGTTTTTTTTGTCTTTGGGGCGGTCTGTTTGGGGTTTTTTGGGGCTTTTGGGTGGTTTTGTTGGGGGTTTGGGGTTTTTTGGTTTAATTAAGGGGTTTTAAATTTTAAAGAAAAGAAAATTTTTGGTTTCAAAATTTTCCTCTCTTTGTTTTCTTTTTTCCCCTTTGTGTGTTTTCTCCTTTTTTTTTCTTTTTTGTTTCGTTTTGTCTGTTTTTTTTCTTGTGTTTTTTTTTTGTGTTTTTTTTTCTTTTTTTCCCCTTTTTCTTTTTTTTTGTTGTTTCTTTGTTTTTTGTGTTTTGTTGTGTTTTTGGGGGTTTTTTTTGTTTTTTTGGGGTTCTTCTAAAAACCCTGGGTTTTTTTTTTTTTTTTCCTTTTCTTTTCTTCTCCTTTTCCTTTCTCTTTCTTCCTTCTCTCTTCTCTCTCTCTCTCTCCCCTTTTCCCCCCTTTTTCCCCCCTCGTCTTTTTCCTTTTTCTTTCTTTTCTTTTTCCTTTTTTTTTTTTTTTTCTTCCCTCTTTTTTCTTTTAATTTCCTTTTTTTCTTTTTTTTCTCTTTTTTCCTTCTCTTTTCCCTCTTCTTTTCTCTCTCTTTTTCCTCTCCTCTCTCTCCTCTCTCTCTCTCTCTCTCTCTCTCTCCCATCCCCTCCTCTCCTCTCTCTCCCCTCTCTCTCTCCTTCTTTCCCCCTCCCCTCCTCTTCATTTTTTGGGCGACACCCGAAATTTATCTAAAACCGGGAAAATACAGCGAAAAATTTTTGGGGTAGTATTTGTGAAGAAATTAAGCAAGGAAAAAATAGATTGATAGAAAAAATAGATAGATAGATAGATAAACCCGATAGATAGAAAACCAAAAATTGATAGATGAATTAAAAAATAAGTAGAAAAATATATATAGAAAACGGTGTAATCTAGTCGGGCCCTCCCCTTTAAAACTATGCAGTTAAATTTTTGGGTCTCCATATTACAGGTTTGGATATAGTGTTTTTTTTAAAAAAATGCAGAAAAGGGATGCCCAAAAATTGATCAAGGAAATGCGTAACTTTATTTATGAGAAGAGTTTAAAGTTATTAAAATTACCTCACCCCGAGAACGCAGAGAAGGGGGGAAACTGATGGGAAGTTTTTAAGGGGAAAAGGGGATTTTAAAGGAGTTTTTAGGAAAATTTTCTTACGGTTTTTAAAACCCAGGTAAAACAAAAAGGGAAACCCCGGGTTCAAGCGGGAAAAAGCGTGTTTTAAAAGGGAAAAGGGGGGGAAAAACGGGTTTCCCAAAAATGGGGGGTTGAATAAATTTGGAATGGTCTCATTAGCGGGTAGTTATTTGCTGAGCAGTGGGGGGTTTTAAAAAGGGGAGTGGATGGGTTTCCCAGGGGATGGGTTAAAAGGTGGATGTGGTAGTGTTGGGGTGACGGGAAACTACCCGTGTGGGCCTCGGGGGGCCCTCTTTTTACTTCCTTATTTTCTTATTTTCCTTTTTTACTTTATAAAGAAAACTGGAAAATAGACAGACAGACAGACATATGACAGGGGGGGGAGGGTGGGACGGGGAAAAAGACACCTCCCGACAAAATTTGGGCCCACCACTCCTTTATATTTTTTTAAGGGGCCTTTTTTTAATAGGGACGGGGCAATTAAGTGGGTTTTTTTTTATCCTTTTTTTTTCCCCCCTTGGGCCAGTCCTTTTGGTTTTAAAAAAAAATCCCAACAAAACACAGAAAATAAAGTTTGGGTATCCAGCCCAGATTGACAGCCCGATATCAATAGGAAGAGGTGAGCCCAGACAACTAGCAATCAAAAAAAATCGTAAAACACACAAAAAAAATGTCTTTATAAAGATTTTAAAGAAATATGCTTAATTTAAAACCCTTTCCCCATTTAAATTTTGTTTAAAAAAAATTTTTTACATGGAGAATATAAATAAAAGGGGAAAATTTAATTAGCTTTCCTTTTGAAAATTTTTGGGATATATTTTCTTTTTAATCATAAATAGTTAGCCATGCAAAAAATTAAAAAGCGTTAACAAAATTTTTTTTAAAAAACTCAAAAATGGGGGGTTAATTTTCCTACCTAAAATTGTTTATCAGTTAAAAAAGATTACTTTTAAATCTTTGGTTTTTTTGTTCTTTTTAAATTATCCAAAAAAAAAAACCGTAAAAAAACACAAAAAGAAATCCCCTTTATGGGGACTTTCAAAAAACCCTGCTTTTACAAAAAACTCTTCGCCATTTAATATTTTTCCCAAAAACCCTTTTTTCAGGAGGAAGGGCAAAAGAAGCGGGGAAATTTTTTTTGCCCTTTTCCCTTGATTTTTTCCTTTTCTGATAAAGGGAAATTTGCAGCATGCATAAAAAAAAAATTAAACGGTTTTAATTAGGGAAATAAAATCATGGGAAAAAGGGTTTTTTTTTCGCGGGTTGATGGGGTTTTTTATTTAGTTTAAAGCAAATTTTGTATAGTTTAATTAAATTTTTCAGAAAAGGAAATAAAAAAAAATGGGAAAACTAATGCGGGTTCCGCTTCTATTTATGGGTTTTCCAAAGTAAAAAGTTTTTTTAAAGCAAAAATATTAAATGGCGAAGAGTTTAAATTTAACATATTTCTTTAAAATCTTTATAATTGGGATTTTTTTTGTGTTTTTACGGTTTTTTTTTTTTTGATAATATTATAATACAAACATTTCCAAAGATAAAAGTTATCCTTTTTTACTGAAAAAAACATATTATTGGTAGGGAAATTTTCCCCCCAATTTTATGATTTTTAAAATTTAGTTTTAACGCTAATTTTTGCATACTTTCAATTTTTTTTTGACCCCCAAACGAAAAATATCAAGGAAAAATAATTGATTTTGCTTCTATTGATTTCTACAGTAAAAAAATTTTTTTGGAGCCCAAAAAAATTAAATGGCGAAGAATTTAAGGGTTAAAAGCATATTTCTTTGAAAAATTCATAAAAGGCATTTTTTTTTTTTGGTTTTTTCAATTTTTTTTTTGATCATATTATTTTTAACAAACTTTCCGAAGATAACCTATATCTTTTATTTGATAAACATTTCAAGGGAGGGGAAAAATTGTACGGGGAAACGGGGGGGCGGGGGGGGGATGGGTGTGACGTTTACCCCGGGGGGAGCAAAGGGTCAGGCCTTGTCCCTCTCGGTGGCCACGGGGTTTTTAAATCCAAGTAGAATTAAAAAATATGTAAACCTCCTCATTCTTTTTAATTTATAATTTTTTTTTTTTTTTACTCTTTTTATTTTACTTTAGATTTTGTTATGCTTATATGTAACCAAACGATCTTTTCGGTTTAGGGGTGTTTTTTTTGCGGGGGTTTTTGTGTATTTGTCTGTTTGTTTTTGGGGGTGTGTGTAGTATTTTTGGGGTGTGGCGGGGGAAGGGGGGTTTTTTTTGTTTTGGGTGGGGTGTTTTTTCACCCCCTGGTCTTGGGCCACGGGGAGTCGGACTCGCAATTCGCCAAATTTTTTCTTCCCGGGAAAGAGCTTGGAGCTCATTATTTTGGGGTCTTTGGGTAATGCTGGACCTCAAACACACCATCCCAATCCCCTTTTTTCCCCCAAGGGGGTTTTTTTTAACCACCCGAATTTTTTCAAAAATTAAAAACAAAAAAACAGTTGGGTGAAAAAACGCTCCCGGGGTTTTCTTTATTGTTTTTATTGGGCACCCAAGGGAAGCGGAGCTGCTTCTTACCCTAAGAACCCCTGGGGAACCAAGTTTAAGCCAAAAAAATGAAAAAAAATTTCTCCTAAAAAATTTGGTCGGGTTGAGCTGAAAAAATTTTACATGCAAGTAGTTTCGGGCAAAAGAAAAAGGGGGGCTGTAAAAAACTTTTTGCGTTAAAAAAAAGCCCCCCTTTAAAATTTGGGAATTAGCGTAAAAATAAATCCAACTATTGTCGGGTTGAAAATGAAAAATTTGGGCATGCAAAATAGGGTTTTTAAAATCAAAGAGGGTTCCCTTTTTGCAAAAAAAACAATTTGGCCCTAGAAAGAAAATCCCCCTTTAAAAGGGAATTTAAATTTCCCTAAATTGAGGGTTTAAATTTGGGTGGGGAAAGTGGCTTTGCGCCAAGTTCCAGCTGCAAGAAAAGAGTCAAAAGCCCAAAAGGGGGCCCGGGGGCTGGACCCCCTATCCCGATATATATAAATAATGATTGGGGCCAGCCGCTTTCCCCTCGCGCCACTTTCCATAAAACCCATTCCCCCCGTTGGGGAGGGAACCTTTGTGAGCCAAAAAATTTAAAAACTATTCCTAAATATTGTCGGAAATTTGGCTAATTTAAAATTCAGGGGGATTTAAAGTCAAAACAATGGGGGGTTTGTAACAACTTTTTGGGGGGGGGGTAAACAAGGCCCCTTAAAGAGTAATTGGGGTTTAAAGTTTAATTAGTGCTAAATAAACTTGGTTTTTCAATAAAATTTTAATTTTTTTTTAGTAGTACAAAAGATCCTCGCTAAAAGGTTTGCATAATACAATTAAAAGGGTAAGCATGCCAAATTTTTAAATTTCATAAAAATTTGCTGGGAAACCATGCAGATAATTTTTGAAAAAATTTAATTTTAAGGGCTTTAACCCAGGTAAATTTTTTAAAAGCCTTTGGCTCGGGTGCCACGGTTTTCCCGCCCCCAAGAAAATGGCCCAAAAAGAAAAGGGGCCAGGCTGGGCGCCTATACTTGATATATATATATATATATATATATAAAAGAGAGAGAGAAGAGGAGGGGGAGAGGGGGAGAGGGGGAGGGGAGAGAGAGAGGAGAGAGGGGGAGAGAAGAAAAAGGAAAAGAGAAGGGGGAAGGGGGAGAGGGGAGGAAGGGGGAAAAAGGCCCCAAAAAGGGAAGGAAAAAAACAAGGGGGGAAATTTAAAAAAGTCCCCCCCCCAAATTTTTAAAGGATTTTTAAAACTAATTTTGCTCCCCCCCCCTTTAATTTTTCCCCCGTACAAATTTTTAATTTTTTAACCACATGCTTCCTTTCTCGTGTGTGTGTTGGGGGTTTTGTGGGGTGTGTGTGTGTGTTGGTGTGTGTGTGGTTTTGTTTGTAATGTGTAAAGTGTGTGGTGGGGGGGGGGGTATTGGGGTTATAAGAAAATAAAAAAGTAAAGAAGATACAAGAGGCCGTGGGAAACCCACAAAGAGGAGTTCCCGTTTCCTAAAATCTACCTATAAAACCCCTCTCTTCCCCCTCCATGAAATTTTTCCCGACTCCTATTAAGACCCCAATAAACCCTTTTCCCCAAAGTCCCCCATTGACATTCTGACGATTTATTTCCATTCCAAACATTCACCACCCTTTTGGAACCAGGTTTTTCTCCCCAAATTTCCCTTTTTTTAAAACTACGCTTTTCCAGCCTTTAATCCCCTTAATTTTTCGTTTTACCCCCTGCTTTCTAACCCCTTTAAAAACTTTTCCTACGTTTTGCCTTTTTGTAATTTTCTTTTCCCCTTAAAAACTTCTATCAATCGCCCCTTTTCTCTACGGGCCCCTTTGAATGAGTGTAAATTTAATAGCCAAACTTTTTCTCATAAATAAAGTTTTCGCCCTTCCCTAAATAATTTTTTGGGCCCTCCTTCCTGCATTGATTTAAAAAAGGCAATACCATTTCCCGTAATCGGAGAAACCAAAAATGAAATGAAAATTTTTAGGGTGAGGTCTGACCCAGAGCAAAAAAAAAGCTTTTTGAATAACTTTAGTACTTTTACTTTTAAAAACTCCTGGGAAAAATCCTAGGGACCCCCCGTTGGGGTCCCTTTTTTTAGCCCCCAAAAAAATTGATTTTCCTTAAAGGGCGGAAAGGGCGAGCTTATCCGCACTCCCAGTTTTTCTCACCCGCTGGTCTTTTTTAGCGATCATTGGGGTTGGGTACCTATTTTCCAGGGTTTTTTTTACCAACATTTAAAAAAGCTTTCATTTAATAATTTTTAAAATTTTCCCCCCCGCCATCTATTGCCCACTCCCTTTAAAATTTTTCTAAGGGTTTCCCTTTCAAATATTTACATCAAGGGCTGTGATCTTAAAAATCCTACCTACCTTTGTATCATCCGCAAAAATTGCTGAATCACTAAATAATCCCACTACCAAGTGGGGTTGGGTAAATAAAAAATAGTAAGAAAACCCAAAAACAGAACCCCTTTTGGAAACCCCCCCCCGCTACCTGCCCCCATTCAGATTTTTTGAACCCTTAATTTAACCCTTTTTTTCCCCTTTTCTTAGCCAAGCCCAAATCCAACGAAGAACCTTCCCATTTATTCCCTGGCCCCCCCAACCCCTTTTTTTTAAGAGTCCTTTTTTCCCTGGGCACCCCCTTTTCGAAAGCTTTCTAAAACCCCCAAATAACTTTTTCATAAACCCATCATTATCGCTTTTCATAAACCTTCCTATAAAAAATCAAAAAAATTGTGAACCCTGAAATTTCCCTTTTTTGGGGAAACCCCCGTTGTGAATCATTTAAACTAAAACTTTTGCTTTTTAAAATGCCCCTCAAAGTTTTTTGCAATAAAAAGCTTACGTAATTTCTACACTGTCGTCAGGCTTTAAAGGGTCGAGGGGTTTTTACATTAATCCACTAAACTCCCCTTTTTAAATATGGGAAATACATCTCCCCCCTCCACTTTAACCAAATTTTCCCCCAAAAATCAAACGGTTCCCCAAAAAAAAAACGCACAACGCATCCTAACCCAAACCCCCTTTTCTTCTTTTTTTACCCTGGGATACACTTTATCTGGTCCCGGGGACTTAAAAAATTCCCTTTATTCCGCTATACCTTCTTCTCCATTTTCCCCCGTTTTCCCCAATTCTTTGATTTTTCACAACTCCCCACCCCTAAACTTTGGGTTCCCCTATCAGGGTTTTTAAAATTTTTTCCCCTGGTTTTTTCCCCGGGGTAGAAAAAACTTTAAAAAATAATCATTTTAAAAATTTTCACCTATCTTTTGCCGGTTTCTTATTTAAAATTCCCCCCCGCTTTTTTTTTTTTTAAAGGCCCCCCCCCTAATTCCCTGTCTTTTTGTTTTAAAACCTGAAAAAAACCTTAGGATCGGTCTTTGCCTTCCCCTTTCAACCTTAAAACTCATAA
>JACEEZ010022535.1:47540-55040 GCA_016584305.1 Chionoecetes opilio
GTCTCCTTGTTCTGTTAGTTGTTACAGGTTTCTCAAAAGCTAGAATAGATTTGACCAAACTCAGTAATACCAAGTCTATTTTGGTATAAGGAATGACTGATTTAACTTTTGGATGAAATCTATTGACACTGTTGGCCTTGCACTCAATTGATTAAATATTCGGCAGGAGGTATTGCGCTCATACTGAGGGCATATATAATTATATATATATATATATATATAATATATATATATATATAATATGTATATATATCTATATATATATATATATTATATATATTTTTTTTTTTTTTATTACTCCCTTTTTTTTTTTGTTGTAACACTTTTTTATATGCGGGCGGAGGTATGCGCTCTACTGAGTGCCCCCCCCCTAGTTTTGTTATGTTTTCCTTATATCTTTGTATTTTTTCCTGCATAACTCCTTTTCCTCTATATTTTCCCTCTTGAAGTCCTATATATTCCCTTACAGGACTCCAGTGTTTTATATTTTTTCCTCTATCTTCCTTGAGGACTCCTTCGTTTCCTTTCGTTGATTTTAAATTCCCCTTCTAAGTTTGTATTTTTTTTCTGCATAACTCATTTTCCTCTTTATTTTCCCTCTAGAAGTCCTATATATTCCCTTACAGGACTCCAGCGTATTCCTGAAGGGTTTCTCTATCTCCCTCATCTTTCTCAAGGACTCTTTCGTTTCCTTTCGTTGCTCTTAAATTTTCCCTTCAAACTTTGTCCAAACGTCTTCCCTCCTGGGGCGAGGACGTGGTTGTTACGCCCTTCTGGCCCTGAACCTATAATTTCCCCCTTAGAGAGAGAGAGAGAGAGAGAGAGAGAGAGAGAGAGAGAGAGAGAGAGAGAGAGAGAGAGAGCAACCTTGAACCGTTATTTTTCATCTTTTCTGTCTCACTTTCCGAAGTCACGAACAACCGTTGCCTCCCACATCATTTCCGGCGCCAAAAATATCACTATCTACGAATTTTTGCGAGACTATGTAAATTTAAGGGGGGGTTACCTCACCTTCTTATGGCCCCCGGGAACCTTGGCTTTTTGGGGGGTTGAAGGGGCCTGGGGGGGCTGGAAGAGGGGGGGTTGACGAGGGGGAAAGGGGTTGGCATCTGCAGGTGAAATAGGAGGGAGAGGAGAAGGGAAGATGAAAGGAAGGAGTTAAAAAAAGGAAAAGTGAGTTAAAAGGGATAGAAGAATACAGAGAGAAGAGAGAGAGAGAGGAGAGAGAGAGAGAGAGAGAGAGAGAGAGAGAGAGAGAGAGAGAGAGGAATGGGATGATAAAGAATGGAAGGAAGTAAAGGAAGGGGGTAAATTGAAGGAAAGAAGGTTTGGAGTGGAAGGATAGACGAATGAGTATACAAAGGAATACAAAGGAAGAACATACAGCAACAGCCCTACTGGGAAAACGAGGCTGGGCCTATGTGACTGCTTTCTACCACTAATAGTTTTCTTACGTGTTAGAGGTATAATAATTGTTGAAGTTAATTGAAGGCTCCCATCTAAAGTCAATTATTTAAAAAAACGCTATTTAATAAAACCGCAATTTTATAAAAAAACCGCAATAATTAAAAGGCTTGATATTAAAAACGCCTATAGAAGCTCAAAATTAAAAAAGCATTAATATAAAAAGCCTCAATATTAAAAAAGCTCACATATTAAAAAGCTCAATATTAAAAAGAAAAAAAAAAGCTTTCACTAATTAATTTAAAAAACCTAAAATATTAAATGATATATAATATATATATATATATATATATATATATTAAATATATAGTATATATATATCATAGATCTCATATATATATAATATATATATATATATATTATATATATATATATATATATATATATATGATGTAGATATATAATCACACCTGTTGCCATAGCCACCAATTGATGAAATATTCGGCCGAGGTATGGGCGCTCTACTGAGTGCCCCCCCCCTATTTCTGTATTGTTTTTTTTCTTTTTATTTCCTCCCTTCGTATATGTCGGTCTGTCTGTCTGTCTGTCCCTGTCTGTCTGTCTCTCTGTCTCTGTCTCTGTCTCTGTCTCTGTCTCTCTGTCTCTGTTCTCTGTCTCTGTCTCTCGGTCTCTGTCTGTCTCGGTATCTGTCTCTCTGTCTCTGTCCTCTGTCTCTCTCTCTCGCTCTCTCCGTCTTCTTTCGTCGTCGTCTGTCGGTTCTCACTCTCTCTCTCTCATCCTCTCTCTCATCTCTCTCATCTCAGAGACTTCTCTCTCTCTCTGTCTCTCTCTCTCTCTCTTCTGGATTAAGGTAAAATATTGAAGCTATAAAGAGCTGGCTATCCGCTGTTTTCTTTCGTTTAATGATGTATTTATTTTGTTTTATATAAATTTCTCCTTTTCCTCCTCTACATGACATAATAGAACGTAAAAAAAAAAAAATATAATAACCAATTCATCTTTATTTTTTTTTTTTCTCGTTTGATTGATCTATTTTCTTATTTTGTACTTTTTTCCCGTCCCTCCCGAAAAACTGAACGAAAAAGATAAATATTATAAATAGAATAACTGAAATCTTGACATCTTTTTTTCGTCTTTATCAAGTCTCTCTTTTTTTTTTATACGTATTTGTACTTTTTTCCTCCACTACCCCTGAAAAAAGTACGATAAAAGATATATAGGATCCCAAATAATCCGTCTTCACATCCTCACAAACCCTTTTAAACCCTCGCCCGCACTCTTTAGAAGGTTTGACTCCTGTTAAGGGCACACGATAACCCCTTACGCCGCCACACAAGTTTTAAGAGTTGTGTTATAAGTATCCAACACTACTACGTCTTCTCCTACACTACTAAATAACAAGATATTCAACACTACTAATATATATAGATCCAACACTACTAATATATATAGATCCAACACTCGACGCCTCCTACACTACTAAATAACACTAGATTCAACACTACTAAATATATGAGATCCAACACTACTAAACTCCTCCTACACTACTAAATAACAAGATTCAACACTAATAAAGATAAAGAGCTTCAACCCTACTACAAACTCCTACCTACTTACATAACCAAGAGATTCAATCAGCTACTAAATATATGAGAATCCAACACTACTACTCCTCCTACGACTACTAAATAAAGCAAGAGATTCAACACTACTAAATATATATAGATCCACACTACTACGCCTCTCCTACACTACTAAATAACAAGAGATTCAACACTACTAATATATGAGATCCAACACTACTGACTGGCCTCCTACACTACTAGGATAAAAGGTCATTCAACACGACTAATATATGAGTCCAACACTACTTACGTCTCCTACACTACAATAACAAGAGATTCAACACTACTAAATGATATGAGATTCCAACACTACTACGCCTCCTACACTACTAAATAACAAGAGATTTCACACTACTAAATATATGAATCCAACACTACTACGCCTCCCTTACACTATAAATAACAAGAGATCAACCTACTAAATATATGAACCAACACTACTAGCGTCTCCTATCACTACTACAATAACAAGAGATTCAACACTACTAAAATAATATGAGATCCAACACACTACGTCTCCTACACTACTAAATAACAAGAGATTACACTACTAATATATTGAGACCAACACTACTAACGGCCTCCTACACGCTAAATAAAAGAGATTCACCCTACTACAACTCCTACACTAACTAAATAACAAGAGATTCAACACTACTAATAATTATGAGATCAACACTACTACTCCTCCCGACACTAGCTAATAACAAGAGCTTCAACACTACTAAAAAAAATATATGAGATCCAACCCACTACGCCCCTACCACTAAATAACTCTAAATAACAAGAGATTCAACACTAATAAATATAAAGAGATTCAACCCTACTACAACGCCCTACCACTACTAAATAACAAGAGATCAAACACTACTAAATAATGAGATCCAACACTTACTACGCCTCCTACCTACTAAATACAAGAGATTCAACACTAAAATATAGTAGAAGTCCAACACTACTCCGCCTCCTACACTACTAAGAACAAGAGATTCAACACTACTAAATATATGAGATCCACCACTACTACGCCTTCTACTACACTACTAAATAACAGATATTTCAACCACTATTAAATATATATAGAGCCCCCAACACTACTAAATATATGTAGAGTCCAACCTACTACGCCTCCTACAACTACTTAATAACAAGAGATTCAACACTACTAAATATATGAGATCCAACACTACTACGTCTCCTACACTACTAAAATAACAAGGATTCAACACTACTAAATATATGAGATCCAACACTACTACGTCTCCTACATTACCAAAGCACACACATTACAGGCCATGACGTTTACTTTTATTTACCATTGTTTTATTTTCCTTACTTTTCCGGCATTTCTAATTACACGTTACAGGATTGAGTATAAAAATAAGCTTGTCTTAAGGAATGATTGACCTAGGTAATATTTAGGAAGGTTAAATTATAAATGGTTACTGAGAAAAGAGGATGGTAATGGAGGAGGAGGAGGAGGAGGAGAGATGAGAGGAAGTGAGGAGGAGAGGAGGAGGAGGAGTAGGGGAAAGGCGACAGCGTGGAGCCACTCTGACCTCTCCTACAGGCCAGGAATGTTCACCAGAGCTCTTAGGTTAACAAGGAGGAGGAGGGAATTTAAAAGGAATACAAAGGAAGAACAGACCGCAACAGCCCTACTGTCAAACGAGCTGTCTGTGTGACTTCTTTCTACCACTTAGTTGATGCGTGTTAAGGTAAAAGAAAAACAAAGTTGAAGCTCCTCGCCCACCCACCTCGCCCCTCCGTCGAGATTGGTAGAAAAAACAGTGAGGAATAAATTGAGGAGAACGATAAATATGATTGAAAGTTTTATACCAATATTTTCGCTTTAGTTTTTTTCTCTAAGGTAAAAAATAAAAGAATAAAAAAACGGAACACATTTAGCAAGAGCCGAAGTGATTGAGATGGGCAGTTATGCTAATGTATATTTTATCGATCTACTGTGTGTTGTTTTCCTATATTCCTATTGCTTCTTTCCCATTGCACTTACCGTAGATATGGAAAGTTTGCATACCAATATTTATTTTTTTTTTGATAATTTTTTTTTTTTTTTTTTTTTTTTTTTTTTATAAGCTTCTTTTCCCGCTATTATTTTTTTTTTTTTTTTGCACTTTCTTTTAACCTTTTTTTCTCGGTGTTATTTCCATCACAGAAAAGGACTGTTGTTAAAAGACAACCAACATTGCCCTTGGATGGTGTGCGTTGAATGTTTTGCGTTAATGAAGCACAACCTTCACCCTCAGCCCTCACTGCACGCCTTGTTGATGTCAAAGCCTGCTTATAACTGCACCTTATGATGGCCTTGTTGTTGGAGGTTGGGAGTTAGAAGAGTAGATTGTTGAGTTTGGATTTAGAAGAATAGAACCTTCATGAAATGTCTTATTCGTGATCAGACTAGCTATTAGCACCTATGATGACTGTTGTCGAGATTGGAGTTAGTTGTTTGAGTTTGTGAGTTAAGAAGAGTGGAACCTTTGCCTCAGCCTCCAGGCCCTCCTTGATCTCACTTTGACATCCTTAATATGGCGGACCTTGGGGAGATGCTCAATCAGTTCCTTCAGCGGCATCTAATCTTTGTCACCAGATGTTGGCCGGCTCAATGAAACAGACTGAGAGTCAGACCGCCTCCTGTAGGGTCCTTGACCTCATACAGATCTGATGGGGACGCCCGCGCCCTTTGTGCCAGCGGGTTCGCTGGTGTTAGGCGGGCAGTAATCTGGCGCAGCAGTCAGCGCTGCGCCGCAGGAGGGGATGCTGCTGGTGGCCCTGCATTAACAGGCTTGGGGGGCACCTGGGTCGCCGTGTTACGCTGCCCTGACGGCCACTACGTGTAATATGACGTCCGAGGACTCGCCGCCCCACCCGTGCTTCCTGTATACTGCGCGGAACAACATCCCTGAGTAGTAGGTTGAAGGGGTGTGTGTGCGAACTGCAGCAATGAGGGGCCTCCTTACCTGCGCCTACCACGCATCACCTTTCGTTACTTCATGACGCTGCGCCCAGACGCCCAAACGTGTACCAACTCATCATGAAGTTCCGGCGACACATGCCAGACAACCCCGACCTGAAGCGGTGCTCACCGTGGAGAGAATCCGCTGAAGAGTTGTAAAATACCAATCAATATTTCAGTGTTTGGAGACGGTGTGCCAAGAGCACACTGGCCTGGGTGTGAGGCCTTACAGAGGCACACTGAGGAAAGTCACCTTACGTAACACCTTGTCCTGGGAATGCTTCGCCATTCCCTTCTGCACTCTGGCTGGCCTCGGAGGGGGGGGGTCATGCAATTTCTGAGCTTATCTTATGTTTCTACTGCTCTCAATCTTGCTCCAAGTATTACATATATTATCTCCTACAGTTATCGTATGCATGTTTTCTAACTTGATCTCACCATCTATGCTCCAAGTATTACATATATTATCCATCAGTTACGTATGCATGTTTCTACTGGCTCTCAAATCTATGCTCCAAGTATTACCTATATTATCCCTCAGTTACGTATGCATGTTTCTACTGCTCTCAGTCTATGCTCCAAGTATTGCCATACATTATCCCTCATTACGTATGCATGTTTCTACTGCTCTCATCTATGCTCCAAGTATTACATACATTATCCTCAGTTACGTATGCATGTTTCTATCTACTGCTCTTCAATCTATCTCCAGTATTTCCATGACTGACATCTCTCCATTTATGTATGTTTGCTTTCATATTACTTGTTGTATTTCTAACCTGATTGCATGACATTTCTCACACTGTAAAAGTTGTTTATAATTGTGTGTCTCGCAATCGACAGAAGATTCAGAACTTTTCTTTACAGTTGGCTCAATAGTCATTTTTACTTTTCTCAGTACTGTAAAAACAGTTGTTCAGTGCATTGTCTACACGATGATTTCCATGAACATTCCTGCACAACCCCCCCTCTCTCTCTCTCTCTCTCCTGATCGTCGTCTCTCTCTCTCTCTCTTTCTCTCTCTCTCTCTCCCTTCTCTTCTCTCTCTCCTTCGGTCTCTCTCTCTCTCACAACCCCGACGGCATCTCTTCCGTTAGTCAGTCAAAAAGTCTCGTCTCGTGTTCCGTCTAGCTGATCTCACGCCGTTCATTTCGAGACAATCGAGAACCATGTTCTCGTTTTGGCTTTAACTTATTAGAAGCGGACCAATCCTTACACTGAGACAGCTTCTTTGCTATAAATTCCACCCCCGAACGCACTTAGCCTAATGGTCGTGTTTGTGTGTTATGTGTGTGGTGTATGTGTGTGTTTGTTGTTGTGTGTGTGTGTTTGTGACATAATCTGTATCTTAAATGAAATAACTTAACTAACACAAATGACTAAAATATAGCTAATAAGGGTTTTGAATACAGAAAAAAAAACAGTAAAGAATAACCCCAAATAGAAAATAAAGAAAAATAGATAGAATAGAAATAG
>JACEEZ010022535.1:57540-82540 GCA_016584305.1 Chionoecetes opilio
AGTTACAAGGCCAAGAGGAGAGGAGAGGGAGTGAGGAGGAGAGGAGGGGTAGGAGGAGGATGATGAGGGGAGGAGGAGAATGGAGGTAAGGAGTAAGGAGGAGGAGGAGGAGGAGGAGGAGGAGGAGGAGGAAGAGGAAGAGGAGATGGGTTTGAACGATGACAAGGAAGATGAGGGAAAAAATGAGAATGACAAAAAAAAAATGAAGATGATGGAAACGAAGAGGAAGACGACGGAGCAAAAAGAGAAGGAAGAAGAGAAGGAGGAAGAGAGGAAGGAAGAGAGGGAGGAAGAGGAAGAGGCCAGAGTATAAGGCAAAGAGGCGTCATTCCCTATTTATAAAGATACATTAAAGTGAAGGTNACCCCCACCTGCTTTATGCGGGGCGAAATTTGGGAAAGTCTTATAGCCTGGAAGGGCTATTTCAGCAAATAATTTTTCTTTTGTTTTGACCAATCTCATGTACTGACGAATCGGGTTTTTTTGGCAAAAACGTAGCTATAATTCGTTATTTTTTAAAAATAATGCTTCTGGCATTTGTGTGAGAAATTTAATTCCTTGATATTTTTGGGGAAACCTTGCGTGGGGGTTTACGGCAGGGCGTCTCGCCCCTTTTTTCGGGGCGTTGTTTAAAGTTATTTTGTTGTTTTGCAAAAACGGGATTTGACCCCTTTGCTGTGGGTAAGAAAGGGGTTAAGGTGATGCTCTACCGCCGTCCGCTCTTTTTTTTTTTGATCGAAAGAGAACTTTATTTTTTAGCGGGGTCCTAACGGCAGGGCCGAGGGGGCTGAGGTGGACCCGTCACCCCAAAAAAAGGAGGATTCCCCGGGATGGGATCCCGTAAAATTATCCCAAATTTTCGAGTCTACATTCTCCTGGGGCACAAAGAGACCTCGTCGGTTATTCCTAACGCCTTATCGTAAAAGTTGGCCCTCCTGTCTGGGAAAATTCCTGAAAAAATGTAGTATTTTAGTTTTAATTTCCGGATCAACTTCCTTACTTTGTCCAAGAGGAGGAGGAGGAGGGGGGAGGAAAAAAGGGGAAAAGGGGAAGGGGAAGGGAAGGGGAGTGGGTTTGAACGATGAAAGAGATGGGGAAAAAATGGGATAAAAAAAAAAAATGAAGATGATGGAACAGAGGAAACAAGGAGCAAAAAGAAAGGAAGAAGAAGGGGAAGAGAGGAAGGAAAAGGGGGGAGGAAGAGGAAGAGGCCAGAGTATAAGGCAAAGAGGCGTCATTCCCTATTTATAAAGATACATTAAAGTGAAGGTAAGTCTTGTATCATTGTCACCTGTCATTAACGTTATCATCTGTATGTTTGTTTACCTGGTGTAGGGAGGGCAGGACTAGATGAAACAAAGAAGAAGAAAAATAACAATAACATCAAGAAGAGGAAAAAGAGCACCCAACAAAAAACAGATGAACCAAAAAAAAGAAATAATAAAAATAACATTAAAAAGGAAAAAGGCAAACCCTCAACAACAAAAAGTGAACAAAGAAAAAAAAATAACAATAACATTAAGAAGAGGAAAAAGAGCAACCATCAACAACAAACAGATGAGACAAAGAAGAAGAAGAAGAACAATAACATCAAGAAGAGGAAAAAGAGCAATAGTATCAACAACAAACAGATGAGACAAAGAAGAAGAAAATAACAGTAACATCAAGAAGAGGAAAAAGAGCAACCATCAACAACAAACAGATGAGACAAAGAAGAAGGAATAGATGAGACAAAGAAAAAGAAAAAAACAAACAAACAGATGAAAGACAAAAGATAAGAAGAAGAAAAAGCAATAATATCACAACAACAACAAAGCGACCAAGAATGAAAGCTGATCAGTCTATTAATATTTGTTTTGCTTCGTTTGTTTATCTTTTCATTTACAAGATGAGACAAAGAATGAAGCCAAGAAAAACAGAACAAAAGAGAGACAAAAGACATGAGAAGAAACAACAACAACAACAACCAACAACAACAACAACAACAACAATAAACTGACCCAGAATGAAAGCTGGTCAGACTATTAATCAATTTTTTGCTTCACTTGTTTATCCTGTTTATCTTTCTTCGTCCTCATTCAGCGTGTGGTCTGACGAGGTAATCTGTTACCGTAGATAACAGTAAAGTCGCCAGGATAACTTTTTTTTCTGTTTACAGACATGTGGTGGCGTTAATACTTACATTTCTACATCCATGATTTCAGGAAAGTTAGAAGGGGCTATCTGGAGAGTCTGTGTCATTTTGTGTCTTCATCTGTGTCATAGTATGGCTATAAATGAACAAATGACAAAAATATCTACAAAGTGGCTACCAACAGTAGAGTCGCCATCTCGTGTTTATTTACTGAGTGTCGTACCGCTGTCGTCGTCGCCCGAAAAATAAACGCGTAGTGAAATTTGAAACCGTCTATACTTGCAGCTACAAAGCATAAAACAACGCTGAAACAGGGTAGATTATACAGCCATGATATAAACTACTGTGTATTATATTCAGTGGCACATAAAAATCAGTAGTAATGCTATAATTCGTAATATTTGGCGCCTGGCGACATCACTGCAGGTGGCGACTTCACTGTTATCTACGGTAGTGGCTAAATGGTCACAGCGTCGACTTACCTTTGTTTCGACTTTGTTTTTGTTCGAAGATTGCGTTAAAGAATTGAGAATGTGGATTTAGTCACATTATATTTCTATTAACCGATCAGTTAGTCAGTCAGTCATTTATTTAGTTGGTCGAATTATTGTTCAGTCAATCAGTCACTTAGCGAGTCGATTAGTCAGTCAGTCAATATGTTAGTCAGTTGATTAGCCGCTCAGTTAGTAAGTCAGTCAATCAGTCAAAACGTCAATTAAGTGTAATGGGAAAAACTGTGGATTAGTCTACACTCACACACACACACACACACACACACACACACACACACACACACACACACACACACACACACCACACACACACACACACACACAGTTAGGGCACTCCGTAGTGTAGGGGTAGCACGCTCGGCTCACAACCGAGAGGTCCCGGGTTCGATCCCCGGGCGGAGCGGAAACAGATGGGCTGTTTCCTTAAAACCCGAGCCCCTGTCCACCCAGCAGTGAATGGGTACCGGGTGTTAGCCGGGGTTTGTGACCCGCCTCCCGGGGTGCTGGCTTCGGCCAAAACTAAGCACTAAGGATGAATGATAAAAATGTTGATATGGAGACGGGGCCATACGAGCGTTGCTCTGGCCATGTAAAATACAACTAGATGAATACACACACACACACACACACACACACACACACACACACACACACACACACACACACACACACACACACACACACACATATACAACCCCCCACCACACACACACTTCACACACACACACATCCCCCCCAACACACACACACACACACACACATACACAACCCCCCACCACACACATATTTCCACACACACACACACATCCCCCTAACACACACACACACACCACACAACACACACACACATACACAAACCCCCACCACACACACACATCCCCCCCAACACACACACACACACACACACAGTCACACACACCCACACACACACACATACCCACACACCCACACACACACCCACACCCACACACCCACCACCCACACCCACACACACACTCACAGTCAAGGTCAGGACAAACAAGAGCAGTATTGGGCAAGGCGGAGGGAGGGTCATGACCACGCGCATCGGATTACTTGTTGGTCTTGGCCGAGGGAAGCTTGGGCAAAAACAATGATGATGATGATGATGATTAGTACTGTCATTATTGGTATTATTAATGGTAGTAGTAGTAGTAGTTGTAGTCGTATTATTATTATTATTATTATATTATATAGTAGTAGTAGTAGTGTGGGCAGGAACAGCTATATAATCGTGTGTGTGTGTGTGTGTGTGTGTGTGTGTGTGTGTGTGTGTGTGTGTGGTGTGTGTGTGTGTGTGTGTGTTGTGTGTGTGTGGTGTGTGTAGGTGTGTGTGTGTAGTGTGTGTGTGTCAGTGTGTGTGTGTGTGTGTGTGTGTGTGTGTGTATGTATACCTGTCTCAAGGGTCATGACCTCTAAAACACGTACCCAAAGTAGCGGATGACACACACACACACACACACACACACACACACACACACACACACACACACACACACCACATACACACACATACACGATGGTTGCCACGATGGTAAAAGGGGAAAAGGCGTTGGCCTGTCTTCTGGGGTTTTTACCGGTTCGAATTTCACTTTTCCCCGGGGATTTTCACTAAAAAAATTTCGGGTGGTTACTGCCCCCCCTTGAGAAAAGGGGAGGGGTGTGAAAGGGGTAAGAAAAAATAGATTACCCAAAAAAACCGCAAAAAAGAGCCCCAAGCTTCCCCCGAGAGGTTAAAACTGGCCCGTTTGGGCGAGTCCGGCTCGCGGGGGACAAGACCATGGGGTTGAAAACCCCACCCCACACACACACCCCAAAAAAGGGAAAACCCTTCCCCGGGGGAAAAAAAAAATTTCGTCCCCACTTAAAAGGCAAAACACCTTCCCCCCCCTAGGACCCTTTTCCCTCCCACCCGGGGGGTTAAAAAAACCCCGCGAAGCCCTCTCGTGTCCCGGCTGAAAAAAAGGTTTCCCAAAACATTTCCTTCTCTTCTCCGTAAACACACTTTTAACGTAAACCCCAAAGAAACCCTTAAAACTTTTCTGCTGTAAAAGGTTTGGGTTGTGGTTTTTTTGAACTTTGAGTTTTAATATTTTTTTTTTTGTTGTTTTTAGGTTTTATTTTTTTTTGTTGTTTGGGTACATATTTTTGTTATCATTTTTTTTGGTACTATTTTTTTGTTGTTGTTATCATTGCTACAAAATCACCATCACTAAAATTTAAGATCTTTATTATCATCTCATCGAGATATTTTTTATATATCATAAAAAAGGAGGAAGGGAAGGAGAAAGAAGAATAAAAAGTTTTTAAAAGTGAAAATCAAAACTACAAAAAGGAGAAAAGTAAAAAAAAGGAAAAAACGGGGGAAAAGAAAGAGAGAAGGAAAAGGGAGGAAAAGAAAAAGAGAGAAAAAAAAGGAGAATTAGGGAGGAGAAATTTGGTAGTTTAAAGGGTAATAAGGGGGGATAAAAAAAGGGGGCAGTTTGAAAAATAGAAAAAAATAGGGATTTCAAAAGGGAAATTTTACCGTAGGATGAGGGGTTGGTGGATGGGGAAAACCAGGACTTTGGAGGAGGAGGCTGTTAAAAAGAGAAATAAAGCATAGACATAAGAAAAAAAAGAAACATCATAGTAGACATAAGAAATAAAGAACAATAATCTTTAATAATTCGAAAATACAGACATAAGAAATACAGGGGAAATTTACAAAGGAAAAAAACCCAAAACAGAAGAAACCGGCATAGTATTAAAAACACAAAAAGATGTCAAGAGAGAGGGAGAGGGGAATAAAAGGGGAGAGAAGAAGAGGGGAAAAAACGAGAGAAGAGGAGAGAGAGAAAAATGAAAAAGGGGAAAAGGGGGAGGAGGAAAAGAGAGAGGGAGAGAGAAAGGAAAGAGGAGAGAGAGAGAGAGAGGGGGGTATACAGACCTTTTCCAAAACACCAATAAAAAAAGGGACATTGAATTTAAAAGAGAGAGAAATTGTGATTTTTGGATTTTTTTTTAAAGAGGGGGTTAGGGAAAAGTCGGGGCAGAAACAAACTTTAGCGGGTGAAGGGAGGGCGGGGTGGGGGGATTGGGCGGGAGGGTTGGGCGGGGGGAAATTGGGCGGGAGGAGGTTGGGGGGCTTTGGAAAAACCCCAGCAGGGGGGCTGATGAAGGCTTTGGGAATTTAAAAATTTTTAAAAAATCAGGCATATTTTTAAAAATTACTTGTTTTCATTTTTTTTTTTAATTTTTGTGCAAAAAAATTTTTCTTCTTCCTCCCCTCCCCTCCTCCCTCCCCCTCCTCCTCCTCCTCATCCCCCCCCTTTCCTCCTCCCCTCCTCCTCCTCCCCCTTCCCCCTTTTTTAAAAAGAAAGTGAAGGTCAAAAAGACCCCGCGGCCAGTTTAAACCTTTTTTCAAAGGGGCGGAGGAGGGGGAAAGGAGGGGGGGAAAGGAGGGGGAAAGGAGGAGGAGGAGAGGAGGGGGAGGGAAAAAAGGGGGGGAAAAAGGGATAAAAAAAGGGGAGAAAAAGGGGGAAGGAGGAGGGGAGGAGAGGAGGAAAGGAGGGGAGGAAAAGGGGGCCCAAAAGGAGAGGAAGGGCTAAAGGAAAGGGAGAGAGAGAGAGAGAGAGAGAAGAGAGAAAAGAAACAGGTGGAATTTCTAAAGGAAAAAAGGCGGGGTTTTGGTTTTTTCCTTCTCTCTCTTCTCTCTCTCTCTCTCTCCTCTCCCCTCCCCTCTTCCTTTTTTAAAAATTCCCTTTTTTTTTTTCTTCGGGGCTTCCTCCCCGGGTTCGGGCGGGGTTGGGGTGTGGGGCGTTTGGCGGGGGGTGGGGTGTGGGGTTTCGTTTTGTGTTGTGTGGGGTGGGGTGGGGTGGGGTGTCGGTGCTTTGTGGGGGGGTGGGGTGGGGTGGGGTGTGGGTGTGTGTGTGTTTTTGGGAAAAAACTTCTTGGGAAAAGGAAAAAAAAAGGGGAAAATTTTTAAACCCAAAATTAAATTATTTTAAACTAACCAAAAAAAATAAAAGTTTCGAAGTTTCCCCCTTTAGTGAATTTTTCAATCATAAATATCGAAATAATTAAAGCAAAAAGTGTCTCAAGGTAAACTGACGTTACAAAACAATATACTTGACCCGTCTAAAAGGTCCCATGTAAACCATCACTCCCACTACCACTACTACCATTCCCAAACCCCATATTACTACCACTATTCCACACAATTTACTACGTACTTACATTTTTATGGGGGCACTACCACTTTCCCCATAAACACTATACCACCAAATCACTAATGTCTATTTTTTATTATGGTCAAAATGCATAAGGGCCACGCCCCCTGCCTCCCTCTATTCTACGGGGAGCGATTGGTGCATTCCTCGTATCATCACTACCAATCACAAATCTTCACAAATTTAAACAGCGCGTGACCACTGGACAGAGCAATTTCACTACAGAGGGTGACAAAATAAAAAATCCCTCTGTATGAAAATTCTCTGTCCAGTGGTGACGCCGCTGTTAAGTAGTGAAGATATTGTGATTGGTAGTGATGATACGAGGAATCACCAATCAGCTGCCCCGTAGAATAGAAGGGGAGGTAGGGGGCGGGGCTTCCTTAGTGCATTTTGACCATAATAAAAAAAATAGACTATACCATACCTAATTCACCCTTATTACTGCACTACCACTATACCATTACCCCTACTACCACCACATTCACTACTACCATACCCACTTACACCCATATTACTACCACTACCACTATTACCACTACCCCCACCACCACCACTACTATTAAACCCCCATATTCACTACCGTAGATAACAGTGAAGTTGCCACCTACAGTGAAGTGGCCCCGGCGCCAAATATTACGAATTATAGCATCACTACTGATTTTTATGGCCCCTGAAGATGTACACAGTAGTTTTTATCATGGCGTATAATCTACCCTTTTCAGCGTTGTTTTATGCTTTGTATCTGCAAGTATAACTGTTGCGCATTTGCTTTTCACGTTTTTCTTCGCGCGATGACAGACAGTAAACAGTAGCCTTTCGGGCGGCAGGACACAAGACTTGGGCCCGATCTTTTTAAACTTGAATAGAATTTTTTTTCACGTTGGCAGAGGAATTTTTATATATTCCAAGCATCTTCCGCACTAATATATATAGAGACTTGTTTACTTTACCTCTAAAATTTCCTGAATTCCCCCGAGTGGGGACTCAACTGTTGGGTTAAAAATACTAGCTGGCGACTTTACTGTAGTAGGTATAGTGAGGTCGCCACTCGGTTTTATTTTTGTAATTTGTTCATTTATAGCCCTAATATGACACAGATGAAGACACAAAATGACACAGACTTTCCAGATAGACCCTTCTAACTTTCCTGAAATCATGGATGTAGAAATGTAAGTATTAACGCCACCACACGTCTGTAAATAACAAAGAAACGTAGAACTGGCGACTTCACTGTTATCTACGGTTTCCAAAACTAACGGAGAGATAATATTTAGCTAGGTTTAGTTTGGATAAAATTAGTCTGTTCCCTTAAAACCAAGACTTCAATCATTGTTGTTTTCTTGACTAACATTCGCATTAAGTTTATCCTCCTTTTAATAGTCTTCTTGTCTTCTTATTGTTATTATTTTCTTCTATGTTCTTGACCCAAACATAGCATGACAAGAGTGGCCTAGAAAATGCCCTTAAATAAAGTGCCCAGGAGGATGTATGTACCCAGTTTTGAGGCTCTCGTCAGGGAAGGGAGGGGAAGGAGGTAAGGGGGGAGGGGAAAGGGGGGTAAGGGTAGGGGGTTGTGGACAGTGTGGCGCCAAGAAATAACAGAATAAGGAGGAGGAGGAGAGGAGGAGGAGGAGGAGGAGGGGGGAGGAGGAGGAGGAGGATAGACTATAGGAAAGGAACAAATATGCCCGAGGATAGTAGAGACAGTGACTTTCTTCTTACTACTTCTTCTACTGATTTTCTTCCTCTTCTTCTTCTACCCTCTCCTCCACCTTCGGTTCTTCTCTTCTTCATTCTTCTTACTTTTCTTCGCTTCTACTTTTTGCTTTAGTCTTTCTTTCTTCTGGTCTTAAGACTATGAATTTCACTTCTTTTTTTTTTTTCTTCTCTTTCCTGTCTTCTTCTCTCTCTCTCTTCTCTTCTTCTTCTTCTTCTTCTTCTTCTCATTGTTGTATCTTCTATTTTGATCATGTTTATATCAACTTCTGTTATGTTTTTCTTTTCTCTTCTTCTCTCCTCTCTCTCTCTCTCTTCTTCTCTTCTTCTCCATCTTTTCTTCCTCTCTCTTCATTCTCTCTCTTCTCTCTTCTCCTCTTTACCCATTTTAATTATAAAACACACCACTACAACACACATACTACTACACACCACCACACACCACGCACAACCACCACACCAACACGCACACGCACACAGCACACACACAGCACACCACACACACAGCCACACGCACACACGCACACACACACAGATATACGCATGCACAAAGGATGATGATGTCCTTGTATCGGATAAATGACAGCCTTCATTGACGCACACAGAAGCACACCAAACACAAAACACCACACACACACAACACACACACACCACACACACACACACACACACACACACACACACACACACACACCACAAGAGTTGTACGTACCACGCACGCACGCAACGAAGGCAATACTGCAAAGCAAACACTAAATTATGTGATAATTAACCATAACCTCAAAAATTGAGAGAGAGAGGAGAGAGAGAGAGAGGAGAGAGGAGAGAGAGAGAGAGAGAGGAGAAGAGAAGAGAGAGAGAGAGAGAGAGAGAGAGCGAGAGAGAGAGAGAGAGAGAAGACGAGAGGGAGAGAGAGAGAAAAAAAAATGGTTGTTAAAGTCAGGGTCACTACTCGTCCTTGCTCTCTAACCATCGAGAGAGAGAGAGAGAGAGAGAGAGAGAGAGAGAGAGAGAGAGAGAGAGAGAGAGAGAGAGAGAGAGAGAGAGAGAGAGAGAGAGAGAGAGAGAGAGAGAGAGAGAGAGAGAGAGAGAGAGAGAGAGAGAGAGAAGGGGGGGAGGCACTATGCATGACACCAGAAGAGTGCAGGATAAAAGCTGGTAAAATAGATCATAAAAAGTTTAGGAAAAGAGGGAGGAATAGAAAACGGAGAGGCGTGCGGAGCGTCAGTGCCTGAAGTGATTACCCAAAGTCTCGAGTCGAATCCAACGGAAGAAACTTTATTATACATCGGGTAGTGCAAATGCTACGTCTACTAGAGCAATAAACAATAATATCTTCCCTGAAAAGTACACACACAGTAATAATACGTATACAATTTATAACAACAAACGAATAACAAGCAAATAAACAACGTCGTAACCACATTAAAACGTTGCAAAAAATAATAATATATAAACTCACAACAGCTTTAATCAATCAATTAATAGTGTCTAACCTAACCTAACCTAACTAGTGTCTACCTAACCTAACCTAACTAAATGTCTAACAACCTAACTAACCTGTAACCTTAAACCTAAACAAGAAACGAACAAAACAAATTTCTATCTATAAGGAAGTGATGTTGTTCGTGCGTGTCTATTTTCTAGCTCAGATGTTTTGGCGATTAATGAGAAACCATGACAAATTTTCTACTCTTCAGTGTACGTTGTCCATATTTCGGCATGCAAACGCCTGTAAATATTATACTTAAAAATTATAAGGCTAATACGTCCTCTCCTTCTCTTCTTCATCCTCCTTCTATTTCCTACCCTTTCTCTCATTATTATCAAGTAGTGTAGTGTAGTTAAACCAACAGCATGTCAAGGGACCTAATGGCAGTGTCTTTGTGTTTCTTTGTATTCCTTCTAAAACTCCGCCTACCTCACTCCGCCTCCTGCTCACCTCCTCTCCTCCCCTCCTCCTTCCTCCTCATCCTCTCTCCTTCCTGCCTCCTCCTCTCTCCCTCTCCTCCTCCTCCTCCTCTCCTCCTCCTCCTCCTCCTCCTCCGCTCTTCCGCTTCTCTTCCTCTTCTACTTCCTCTGCCTTTCCTCTTCCTCCTACTACTACTGATACTACTCTACTACTACGATAACTATCCATTATTCTTATGATAGTACGTATGCTCGGTAATTCTCGTCTTCGTACCTCTGCTATCCTTTGCGGGTGGGTGGCCTCCCTCTCCCTTGTCGCTCGGCGTCATGTCGGTGTAATAAGAAGCTCGCTTCACCTCGACGGAGCTCTTTCAAGTGTTCGTCGTTGGCAGATATCTAAATCAACATGCCACATCACGATCCGCAACCACCACACCCACACCCCACCACACAGCTTCGATCGCTCGTTCCGAGTAGAGTTAATTCAATACATCGTTCCGGCACGACAAATACCTTACCATCGTGCATAGACCATATGCGATCTAAGACCTAGGATATAACCTGCTCACCCCTTACGCCCACCGCACCCCCCGCACCCCGCCCCCCCGCCCCCCGCCCACCCGCCCCTCGCCCCCTCGCCCCCCGCGCCAACAGCCCCCGCAACAGGACGCACCCCCGACACCCAGACCCCCGCCCCCGCGACCACGCACCCCGCCCCCCGACCCCCGCCCCCACACCCCCCCCCCCCCCTATACCCCCCTACCCCCCTCCCACACCCCCCCACACCTCCCCCTCCTCCCTCCCTCCACCCCACCCCCCCCCCTCCCCACACCACACCCCATCCACCCCCAACCCCCCTCCACACACACACAAACCCACACACACACCCAAAACCCCCCCCACCAGCACAGACATACACACCACAACACACACACACCACACACACACACCACCCAACTCACACAAACACACACACACACACACACACACACCACTACACACACACCAACACACACACACACACACACACACCACCACACACTACACACACACACACACACACACACACACACACACACACAACACACAACACACACACACACACACACACACCACAAACACGACACACAGCACCCACACACACACACACACACACACACACAACATCACACACACACACACACACACACACACCCACAAACACACAACACACACTACACACACCCACACCACACACACACAAACACACCCACACAAACACACACACACTACACACACGACAAAAACACACACACACACACATCACACACACACACACACACTACACACACACACACACAACACACACACACACACACACATACACACACACACACACCGAACACACACACACACACACCACACACACACACAGCACACCACACACACACACACACACACACACACAAGATAGAAGTTTCTATTGACCACAGCAGAAACATAATACACATATATTTAACTTAGACATGTAGTTGTATACTGTAGTCCAAAACGTAAAATTAACGTCAACGCTGGCAAAAATTAGTAACTAAACACTAACAATAAAGCTATCCGAATTAAAATCATCATTACTATTATATCCTTATTAATATTACCACAATAAATCGCCGTCCATGAATATTGAATAGAATAAGTGAATAGAATATGCACTGGCCTCAAGTATACACACTCAGATACAGTTGTACGTATTTTACAGGTCACATCTAGTACATCTATGAAAACACTGTTCCATCAAGAGGAAGTGTATATTGTCCCTGGACATGTTGGGTTCAGTGTACACTGTTCCACACACATGTCTTCAGTCTGCACTTGGCCACATACAACAGTCGCTCATCCAAGGGTAAGCGACCGCGGACCCTCCTATTCCCACCTTCCAGTTCACATAATAGCCAATGCCCACTGTCCTAAACTGTGTAAACGACAGGCCGATGCTTTTCATCAACTAATTGTCTATCAGCTTTTAAATAGTATGAACATTCAAAGTAGGGTCATCTCTTTATATGTCACTTTCTCGTTAGAAATTACTGTCTGAAATTGCTCGATCTTCACACATTGCATATCTACAGTGTAAATCTTTGACCTCACTGTCCGCAACTCTCTTATTAATCTAACGGTGACAGTTGTCCATATTCATAGATATACTTCATTGCAACGTCAGTGGGGTCATCATCATAAGTGATCGCTCTGCACATGTATGGAAAAACTTATGTTGCCTACAGAACTTATAATATTTTTAGGGGTGGGTAACCGATTCCACGTAACATATATCATTGCAAGTTGACATTCGAACACCCAAACAATGCTTTAAAAACACCAGTTAAACAGTTGATGCATAGGTTGAAATCGGCCCACAAACCATGATTCAGCACATCATATAGTGTTGACATTAATGCTGGCGTCAAAAAAACACGTTTTTTTACCAATAAATGGTACATCATCATATTTCTTCACAAAATGAAACAAATTTAGTACGTGTGGCATTTTTAACTGGCAGTAACTAACAGCGGAAGATGTCGACCATCGCAGGTTGAACGGCGACCATAGAATAAACATACGAGTTACAAAGGTTGAACCACTAAAAACTGTTCAGCACTGCACGGAGTCAGCGTCGTCACGGCTGCCATTTAACACAAAAAATTTAGTTTTAGACATGATTCAATATCAGCACAGTAAGCGAGTACAGTACTCCGGTAATATGATAATTTACCTCAAATATTTCTCCCGGACGTGGCTAATAGTACCGTATCATCCATCATTCGACAAGACCGTGCAACCCTTCAAGAAATCCATCATAACATGCCCTGTTTAATGAGGCGTATTAAAATCATTTATACAAAATCCAAACAAAACGCAAGGCGTGGCGAGGCCCTGTTTACCCCTAATGCGATAGTTACCAAAGCGGCTCCAATCCAACTTCTGTTAAACTATACATGGCAACCATGGGCAGATAGTCATTACTGAGCCACATCCTAAAGCTCAACACACGGAATAATAACGTCCTTGGTACTTCTGTCATATGCTGCTTAAAGTCTCATAATATGTTACAAATAAGAGTAAGTTTCTTTCTCCTGGCACATATAACACAAAACAAGCGTAGACAAACAATCTGTAAGACATCCCTAGTCTTCTGTGCCCCGGCCGGTTCTCTAAAGTGGTCTAACCATAGGACAAGTCGCGGAACACAAACACCATATCGTATAATTTAGTCAATACTGTGGCTACATTTATCCCATCTGTAAATTTCTCACATCGGCCTTATTGCCGCTTAAATATAGTGAACGTTTTGCTCTAGAACAGCCCTGAGGTATGTGCAGAAGAAATACAGAGTTGAAAATATTTTGTAAGGTAACATGACCACTGGGCAGGTTAAGAACTTTAGAAACGGCCTGGCAGGTATCCATCCGGTCCACAGTGTACCTGTTATTAGAATTACTGTTGGTGAACCTCATTGGGGGAAATTAAATGATCCAATACTGGTACATAAACATTGAATGCGAAAATCTTCTGATATTAGACGTAAATATTGCAGGATTAAGGTTTCTTCATAAAACTCTTAAAAATCAGTCCGGAGGGGGAACTGTTACACGCCCGCCCGCACTCCCGCCTACTAATACTATACTACTACTGTACTACGCTACTACGTACTACTACTACTGCTACTACAACTAGACTACTGCTATCTGTAAACAATACTTTGAAGTATCTAACTACGAATCGAATACTAATACTACCACCCAACGTACACAACTACCAACTACCACCCTACAACACGACTACGTATACTACTACTACTACTACTACTACGACGATGACTACACACCACTACCACTGACCAACCACTACCACCACTATCTACTATACTACAAATATTACTAATGTACTACTGCTTACTAAACTAATTACTACTACTACTACTACTACTACTACTACTACTACTACCACTACCTACTACTACAAACAGCCCACTACTCAACTACACTACTACTTCTACTATTACTACTACAATCTACTATTATTACTACTACCACTACTACTCACTACTGTACTACTATACGACTACTACTACTACTACTTACTACACCCTCCGCTACAATACAAAGAATAATACTACTACTAATACTACTACCACACTCTATACTACTACTATACATACCACTACCAATACATCGACCACTACACCACCACACACCACACTACTATCAAATACTTACTGTACTACTACTACTACTACTACTAACCAACAATCTAATACTACTACTGTACTACTCACTACCACTACCACTACCACTACCACCACACCACCACCACCACCACCCACAACCACCACTACTACTAATTACTACTAAAACTAGTACATCCACCGCTCTTATTGCAGCGGGTACGCCAATAGTCCCCCACCTCGCTATTGACTGTGCAAATCAACCTTTACAACTAACCTAAAAATAAAGACATTTACAACTAACTAAACCACTAAATTTACAAAACATAATCTATTCCTAAACGATCCAACCTATTATCCCCACTCTCTACCAATGTGGCCTCGCAATCCCGAGGTCACCTATGTCCGTGTTAGAGGGAGTTGAGTAATCTCGTACCCCTGAGGGACACAAGAGGGCAGACCGGAGCGGCAGGAGAAGGAGAGGCGACCTCATCCAGGCGCGACGGAGCTCCTTGGCTGGGCGTCTTTACTGACATCAGTCAGCTAGTCTTGATAGTAAGCTACTACTACTACTACTTTACTACTACTACTTACTACTGCACTACTACTACTACCATACTGCCATTACTGCCACTGCCAAACACTTAAAGATTAAAGCGAGGGTTGCTGTGTGTTAGTGCTTGGTGACAGCTTTAAATGGCTTCCAGCAATAATCGTCCCGTCATTCCTGAGACTCATAAATTGCAATGACATGAGATCTAGCTTGCAATCCTTTCTAAGATATGTTAACTGCCAAGAAGTACGAACCTGTACAAATCTACTCTTTCACTCTATACATATTCACTTCTTCTCTTTATCTCAGCAGCCCTCCTCACTCCTACTCCTCCTCCCTACGCTCATCCTTCCTCCTCCTCCTCTACTATACCTCCTCCTCCTCCTCATCCTCTTCCTCCTCTTTACATTGCAACCAAGCATTTTTTTTCCTTCATCGAGTGTTTTTATTAACACAGTGACGATCTTTGGGTAATGCTGAGGAAAATCTTACACCCCACACAACCCATCCATTTGCTCAAGGGGACAGTACTAATCGTCGCAGGAAAGAATAGATATATTGAACCAAAACCTCAAACTAGGACTGCATAAGTGGCAAGTTCGGACGTTATGTGTGTGTGTGTGTGTGTGTGGTGTTATGTGTGTATGTCTGTGTGTGTGTGGTGTGTGTCTGTGTGTGTCTGTTTGTGTGTCTGGTTTGTGTCTGTAGTCGGTGTCGTGTGTGTGTTGTGTTGTGTGTGTGTGTGTGTGTGTCTGTGTGTCTGTGTCTGTGTGTCTGTTGTGTGTAAGTGTGTTATGTCTGTGTGGTGTGTATGTGTGTGTGTAGTGTGTGTAGTGTTGTGTGTGTCTGTGTGTGGGTCTGTGGTGTGTATGTGTGTGTGTGTGTCTCGTGTGTGTGTGTGTGTGTATGTGTGTGTGTGACACTGTGTGACTGATATGGTGTGCAATTGTTTTTTTTGTGTTGTCTGTGTGTGTGTGTGTCGGTATGTGTGTGTGTGGTGAGGTGTGTGTGTGGTCTGTGTTTGGTGTCTGTGTGTATGTGTCTGTGTTGTGGTGTGGTGTCTGGAGTCGTGTGTGTGCTGATCTGTGTGGTGGGTTCTGTGTGGTGGTGTGTGTTTACTGAAGCAGACGAATAAATTCATAAGACATACCAGAAAATGAGTCTCTCTCTCTCTCTCTCTCTCCTTCTCCTCTCTCTTTCTCTCTCTCTATCTCTCCTCCTCTCTCCTCTCTCTCTCTCTCTCTCTATATCTATCCTCCTCTCTCTCTCTTCCTCTCATCTCTCTCTCTCTCTCTCACTCTCGCTCTATATCTTCTCTCTTCCACACACATGTCTTCGTCCGTTATCATGTTTTCTTTGCAAATGTTCTTGTTGAGTTACTATTGTTTTTGTTTTTTTTCCTTCATATACCTGCGTTTATTCGGATTTCAGAGGTCTTGTCTTTCTTTCGTCCTTGTTTCCATTTATTCCTTTCTTCCATTTCGTCCTCTCTCTCTCTCTCTCTCTCTAACTACTCTCTCTCTCTCTATCTCTCTAGCTCTCCTCTCCTATCTCTCTGCTCTCTGCTCTCTCTCATCTCTCCTCTCTCTCTACCTCTCCTCTCTTCTTCTCTCTCTCTCTCTCTTTTTCTCTATTCTGCTTACATAGTTTCGACCACACGAAATTTATCAATTACACCTGAAATACAGCGATAATTTTGGGCATAGATATTTGTGAAGATAATTAAGCGAGTGAATAAAATAGATGATCAGATAAATAGATTAGATAGATAGATGAACAGATAGATAGATAACATAGCATAAAATTGATAGATGAATAATAAATAGTATGAATACATATATATAGAAAGAGCTGTGTAATCTAGTCAGCCTCACCTAGACTATGCAGGTTCAAGTTTTGGTCTCAGATACAGGATTGGAATAGTGTTGTATAGAAAAAGTGCAAGAGAAGGATGACCAAAATGATACAAGGGATGCGTTAACCTTTAGTTATGAGAAGAGAGAAGTTATTAAAATGTACACTCACTCGAGAGACGCAGGTAAGCGGGCGAAACTGATAGAAGTTGGAAAGGGGAATAAAGGATTTTTAAAATAAAGGAGAGATGGGTAGGAAAATAGTTTTACGGACTTTTATACCACTAATGTTGTAGAACAAGAAGAACGGATTCAAGCTGGAAAAAAGCGTAGATTTAGAAAGGAAGAACAATAATTAATTAGAACAATAGGGAAAACACTGGTTCAACAAATAGGGGTGGTAGAAAGGAATGGAATGGTCTCAGTAGACAGGTAGTTAGTTGCTGAGTCAGTGGGGAGCTTTAAAGGGGAGCTGGATAGGTCATGTGATGGGATGCAAGGTGATGGTAGTTAGTGTTAGGTGACAGGAACTACCACGTGTAGGCCTCGCGGCCTCTTGTAGCTTCTTATTTTCTTATGTTCTGATATCTCTTATAAGGAAAAACTGAAAATAGCACAGACAGGACAGACAATATGACAGAAGGGAGTGCGACTAGGACAGAGTAACAAGAACACCTCCCGACTAAATTGGCCCACTCACTTCTTTATATTATTTACGGTCTTCTTGTAGTGGACTGCAACAACGTGGGCTTTTTGTTCTCCTGTTTTTCCCCTTGGCCAGTCCTTTGTGAGTGTCTAAAAATCCAGACAAAAAGGACTACCCCCCGCAGACATAAAGATGGTTCCAGACACGGATGACATACGATTATACAGATAGAGAAGAGGTGAGACAGACAGACTAGCACATCTAAAAAAATCGCTAATAATTATTTTTAAACACACAACAAGAAATGTCATTATGAGACTTTCAAGAAATAGCATCGAACTTACACTCTTCGCCATCTAATATTTTTGCTCGAAAAACTTTTTACCATGGAGAATATCAATAGAAGCGGAATTTATTATGATTTCCATTGACCCTATATTTAGCTATTTTCGTTTTAGTCATAAATGAGATTAGCAGCATGCATAAATTAGCGTAAACTAAATTTTTAAACTCATGAAATCGCTGGTAATTGCCTACAATATATGGTATCAGTATAAAAGATCTATGTTATTTTGGAACTGTTTCGTTCTATAAATTATATCCAATTAAAAAACCGTATAAACAAACACACAAAAGAATAATGCCAGGTATGAGACTTTCAAGAAAATGCATTTTAAAAAACTCTCGCCAATTAATATTTTGGAAAAAACTTCTTTACATTCCGCAGTCAATAGAAGCGGCATTATTTAATTAGCTTTCCATTGAATATTCCTTTTCTGGATAAATGATTAGCAGATGCATAAATAGCGTTAATTAAGTAAAAACATCCTGTGGTCAAACGGGTTAATTTTTCGCGATTGAGAGGTTATTCGATGTAGGTACGAAACTTATGCTATAGTTCTAATCATTTATCAGAAAAAGAATATAACAAGAGAAAGCTAATGCGATTTCCGCTTCTATTGATGTTCTCCATGTAAAACGTTTTCACGCAAAAATATTAAATGGCGAAGAGCTTTAAATTAATGCATATTCTGAAAGTCTCTTAATGGCATTTCTTTTGTGTTTTACGGTTTTTTATTGATAATATTAAATACAACATTTTCCAAAAGATAACAGTATATCTTTTCATACTGATAAACATATATGTAGGTAGGAATTACCCGATTTCATGATTTATTAATATTTAGTTAACGCTTAATTATGCATACTGCTAATTCATTTATGACATAAACGAAATATATCAATGGAAAGCCCAATTAGATTCCGCCTATTGATATTCTAAAAGTAAAAAGTTTTCGAGCAAAATATTAAAGGCGAAGAGTTTAAGTTAATGCATATTCTTTGAGTTATAATGGCATTTTTTTGTTCTTTTTTGTGTTTACATTTTTTATTGATCATATGATTGAACAAACATTCCGAAAGATAAACAATATAGCTTGTATTCTGATAAACATACCCTTAGGTAGGCAAACTTGTACGGGGAGCGGAGGGGTGGGATCGGTGACGTTCACGGGCTCGCATGCATCAGGCCTTGCTCAATTCGGTGGCCACGGTTAAACTCCAAGGAGGAATAGAAAATATGTAATCCTCGTATTCTATTTTAAACGCCATCAATTTTTCTTTTTACTGTTTATTTTGACTTTCAGATTGTGTTATCAGCGTATATGTAAACCAGCGATCTTGCGGGTGTGATGTGTGGTTGCGTGTGTGTGATGTCTGTTGTGTTCTGTTGTGTGTAGTATGTGTGTGTGCGCGAGTGTCATGTGTGGGAGAGTGTGTTACACCTGGTCTGTCCACGCGTAGTCCCCCGGGTCACTGCAATCGCCAGTTTCATCTCCCGGAAATGAGGCTTGGAGCTCTTATTAGCGATCCTTTGGTAAATGCTGGACTCACACACTACACATCCCAATCCCCTTGCTCAAGGGGGATAGTACACCACCTCGGAATTTGTACATAAAATAAATCACATAATCACAGGGGCTCTGAAACAAACGCTCTTGGTGATACTTAATATGTAAGTTTATTGGCAGCGATGAGCGAAGCGGAGCTGCTTCTTACAATAGGACCCGTGGAACCAAGTTTCAAGCCAAAAAGTTTACAATACTACCTAAATATTGTCGGATTGAGCTGAACATTGACATTTGGCCAAGTAGTGCTGTCAAAAGCAATGGGGGTACTGTATAACAAACTTTTTGCGTAACAAGCCCTTAAGAGTAATTAGCGTAATACTAGAAACGATTGTCGGATTGAACTGAAATTGACATTGCAAGTAGGGTTTTGAAAATGCAAAGAGGGTCATGTTCAAAACAAACAATTTGCGCTAGAAACAGCACTTAATTGAATCAATTAGCGTAATGACGGTAAGTGGCTGGGAACGGGCTCCGCTCTGCCACGTTCCAGCTGCAAGAACCGAGTCAATAAGCAAAGGGCCAGAGGATGGACGCCTATAATGGACTAATATCATATTAGTATAATGATGGAAGCTCGCTTCGCTCGCTGCAACTACCATAAGACCCATGCGCCGCGTTAAGGGAGTGGAAACCTCGTGAGCAAAAAGTAATAACTATTCCTAAATATGGTCGATTAGGCTGAAATTAACATTCAGGTAGTGATGTTCAAAATCAATGGGGGTTTGTAAACCAAACTTTTTCGCGGAGAGAACAAGCCTTAAGGAGTAATTAGGCGTTAATATTGTAATTAGTGCTAAAAAACTTCGGTTTTACAATGTAACAATTTATTCTTATGTAGTACAAAGTGATCCTCGCTATAGGTTTGCATAATTACAATTCAGGATAAAGCATGCCATTTGTAAATTCAAGTAAATATCTGCTGGAATACATGCAGATAGATAATTATGAATCTAAGTTTAGGTCTGTAGACTAGGTATTTTTAAATGCACGTTGAGCTGCTGCCACGTTCCAGCCACAAGAACTGAGCCACAAGCAATGGGGCCAGAGGCGGGACGCCTATACGTGATATATAATATTATATCATATATTATTATATATATATTATATATATAATAGAGAGAGGAGAGCAGCAGTAGAGGGATGAACGTATGGGAGAGACGAGACGACGAGAGAGAGAGAGAGAGAGAGGAGAGAGAGACGAGAGAGAGAGACCGGAGAGAGAAGAGAGAGAGAGAGAGAGAGAGAAAGATGAGGAGAGAGAGAGAGGAGTAGAGGACGAGAGAAGAAGAGGACAGGAGAGAGAGATGAGAGAAGAGAGAAGAGAAGAGAAGAGGATATGAGGAGAGAGAGAGAGAGATACTAAATTAGGTAAATGGATATTTAAACACGATATATTAGTTAAGCTCCCCCTCACCCTCCCCCCTTATTGATTCTCTAACAAATCAACTCCTAGCCTCACTTAATTGCTGTACGATTGTTATATATTATCCACATGTTCCTTGCTCGTGTGTCTGTGTTTGTGTGTATGCTGTGTGTGTGTATTGTGTGTGTATGTGATTTGTGTGTGTGATGGGGGGGGGGGGGGGTAGTAGTGGCTGTTTTATTAAGTATACATTAAGAAAGTAAAGAAGATAGAAGATGCCGTGATACCTCACGAGTAGTTCCCGGTTTCACATAACTTACCATATATCCAACCCTCTTCCCATCAGTGAATTTATCCAGACCCATTATAGACCCAATAGACTCCGCAAGTCCGCACATTGGACCATCTGACGATTTAGTCAATTCCAATCATTCCCACCCACCATATTTGGAACAGTTTCTCCAATTTCGTTGTAACTCTTACGCTTTTCCAGCTTGAATCCGTATTATACGATCTCGGTTTTACCCTGCTTCACTTAAATCTAAGAACTCTTTCCTAAGTCGCCATATATTGTATCTCTTTATCCACTAAAAACTTTATCAGATCGTCCCCTTACTCTAGCCTCCGATATGAGTGTAAATTTAATAGTTTCAACTCTCTCTCATAACTAAGTTACGCATTCTTAAATAATTTGGTATCCTTCTCGCATGGATTCTTAACAAGGCAATATCCATCCGTAATACGGAGACCAAAACTGAACTGCCTGAGTATAGGTGAAGGTCTGAAGAAGCCAAATAAAGCTTAGAATAAACATTTAGTAATTTTACTTTTAACACTCCTGGTAATAAATACCTAGCACCTGTTGGCTCCGATTCTGAGCACTCAAATACATTGATTCTATGGGAAGGAGTCTGAGCTTATCCCGCCACTCAGATTGTTACCGCTGATTTTTCAGCGATACATTGCGTATGGTGTACCTATCTCACAGGATTTTTATACAAAATTAATAAAGCCGCATTTATCAAATATAAATTCATCTGCCATCTATCGTTCCCACTCATTTAATTTATCTTAAAGTATCCTTGCAAAAATATTACATCAGACTGTGACTAATAATCCATACGACCATTAGTATCATCCGCAAACTTTGCTGAAGCACTTATAATTCCCACTATCCAAGTCGTTGAGTAAAATAAATAACTAGTAATATGAACCCTAAAAAAAGACCTTGTGGAACCCCACTCGCTACCTGCCCACATCAGATTTAGAACCATAATTGTAACCTCCTCTGTACCTATTACTTAGCCAAGCTCCTAATCCAAACGAAGTAACCTCCCATTATCTCATGAGCCTTAACATTCATTTTACGAGTCTACCATGTGGCAACTTGTCGAATGCTTACTAAAATCCAAGATACTTATCATAATCCTCATCATTATCTGCTCTGTCTTCATAAACCTTCTATAAAACGCAAAAATAGTGAGACATGAATACTTTTGTGAAGCATGTTGTGAAGCATAACTAAACTATGTTTGCAAGATGCTCTCTAATGTGTTTTTGCAATAACAGCTTACCAGGTAATTACCTACTACTGTGTCCAGGCTAAAGGGTCGATGATTGACATAATCCCACTATCTCACTTCTTAATATGGGAACTACATCTCCCTTCCTCCCACATTAACGGCACTTCCTATCGTACAATCGGAGTCCCTAAAAATACGCACTAACGATCACCTAACGACCCTTTGCAGTTCTTGTAGTACATGGGATACAATTCATCTAGGTCTCTGGTGGACTTAAATTCTTATTTCCGTCTATACCCTTCTTCTTACCATTTCCTCTAGTTTGTTCACCCAATATCTTTGAGTTTATCATCATCCTCTCTCTAAACTTTGGTTCACAATCAGGTATTGTCTGTTTATCCTCCTGATTAGAAACACTTACGAAATAATCATTAAAACTTTACACAATCCTTCTGCGTGCTTCATTACTATCCCATGCTTATTTTTAATGGCCCCACTAATTTACTAGTCTTTGTTTCTAAACCTGAAAAAAATATCCTTAGGATCGGTCTTTGCCTGACCGCAACTTAATCCAAATCTGCTTCGCTGTCTTGTTAATTTTTTTACCGTTCCAGCCAATCCGTTATACTGGTTCTATATTCACATGCCCATCCTTAACCTCTTATAAATGTCACTTTTACGCCTATGTTGTGTTTAAAACTCAAGTCATCCACTTGTGCTCGGTTTTTTCCTGATCGTATAGCCCTATAAGGAATATTATTTTTTGACCTGCAATTAAAATGCTGACTAAAGCGTAGTATAAGCCCTTTCAGCGTTGGACCTCACCGACACTCCCCTCCGTCCCGACCACAGATCTCATTTCCCCCTCCTCTTGAGTCACTGTAATCCTTCCAGGTGTTTTTCTTATCCGACATAATAGCCTGGCGTTCGTGGTGACGTGTGGTGTTGTTGATGTTACGCAGGGTGGCAGGGTGAGGAGGCCCCCGCTGCCCCCAGGGATGGACGCGGCCCCCGACCCCTGCTAGCGCCCAGGACCACGAAGTACAACTATCCTCTATCTCTCTCTACTCTCTCTCTCTTCTCTCCTCTCTATCCTCTCTCTCTCTCTCTCTCTCTTCTCTCTCTCTTTCTCTCCGCTCCTCTACTGCTACTCTCTCTCTCTCTCTCTCTCTTCATTTAGATATTTTTCATAGGTTAGAGGTAACATATTTTTTCAGATCATCGCAATCGTTATTTTCTTATATTATTAGTAGAGTTATTGTAGTATTATAGTGTTTATGATTATTACTATTATTATTATATTGTTATTGTTATTATTATTATATTGTTGTTGATTATTACTCATTATTATATTATGCTTTATATTACCGTTATACATGCGGTTCTTTTTTTATTGTTGTTGCTGTTGTTGTTATAGCATTATTATTATGGTGTTGTACGTTTCTATCATACCCTTATGATCATTAAATTGTTGTATTGTTGTTGTCGCAGTACTTGACATTTTTGGTACCGTCCTAGCGAACGATAAGTGCTAAATGTACTTATAAACTCTCTCTCTCTCTCTTCTCTCTATCTCTCTCTCTCTCTCTCTCTCCTCTCTCTCTCTCTCTCTCTCTCTCTCCTCTCTCTCGCTCTCTCTCTCTCTCTCTCTCTCTCTCTCTCTCTCGCTCTTCTCTCTCTCTCACAACCATCACACTCAACACACACATCACCCTGATGGAAGTTCGGCTCGAGTTTACCTAGTGCTTAAAATCCACGTTTTGTGGATAATTTACAATATTCACTCGTCGATTGGGAAATGGAAAGGGATGAGAGGGAAGGGAGAGAAGAAGGGAGGAAGGAAGGGGAGAGAAGAATGGAGGGAAGGAAGGGCGGAGGGAAAAAAGGGAGGGAAAGGAAGGGAGGGACGGCGGAAGGAATGAAGGGGCGGGAGGGAGGAAGGGAGGGAGGTGAGGGAGGGAGTGGGAGGGAAGAAGGATGGGAGGAGGGAAAAGTGATGAAGGAGGCAAGAGAGGGAAGAGATGGAAAGTGTGGATAGGGAGGAGGCCGGAGGCTTTAATGGAATATGATGGCGGGAAGAAAATGTGGTGCTGGCATGTTGGAGAGGAGAGAGAGAGGACGAGAGATGCAAGAGAGAAGAGAGAGAGAGAGAGCAGATGAGAGACCGAGGAGGACTACACGATGAGAGAGAGAGAGAGAGCGAGAGAGAGAAGAGAGAGGGTATTGTGTCATTAGTGCGCTTGTTTGTGCAGAGAAAAAAAAGAATAATTATAAATGACGACCACATCATTATCCTCGGCACCGTCAGCAGTCAGGTGTCATGATACGGTCGATTGCATGACTTTGGAGTGGAATAATGTGTGTGTGTTGTGTGTGGTGTGTGTCTCTGGGTGTGTGGTGGTGTGTTTGTGTGGGGTGTGTGACTGTGTGGTGTATTTTTTTGTGTGTA
>JACEEZ010022535.1:87540-102540 GCA_016584305.1 Chionoecetes opilio
TTGCCACTAACAAAAAAAGTACAGGTAGCAAAGTAGCAGAAGTAGCCACTGCAAAATCAACGGCAGGATCCAGGGGACATTCTGAAACAGCACAAGCCCCAAAGGAGCTCATTGAAACCTACCTATGTTGTGACACAGTTCATCGAGGACATCCTACCCAGAAGCCGTAATAATACCCTGAGCACGCATAGCCCTGTTAAGCAAACAATTTATGCAGCTTTTTTTTTTTCAGCTAAGTCCACTTTATGAACAATAATTCAAACAATATATGTCGGCACCAAATGCCCTCATCACAAGGCCACACTGCCCGGAGGTCCGGCTGCTCGGTTAATCCTTACGTATCGCTCCGTATGAGCGCTAGATGGCCAGATCCTGGGCCCCCTAGGGGACCTTCCGAGCATAAGTATGTAACTCTCCATGGTGACATTTATACACTCATAATGGCGTTGAGTTAAATTCAAGCTATTCTCGCCGGGATCCAGCGAAATTCTCCGCCACAAAATAAACTACTACCGTACTGTCAAGCAGAGTTGCCCACTGGGCTCAGTATTTAAATACAATCTGTATTTAAATACATGTTTGTGCTATTTAGAAACGTATTATATAAATACATTGGGTGTCATGTATTACATAAATACTATTATGAGTATTCTTCAAATAAGTATATATAAAAAATTTAATACTTTTTTATCAGTTAATTTGGCCATGCCAAACCCGCCTCAACATATCTGGCCAACCCTTGAATGTTACAGGGCCCAACAGTGTTTCACTGACAAGCCGAAATGTCGCTGAATATTCATAGGCAAATTTAACGGGCCACTGAGAAGAGAAATTTCTAAGGAAACCCCAAAATACTAAGCCGATAATCATTGCGACTGGACTTGCCAAAATAACTAAGGACTACATTGCCGCCTATGTGTGTGCTATTACACAGGGACTTTTTTTCTCCCCCTGAATGTTGAGACAGAAAAAACACCATACTAGCGGGTCAATAGATACCCCACTACGCCAATGTATCGCCTGAAAAGATCATAAGGTGCTCAAAAGATCTTGTTGAGTAAGAGTGAGGACCCCAGACCATCCCGACTAGGAACAAAATTGAGAATTGAGGCTAGAAATAGAGCTATATAGAGTGTTAGGATTCATTACCAGCAAGTCGTTAAAATGTAGAAGTGTGGAAGTTCTATTTCTCAAAGCTTTATACCGGCCCTTCTAGTCAGCCTCACCTAGACTATGCGGTTCTTCAGTTTACGCGTCTCCATATCTAACAGCGAATGGACATAGCTTCGTTAGAATCAGTGCACACACGCAGCAAGCGCATGACCAAAATAGAATACAAGGCTCATGAAGTAACTTTTAGTCTGATTTAATCTGAGCTGCGAGTACTAAAGTTATGCCAACCTCACTTGAGAGACGACCCCCAGAGTAACTGGGACGATACTGATAAGAGTTTTTAAGTGGATAAAGGCATTAAATAAAGGCACAAACGAGAAGTGTGTAGGAAAAGCTTCTTACGGCTATTAACCAGGGTAGAACAAGAAGTAACGCGATTCAAGCGGAAAAGAGCGTATGATTTAAAAAACAGAAATACGGTGTGAAAAACTGGGTTCACAAATCAAGCGGGGTGTCAGTGAATGACTGCGAATGGAATTTCTCAGTAGCACAGGTAGTTAGTGCGGCAGTCATTAGGGTAGCTTTAAATTAGGAGCTGGATAGAGTTCAAGGAATCTATTGGGGAAGAAAGGTGGCATGTATAGTAGTGTTACTGGCTAACAGGAACTACCACGTGTAGGCCTACTACGGCCTCTTGTAAGCTCTCTTAATTTCTTAAGTTCTTATCGTTTTCTTATATGGGCTCCCTAACAAACACAGCCGATAGCCCGCTCGACTGTAGTAACTTCAATTTCTCAGGTGTTGGATTTGCCAGAAAAGCCCCCCACACATGTACTGCACTGAACATAAAGGAGGTCAGGTAGCGGTACATCTCCAGCAGCTGTTGATCTCGACTTTCTTAGGAGCTCTAGCGCCCCGGGAATGCTACGAGAGTTCTGGGCTTGCAGCACCCCCCACCCATACTTGGTGCGTATCTCTCAACACCTCCAAAATTCACGGACCATCCCATGAAACCAGAAGGTGTAAAAACTTCCTTTAAGTGACCTTAACTCGTATAGCCAATGATGATAAGAACTAGGGCACAAACCTTAGAGAGAGGAGCAACATTAGCTAATTCCTCGATCTGGCCGGCCACTTTTCTTTAAAGCGTGAAGTTACAGATACACATGCTGACAGCTCTCGATAATACATCTTCCTAAAGAGCATGCCTGGAATGTACTGCAAAAATAACGCTGAAACCACCCACCACAAAACCACAAAGAACAGTCACGTGAGCCAAAACAGATACCCTCGGGCATAGTAAAATACTATGACGAAAAGATCCCTTAACAAGAGCCTAAAGCTAAAGAAGACACTCCACTAGCCTCACCCTCGCTACACTACATCAGAGCTAGAAGATTGAGATGATGCTTTTATTCCTTTGTCCCCATGCAAAGAGGAATGAAAAACGGAATGCAAAACTACAAGCAATAGAGCCATTACAACGGTAAACAGCAAATTTCTTCTATAGCCACTGTACGCCAAAAATAAGCTCAAGAAAGTATACTTTCAATAAAGGTCTTCTATACGAAGGAACGAAAAACGGATGTTATTCTGAAGCGAAACAGGAACGCCGAAATGTAGAACCCAAGCTGCTCTAGACAACAATGCTACGAGATGCCTTCAGCCCCACCAAATTGAGCGCCCAGAAAATTAGCACGACCCCATCCTCTTTATTTGTCTAAGCCTTGTAGCTTACCCTCAAAAGCCAAGAACACCATAGCTTACATGAACGCTAGACGCCTTCAAGAACAACAGAAGACATCTATTGCCGCCATTCGATAAGCGTAGCCCCGTTTAGCACACCACACTTAGCCCTCCCCAGCGGCAAAGAAAGGCCAGATAGCTTCCATGCCACAGCTACTTAAACACTGCGTAACACCACCAGTTAAGCCAATTTACCACTGTGCAAACATACTGCAAGTTGATAAATAGAGTATTTTCGCGACCGCCTCTGGCCGGTCCTAGGACGGGGCTAAGTCCCGAGGCGCCACGTCACTGTTTTTGCGAGGGACAGTACTTCAAACTAGAACGGGCACTAGCCCCAGTCCAGCATACGGTCAGACAACACATACCAGCCGCACCACCCTTGGACAGTTGTGGGGAGGCTGGGGGGAGAACTGGCCGCATACGCAACTACAGTACAGCGAGCGGGAACGGCGACCAGTGAGCATTACTTAGTGCCTGCCTGATAAGACATGAAAACCACCAATAGAATGGACGACCCATAATGCACTACTATAGCTATCAACAAGGGCGTGGTAGTGGTGTTCTCGTAAAGTCCTTCAGCACTAGGTCTTAAAAGGCGGACGACAAAAAGGATATTGAAAGATGGACGCCCTGCCGCCTCACAGTTCAGTTCAGCTAACCCCCCACTCAGCATACCCCTCAAGCCAATAGGAATCCCCCCATGACGAAATCGGGACTGCGTGGCAGTCTCCGATGTATTTTCGCGACCATCACGTCCACCTGACCGGTCCGGACTGGAACTGAAAGGGCGGACGTGAACGATCCCCCACGAAATGCGCTATTTGTTACACCTACTATAGAAGCTGCGGACTCGTGCCTCAGTCACTCAAAACATGGCATAATTACACACCATATACAAAGGCGCATCCGCATTAACAATGGCCAGCAAAAGGCCTTGGCGAAGAACTATAGACCAGCCCTAGAGTAGCTACGAACATCACAGTCGTGGAGAGTTGCGATAAGTTTTTTTTCCTCCCCCCCCCCCGCGAATAACATAGCCGAATAAAAGCCGATAATATGCTTTAACCGAAAATTTTACCGCTTATCGTTATCGCTAAGACCCGGAAAAACTTATCGCCTTATCATTTATCGCTTTCAAATTATCCCCGCGATTAAATCCCAGCTGAAAAAGGTAGAAGACGAAAAACCGATTACTGGCCGGGCAGGCTTACAAGGATCATTGTTACGCACGGCAAACAGATGCGGCCACAGGCGCAGTGGCGCCGCCCGCCGCTTCGATTGTCAGTTTCTTGCTGAACTAGCACCCCAAATGGACGCATCTGATCCTCAGCTCTGTTGTTTCCACTTTTTGTTGGCTACCAGCGATCCAAAGCTTCTTCTGTGCTGCTTCACTTAACTCCCCCCCCCTTATATTATACTTAATCTTATTAGTATATTGCCTATCTTAAACTAAATATCTAATTAAGTATATATTAGTTTTATATATTTTTATGCGTTGCTTGAGGTGCCACGCCTCGCGCGTGACCTCCGTTTGTACAGTACGAACGCTCTGCGTGAGATTTTTTGGTTTTAACTTTTCTTTCATGGAAATCGTTTAGGTCTTTGCTGTTTAGTATTGCATGTTAGTAATTAGCTGTAGCGGCTTGGGGCGCGACTCATCTGATTCCTCGAGAATAAGATGAATTTGAGTGATTAATGTGAGCTGTCAGGATGTCCAGGCAAGAGGACATTGGAGGAATCTTTTGTGAAGCTACATGCTGGCTGTGACATAGTTTTGCTTAATTTGTCTTCATTAATTGTTGTCTATAAAAGTAATAAAATGTTCAATTTCGGTCCCTCTTAGTCATTTTTATTACAAAGTAAATATATGGCTGTTTTTTTATAGCTACCGCCCCTAAAAGCAGGTTTTTAAATGCCGATAAGTAAGCACAAAAACATAGTAGTATTTTTCGGATTTAATCCGCAGGATTTATCGCTTTAGCGCTTTAACTGGCTATTTATGGAAATTTATCGCCCTTTTATTCGTTCGCATGGACTTCAGCGGAAAAATTTATCGCTTTACTCCGTTATCGCTTTCTATCGCAAAAATGTCATGACGCCTCCCTGCCCCACCACTCGCCTAACATCCACACTGAAGCAAAAATAATGGAAAGATCAATCCGATCCAAGCCTGTGTGAACTACATAGGAAGACATTGGAAGCATTTAATGAAGGTTCAACACCCAGCAAACATCTAGGGCCTAATGCGACGGCCTGTGTCGGCGTGTTTGCCGGGTCGTATCGGCCACCGGCCGGTCCAGGGCGATCTGTCGTTTCGGCAAATCAGATGAAGCCGATAGTCGCCCTGCAGCGGGCGCAACTGTATTATCGGCACCGAATTATTGAATAAAATTCGTACAGCGCCCACCACAGTCGTTCTCTGACCGCGCCCAAGGCATAATATATTAAGTGTATGCATGGACATAGAATTGGTGCCTGGGTCCGAAGAGACTTAGTAGGTTGCACAGCCTCGGATTAAAGGATAATTCTGATTATTGAGGTCGCGCGGAATCGTAGCCAGGCAGTCACGCTGTGTGGCCACTCGCGCCGTTGCTCTCGTAGCCAACATCAAAATAGTTCACAGTGGAAGTGAACGGTCGCCCCCCCCCCCCCCCTGGCGCTTTACATTTACTAGCTTTCACAGCCTCTCAGGCCTGAGGATTCGACTATTCTCATCTACTGCCACACAGACTTATAAAAGGAGTCACCGCCCCCCCTTCCTCCTCAGGAAACGGCTGGTGATCGACATCTTCATGGATTGATAAATGCCCTCAAATATCTACAGACAAGAAGACACATGGAGTTGATAAACAACAAGCCTCAGGCTGCAGAGCAAACGGCAACGGAGGGCTATTTCTGTTTTGTTTTTCACAGTTTAATTACGATACATTTGGTAAAATTCTAGCCAGTTCCTTCCCGCATCCCCTTATATAACGATCGTCCCCTTTTTTTTCCCTTCAGAACCTTAACAGATCATTTCAGATACCTTCTAAACACGTAACACTATAAAGGGGTGAGATGCCACCACACTTCACCCCCTCCGCCCCCCCTAAATGACACCAAAATCTGGATCCCCAAAATAATATTACTCAATCTAACCTCACATAGAACTACCAAATCTTACCAATCAACCTCCTACGCGAGACTTGAATTGCAGGCAAACTAGAATTTTACAGCGTTTAGCGTTAGGTTATATTGATCCGTGAGTAAGGTTAGTAATCACATATTGGTTGCGCGTCCTTCTAGGAGCAGCTATTACGTGACAAGTTAGGCCTCTAGGTTATAGATGAGGTATAGCATAGGTTATAGTGACGCCGGTAGAATAGCAATATTTAACCATAGTATATTTTTGCAGGGGTTCAGGGGGAGTCGTTTAGGAGGAGGGAGGGTGAAGGGGCAGCACTCTCCCACCACTATATAATTAAACGGGCTTCAGAGATAGCCACAAATGTGTCTGATGAAGGTCTGGAGGGAAACCCCCCCGCCCTCAATAAGCCGGCGGGAAATGGGACCTCTAGAATTAGTCAACGCTTCAGCGGAGTTAAGTACATAATGGCTTGTACAGTGGGAGAAAGATCGTCCTTTCACTTAGGTGATCTGGGTTCTACTGTCAATGCTAGTTTAAAAGCATTACAACGGCGACGAAGATGTTATATACCGTCCCTCATAGCTTAAACAACTGCACAATTTGCCATGCATTCTAATACCTACTAAAACTCCGTACGCGAACTGCAGGATCATAACACGTAGGGGCGGTCTGGAGGGTGCGAAATCCCCCCCTCCTCCCAGCGACGGTTATATCAATAGGATAAGTAATCACAGTGCCACCACGGCACTAGCGTTAGTCTAATAGTGGGTGTTTAGGGGCGGGCCAGGGAGAGTCTAGCGATAAGGGCGCGGCCCCCCAGTAATGTCAGGAGAATCTTTGGCGTCTAATAGAGACTAAACTGCCAGTTTACTTTACTGAGTAATTGTGATGATTTTATGGTGTCATGTCTGAGTGCGTAGCCTTTGGGCCCTTACAGCTACAACAGTACGACCACATCCATACTCATATACTGGGTGCATATGTTTAGCAACATGACTGACGTGTCTGGATTCCAAGTATTTTTCCCCTTTCTCACTGTTTCTATAGGTGAGAACGAGTGCTGTCAAGGTAACAATGAAATGTTGTTGCAAACAAAATTTTTTCTTCTAGACTAGGTAGTTTCTAAGGGCACAAGACCTATGCCACTAGGTTAGGTTAAGGCGCAAGGTCTTAAGACAACTTAGGTTTAGATTAAGCTAGTTATAATGGTGTCCCTATGCATATAGGTTAAATTTTTATCTTATACTTTTACAAAATGGAGTGTTTTTTCCAGTCCAAAACGTCTAATAAAAGTGCTATTTTTAGAAATGTTGTACACAACTTTTAACCTGTCATCTTCATAATTTAAAGAAAGACAACACTATGCCCTCGCCGTTTCTCTTCACTGCCAGTTTAATACATAATAACAAGGCCCCACGTTAGATTCAGAATATAACGTACTTCACTGTAAATCTCACCATTAGCAGCATTTCTAAGATATTTGGCTACATTCAACCATTAATTGAGCTATGTAGAGATAAAATCTAGATTCTATTCCTATGTCCATTCTGATGTGTTAATGAATGATGCCGTCCTTCCTTTAAAAATTAGATCGGAAATGCCTCATGTTTGCAGTTATCTCCACATTAGCCATACTTCCTGTTCAGGTTAGGGCTACAGCCAGCCAAGTACTGCGCTTAGGCGTTTCGTGGCTATTCACATTCTACACACTACTGTCGGCCTTGCATCTAATTCTAGAGTATAAGATGCATTGCGCTATGGATCTTTAGAGTAGATGTGCTAATTTTACGTTTATGCGACACCCGCAAGGTTGCAGAAATCAGGTCGTCTTCAAAAAAATGATAACATTTTACGTAAAGACCAAAGTTTAGGACTACTATATAGGATTACTCACATAAAAAATTTAACTACTCTCACAATTTCACAGGATCTTGTACAATGCAACTAGGTTTAAGTATATCATTAAATAGTTTTAGACAGCCTTTTCATCATTATGCATTTGCCCTACCAACATTCTTTAGTTATTGTGGTCCTATCCATTATATGTCAGTTGTATTGTGCGTCAGCTGGACGTACCCAGAAAATATGAAGGGTGTGGTGACCCTGGTCCGAGGCCAAATATATACTAATAGTAGTAATTCATATATATACTTATTTATAAATATTATTACTATTACTATACTACTAATATTATACTACTATTAATATAATATATATTATAATATATATATATAATAACCGATATGAATATATAATGGCTGACTATCTATACTATTCTAATTGGTCTAATATTTTTTTCTCTGGTAAAAGGAGGGGAGATGCGGGCCATTTCGGGCCCGCATGAGCCCTCCCCCTCGGTTAACGCACTGATTGCTGGTCTATCCTTTTTTTTCCCTATTGTAAAGGTTCGTAAATTGAGGTAGATTGACTTTTTTTTTTTTTTTTTTTACAGGTTGACACAATCTCTTTTGTGACAAGATTATTGGCCGCATAGAACAAAATACCGATTTATCTGCAAAGAGTTATGCTAAACTTATGCACAGTGTATCTGCCGTTTATTTTTTTAGGATCATGAAAATACTAATCGTAGTTTTCTTTTTCAGAAGCAACTGTGCACCACTCACAAAGCCTCACTTTTATTTGTGAAGAATGGCACCAACATAGCGGGAGCATGGGCCACATATGGTCTTTATCCCAAGAATGTTTAGCCTATCTTTAATGAAACAGAACCTAATTGAGGACACACCAGTGTGCTCTGCTGTAGCTACCAAGGACCTAGTACACACAGCTACTGGCCCCTGCCACATCTGCACAGATGGTGGCGAATTACTATTATATTATATCGCATATTTGCTATAGGTTGAGAATTTAACCACCCTCCTGGTGCGTATATAGCTTTTCATTGGTTTAGGCTCACAATCCTGATAATCTTTCTCGCACTACATTTCGCGTCTATCTTTTCATCCACTTAACTAACCTTACCTAATTTACAGAGATTGCATCAGACTTCAGAGCTAAATTTTCCTTCTTCCTTCTGTTTAAACGTAAGATATATTGCCATAATGTCTTTAATCGTACAATGTTCTTAGACATCGCATGATCACTATATCCAATTTTCATTACACTCGGCCGTTACATCATTTAGCATGATTGCAGCCTACCTCAAGTATTCCATGACTTGTCACATATAGTAATAGTACCATGAAATAGTGACTCTGTCGAGCCAGGATGACAGCCCCTCACCATACATAGCATGCCCATAGAGTACTTCACTCTGTTATTAAACTATACATTTATGGGGTGAAAATTGAGCAATATATATATATATATGTCAATATATATATATATAATATATAGTATATATAAATATATCTAATCATATATCTATATAATATATCATACTATTATTATATTATAATATATGTATATAAGTCGCTATTATATTATATATATATATATATAGCTATATATATATATAGTAATTATACTATATTATATAGTACTCATAGTACACTAATATAGAATATTATATATATATATATATATTAATATACTATATATAATTAATATATATGACTATATATATTGTAGTATTATATAATAATTATAGGCGGAGGACAGCATAAGGATCGGCTACGTAGCCTGGACCAATGTGGGTCTCAGCGTCTCAGACTGGCGTGTTTTCGGCTGTGGACCCGCAGTTCGATCCCCGAAGCAAAACCAAAAACTTTCTGCCACCTCTTGTTCTGAGCGGCCATAAGAACACCCACCATGCCTTGCCCATCAACCTCTACCTTTCGACCCCATGCGAGTTGCATCGGACGGGACATCAGGGGGGCCGGCATGAGCCGTACTCACAGGCGTCACTATAAGAATTCGGCCTGCGCCACCACGGGCGAGGACCAACCATCAGAGCTTCAAGTGAACCTCCAGAGTCCTACCATCCGAGCCTGGGTCACCACTGCTACAGGGCGCTATGGGCACAGATGTAAACATAAATTATATATATATCTATATACATAATATATATATATTATATATATATATATATATATATATAATCTATATATAATTTATTTATCTATTTAATTATTATTTATTCATTCATGGATTGTTTATTTTATTTCGTTATTTGTCTGTTCATTAATAGAAATTTTCCCACCATTTGGTTCGGACTTTTTTCCAATTTTGTAACAATACAGTGATTATATTCTTATGAAAAATATATTTATATACACAATTACTGTGTTCATTTACAGTATTCTATATTGTAGCAGCCGATGGGTATTACGGCACACATTGTGAATTGAATTGCTGACTGCCAGCGGATCACAGACTGACTCAACAACAGGCCAGGAATGATATACTGCAGACGCCAAACTGATGATTTGGCTTGATTGAAGTAATAGTGATAAATTTTTATTCTTTGTTGCACTATATTGGTCATTAGCTCATACTGTAAGAGTGAGAACCCATTCATCCTGGGCAAACAGGTTATCCATTCACAAATCTGTGTTAATATTTAAAAGTGGGGCGGTGTAGAGCGCCGACTAGATGCCCCCTCCACGGGATAGATACACTGCACGACTCCGCACACGCTGCAGATGAGTCACAACAGGAAAAAAATTGGCCACGCCTCCAGGACCAGAACATTATCATCAGATTCGCTTATTTAACCTAAATAAGTCTACAAAACTTAACCCAAACCTAATCATAAACCTAACCAAACCTAAATCAAATCTAACCAAGCCTTAACTAACTAATCAAACGATAAGCAAACTAATATACCTTTCTATTCATCATATAAAAATAAATGGTAAATTTTGGTTAAGTTACAGGTTTGGTTTAGGTGTGATTTAGTTTGGTTAAATTTTGGCTAGGTTTGGAGTTCAGTTTGTAGAACATTATATATATTTAGGTTAAATAAGCGAATCTGACGATTAATGTTCTGAGCAGGAGGCGTGGCCAATGTTCTTCCTGTGTGACGTCATTCGCAGTAACCGTGCGCAGCGTGCAGGGTAGCTATCCGGGCTGGCGGTAGCTAATTCAGGTGCTACACCACGGCAAGGAACGGTTTTTAAAACGATCCAAATGCTTTTCGCGCACTTGCTTGTGGCACTTATTCAGCCGCTTAGTATTGGGCCCACTTGTTGCACGTAGTCAAAATGCTAAGTCGGCAATGCTGTACGGCAGATTTCAAAGGCTAGTCGGCCTGCTTGTGGCACTCTTTGGATGCTAAAGCACGGCCTGCTTGTGGCACAGATTAAGGTTGCTGTATAGACCTCTTATGGCACTATTTGGAGCTTAAATGCGGCAATCACGCTATGTGGAACGATAAAGTTGCTGGGTTGGCCCGCTGATTTAGATGCTGATGCGAGGCCCGCTTGTCGGCTCAGTAGTTGGACAAGTTTGGTTACGGATTGCGACACAGACTCTGACACAGTAAACGTAAAAGTACACACGACACAGGCCCGGGGTGCAAACATGACACGACACAAGTTGTCGGTACGCCAGCAGGCACGATCAACTTCATTACCGGTTTGCCACGACTCAATAGCCAATATGTCTTTAGTGAATTTACCGACACTGCATTTCGATGCACGGCCCGTTAATGACAATGTTTGTGGGCTGTGTCCGAGTCATCATCTTCGTGGAAGACAGAGCGCAGAGATTGTAGATGACGATGATACACACACAACTTGTGTGTGTAGCGCACGCGGAAGCAGGGCGACCGGTGTCTACGTGTTGCATCAAGACCACCAAGGTTTGACCTGTCCCACGTCATTCTTTATGAGGGCCAATGGCGTTGATTACTTCGTCACACATAACCTCATCAACAAGGAGTTGGTGCCTCAGACAGAAGGGCGACAACCACATCCTGTAGATGTAATGATAACTTAGTTATATACATATCTCTATACCTATCAGGATCTAACTAAGACAGGACAGACAGACAGCGAGAGACAGACAGATAGAGGACACGACAGACAGACGACAGAGAGAGACAGACAGAGAGAGACAGACAGAGAGAGAAAAGACAGAGAGAGAGAGACAGACAGAACAACGACAGACAGAAAGGACACAGAGAGACAGACAGAAAGAACAGAAAAGAAGAGAGAGACAGAAGACAAGACCGGACAGACACAGAGAGACAGACAGACAGACAGGACAGACAGGACAGACAGACAGACAGAACAGTACAGACAGACAGGACACAAAGAATAAAAAAGAAATAAAAAGACAGACAGAAAGACAGACAGACAGACACAAGAAGAAAATAGAAAATAGAAAGAAGACAGACAGAACAGAGAGGACAGACAGACAGACAGAAGAGACAGACAGACAGACATGAAAGACATACAGAGAGACAGACAGAGAGGACAGGAAAGACAGACAGGACAGAGACAGATAGAGAGAAAGAAACAGACAGGACAGGAGAGACAGGACAGAAAGAGACAGACAGAAAGACAGAAAGATGAGACAGGAACAGAGAGGGACAGACAGAAGACAGAGACAGACCATAGAGAGAGAAGACAGACAGCAAAGACAGACAGACAAGAGAGACAGACAGACAGAAAGAGAGACAGAAAGGACAGACAGAGCAGACAGACAGACAGAGAGAGACGACAGATCAGAAGAGAAAGACAGACAGACAGAGAAAGACAGAGTGACAGAGAGAACAGAAGAGAGAGATCAAGAAAGAACAAGCGCACAGGACAGAAAGGACAGACAGAGAAAGAACAGACAGACAGACAGGACAGAGAAACAGACAGGACAAGACAGCAGACAGACAGACAGAGGAAGAAAGACAGGGACAGACAGACAGACAGACATGACAGAAGAGACAGACAGGACAGACACGCAGACGACAGACAGACAGACAGAGACAGACAGACAGACAGAGACAGAGAGAGACAGAAAGACAGACAGAGAGAACCAGACGATAAATTAAAATAAAAATTAAAAACCCCCTTACCCCCCCAAAAAAATTTTAAAAAATTAAATAAAATTTTTTTAAAAAAAAGAAAAAAAAAAAAAAAAAAAAAAAAAAGGGATTTTTTTTTCTATATAAAATTTTTTTTTTTTAAAAAAAAATTATACAAAAAAAAAGGATTTTAATATATTTATTATAAAAAAAAAAAATTAAAAAATTTTTTTTTTTTTAAAAATATATAAAAAAAATAAAAATAAAAATCTAATTTTTAAAAATTTTAAAAAAATTTTAAAATTAAAAAAAAAAAAATTATATAAATAGAAAAAAAAAATTATATAATATAATTTTAAAAAAATTTTAAAATTTAATTTTTTTAAAAAAAAATTTTTTTTAAATTTTTTGATTTTTAGTTTTATTATTTTTTTTTTTTTTTTTTTTTTATATATAATTTTTTTTTCTTTATTTTTTAGATTTTTTAATTTTTTATTTTTTATTTTGATTTTTTTTTTTTTTTCTTAAATGGTTAAAATAAATTTATTTTATATTTTGTTTTTTTGGGGGGATTTTTTTTTTGTTTTTTTTTCTTATTTTTCAAAAAACTTTTTTTATTTTTTTTTTTTTTTTATTTAATTTATTTTTTTTTTTTTTTTTTTTTTTTAAATTTTTTTAAAATTTATTTTTTTTTATTTTTTTTTTTATTTTTTAAATTATATATATTATTTATAAAATTATATATATATAATATTATATATATATAATATTAATATTTTAAAATTTTAAATATATAATTTGGTGCTATCTTATATTTATTGGTTATATTTTTTTCTTTGAAAAGGGGGGGGGGGGGCCCCCATGGCCGCATGGCCCCCCCCCTCGGTACGCCACTGTTTGGTCTATATTGTTTGAGGTGAATTGGGGTTGTTGCAGGTTGAACTCTCTTTTGTGAAAATTTTGGCGATAGAACAATAAGTATCTGAAAAGAGTTAGAAAACTTATGACTGCTGGGTCAAAAAATCAAATCTTATTTTTTTTTTTTCAAGCAACTTGTATAAAACCCTTTTTAGGGGGGTGAGAAGGCACCAACATGGACAGGGCACATATGGTCTTTACCCCAAGATGTTTGTATCTTAATGAAACAAAGAGGACACCATGGCCGCTGTACAGGCCTGTACCCAGTCGGCCCTGCACTCTGACGATGGGGGGAATTCTATTATTTAACCGATTTGCTAGGGGTTTAGATTTAAAAACCCCCTGGTCGTATATTTTTCATTGGGTTTATGAAAACCTATATTTTTCTGATACTTTCGGTTTCTTTTGTCCTTACTTAACCAAACCCAAACCCTAATTTACAGAGATTGAAGATTTTCGCTACTTTTTTCTTCCCTTCTGTTTAACGTCAGATTTTCCCATAATGTCTATGATTAGACGATCGAGAACTTATCCATTTTATTCCCGGGCTTCATCTTTAGTTTGCCCATCTCATTTCATGACTTTTCACATATATACATAGTACTGAATAGTGCGTGAGCGGGATGACAGCTCCCATAAGGCCGTAGGGTCTTCCCTGTTATAACTTCTTAGGGGTTAAAATTGACATATATAATTATAATATATATATATTTTTTTTTTTACATTTTGTCCTATAGCACCTGTGGGCAGTGGTACCCGGGGCCGGGAGGGTAGCTCTGGAGGTTCCTTGAGGGCTCTGAGGGTTGGGTCCTCGCCCGGGGTGGCGCAGGAAATTCTTATAGGGCGCCTGTAGAAAGGGCTCATGCCGCCCCCCTGGTCCCCGTGACTCGCAGTCGAAGTAAGTTATGGGACAATTTGGGTGTTCTTAGGCCACTCGACGGTGCAGAAAGGTTTTGGGTTTTTCTTCGGGGACGAACTCGGGTCACCGAATCGAAACCGAACGCCATGGAAAACGCTAACCACCCGCTACCTTCTCCCCATAATATATTTTAAAAATTATAAAAGATAATATAATATATATATATAATTATATATATATATATATATTAATTTTTATATTTAATAATTTATATATATATTTAAAATTTTTTAATCTTTTTAATTATTT
>JACEEZ010022535.1:107540-112774 GCA_016584305.1 Chionoecetes opilio
TGGGGACCTACCCCGTCCTCTCCCTCGCCAGTAGAGGCAGTTGAGGACACGAAGCCGTGGTGAGGCTGGTCGAACCGCCCCCCCCCCCCCCCCCCATCGCCTTTGCCCTGTACGGCAGCTAAGGCTGCTGATGGCGTGGATGAGGCTAGTGGTACCTGAGCCCCGGCTCCCGGTGGGGCTGTGGCCGCTACAGGACCCGAGTGGGGGGAGATGAGGTAGTGGGATTACCAACCCAGGGAGGGCCAGACTTATAGAGCAACGGGGGGCAACCGCAGGGCAAAGAAGTGGCCCATAAATGTGTATAGGGGATGTATGGTTAAAATGTTAGGAGACACGTTGGCTATGAGAACCCAAAGTGTGCTGGTTACCTGAGTTGGCAAGGGTATGAGGAATGTTTTGGGGAGGCAGGTGAATGGTGTACATGGAAGTATGGTGATAATGCAGGGGGGAGGAAACAGCCTTAGGAATTAGGCCCCGAGCAGACGGTGGGCAGGTGTGGAGTGCCTTAAGGATATAAAGCAGGACAGGAAGAAAAGTACGAGTGGCTGTGGTGGGATCATGAGGCGACCTCGGGAAAATGCAGGGTAGGAGGAATAAGACGCGTCACAAACCAGCGACCCATAGAGGAGTTGTAAGAATGAAAGCGGAGTGTATAAGATTCCAGAGGGGACTATGATAAGCTTCATAGACCTGGACGGTGCACCTCCCACCGGAGGTCCTTTGAGGGAGACAAGTGGGCACCTAAACTGGGAAGGAGAGAGCGGGGTGTGCGGGATATGCTTGAGTGGATCGCGCGAACTGAGAGACTCTGCAATTGAGGGAAAAGAGGGTGACAAATGCGAATGAGTGACTGTTTGAACAAACAAAATGGAATGTGAAGTTGTGCTGCGTGAATGTTAGAGATGGAAGTTTTGAAAAAGGGAAGACCTCAGCAGGGAAATGAATGAATTTGGAACATTGGACGTAGTTGGAGTGACAGGAAACACAAATGAGAGAGCATTGACTTAGATACTGAGACTTACAGTATGAATTCGGCTAAGGGCAGAAGTAAGCGCAGAAAGGGTGGCGGAGTGGAGTACTTGTGAGGCAGGGACAGTTTATAGATGTAGAGGAAGCTAGATGTGGAGGGGTTGGTGATGGGTGAGGATATTATGGCAGTACGTCTGGAATATAAGTGCTTAAGGGAAGAGAAAGGATCTTCTTGGTGATAAGTGTGTTTAATGCCGTGGAAGGAACAGGAGCGAGAGCCGAGAAAAAAAAACAAATGGGAAAAAAAGGAAGTATAGAATTGTGAAAAAGGTTTGTTGGAACGAATAGAGTGAAAATTGATTGTGTGGGAGACATGAATGGTCACATTGGCGTGTTAGTAGGGGAAGTAAATGAAATGGCCAATTGCTGCTTGACTTTGCAGAGGAGAATGAACTAGAAATTTTGAATGTTACCACTGGCTGAAGGAAGAGTGACTCTGGAGTGGAGGAGAATGAATAAAAAATGCCATTGACTTTTATGTTAGTGAACCGGGAAGGCCTAGAGACGGTGAGAAGTATGTGGGTGGATGAGGAAAGGACAATCGACGTAGCGAGTCACCATCACGTCCATAGTAAGAGTATGAGTGTGTGAAGGAAAAAAGAGTTAACGGTGAAAGAGGGAGAGGAATGGACGTTGGAAACTTAGAGCTCAGACTGGGATATTTCAGAGAAGTGGTGAGTATGAGGACTGGAAGCTGGAGAAATGGTTTGAGGGCTGAGAGAGTGTGGATGAGATGAAATGAGAGTTGTTAAGGAGCTTACAAAAGTGGCAGAAGAGAGCATAAGGCAGAACAGAAAGAGCAGCATGGGCAGGACAAGAAAGAGTTGGTGGAACAATGAGATTCGACAAGGCCAGAACGAAAGGAACCGTCAATAGGAGTGTGAGAGCTAGAAAGAATAAGTCAAACGTGAAGCTGAAGAATAGAGTATGAAAGGGCATGGGAAGAGTAATAAGAGTAAGCAAAAGGAGGTGAAATGCTTGGTGAGGAGGCAAAGAGTGATTGAAGAGAAGAAAAGGATCAGGGGAACTTAGGGAAAAGGTGCGAAGGAGTAGGGAATGGTATAAGTTCTTGAGAGAAAGATAGTAAGCATACAGGAAATGTAGAAGAACTAGTGGTGAATGGCAGGTCCACTAAGGGAGAAAAAGGAAAATGGCCAGAGCTGTAGAAGACGTCTGGAAAGATATTGGAGGTGTGAAGGAGCCTGATAGTGACTAGGGAACGTCACCTTAGTGGGAGGAAAATAGAGAAATGATGATGAAACATTAGAATGATGAGATTGAGGGTATGTAAGAACACTGAAAAATGGAATGCCCTGGAATGAAACTGATCCCGAATGAATTGATAGAAGGGGAGGTGAGGGATAATTGCTGGAATGCATGAGTTGTTTGTCATATATGGAGAGGGAAAGGGTGCCTTGTGCCTGGATGACAGTAAGTGACCCTCATACATAAGGGAGAACACAGCGTAGGAAGGAGATTAAAAATTACAGGCCAATACGGTATGTTACACGGTATGTAAAATTTTCTGTGGTGTACTGAAATGAAAGACTAGTGAAGTTGTGGAAAGAAATAAGGTGATGGGGTGAAGAGCAAATGGATTCCGAAAAGACAATAGAGGTGATGAAAATATGTTTGTAGTGAATGACGTGATTGAAGAACAAGGAAGGAGGAGAGCAGAAATATTAGCCTTTCTAGATATTGAGAAAGCGTATGACAGAGTGGCTGGAGAAATGTTTGTAAGGTTTGGAACGATTGGCAATGAGTGAGAAGGTTTGTTAAAATAATAAGCAGTATGTATGAGAACACACAGGCCAGTTCAGTATGTGTGACCCGAGACTGGATGGGTGAATAGTACGAGAGTAGTACGACAGGCTGTGTCCTTTCCTCTCTACTTTTGGGATTATATGTTGAGGAAATGGCAGTGGAGTGAGCGTACAGGTCTGTGTGAAAATTGAGATGAAGGTGTGAGTGTACTGATGTATGCAGATGATGTGGTGATCCTTAGTGAAAACCAAAATGAGCTACACGAGATGCCTGAATGCTGTGACTGTGTATGGAAGGGACTTCAACGTTAGGCTCAGTACGGAGAAGAGTCAAGTGTTGGTGGTGAATGGGGATGACTCTGATGATGACAGGTTTGTATGGTGGGTGGAATGAAATAAAGAGAACGAGAGTACAAGTTACTGGGTCATTTGTTGTTGATAAAGGCTGTGGGAGAAACTAACATGAGAGTGATCGCTAGACCAACCCGTGGTTGGAAAGGCTTAGGCATGTGGCAAGGATGTCGGGCCAACAACGTATGAGTGTTGAGAGGACTAGGAAGGGTGTGGCTGTCCCTAGCATTGTATGGCCTGGGAAACAATGGTGTGGTCCAGGAAGGAGTTGAAAATTGGAAGTAACCCAGAACAAGCAGGCAGAAGAAGCATTAGGAGCCAATAGTATGTGGTTCAGTGAAGCGATTAGAGGAGTCATGGGATGGAGCACGGTTCAAGAGAGGATAGCAAGAAGGCAGACTGAGTACAGAGCTAGACTGCAACGATGGATGACCGCAAATAGGGCAGCAAGTTTGGGGACTGGAATATGTTATGGGAAGTGATGAAAGACTCGTAAGTGGAAAGATTGACAGGTGAACTGGGAATGTTTGTGACAGGAGTTGGATGAGACATGGTAGTATGGCTGTATGCAAAAAGGAAATATGGAGAGTGGAAGAGAAGGAAGAAGAATGGCTGAGGGGAATGAGTGAGAATCACACTGGAATGGTACAGGAGAAAGGACCAGCCACGGTATGAAGGTTTCTATGATGGTGCATGGATGGGACCTACTCTTCGAGCCAGGACAAAGTCGCCTGGGGTAAATAGCGTATGTCCAGATGGAAGATGGTGGCATGCAGGTGTTGTGATGTGTGTGACAGTATGGATGAAACCTTGGAGGCACTTTGTGCTGGAATGTGAACGTTATGATTACGCTAGAAACAGATGTTTGATGTAGTGGTAGGAGAGGTCGGAGTGGGAAGAATGGCGAGAGATGAGAGACAGGGAGAGTGGAGTGGAGTCCTGCTGGGGTTGTGTGCTGAGTGGAGGAGTGACAGTCGTGTGATTGAGAGTGTAAAAGACTCTTGGAGAGCACGTAGGAGAGATCATGAGAGTCAGGGGCCCTCAGATGATGGGACCCGTGTTGGGTGTGCTGTAGTAAGAGAGGACGGAGGCAAAATGAAAAGCCCTAGTTTTGCTTCCCTCCCAACAGGTGAACGTGTGTGGGAGAACGCCGCACCCAAGGCTTCAGCACAGCCTCTGCTGGCTGACTCCCAACTCAAGCTTCAGTTCAAGCTGCGCGGAAGAGGTGATCACTATTGCACAAAGGCGCGGCTGTGCACTGCTACATTTTTAGGTAATATAGCTTGGTGCGAGTTTGGGGGGGGTGGTGGTTTTATTTAGGTGTAGCGTTGATGAAGGACGGGTGTGTGTGGGTGGTGTGGAGGAGGTCTGGTGGGGTGGTGGGAAGGCGCGAACAGAATAGAGTTATGGAGGGGTGCCCGCATTTCAGTGTTATCCAGCCAAGGGTTTGGTGCCTGTCCCCATCACATTGCTCCCCCATCAGTAAGTACTGGAGGCCGCGTTAATAGTCCCGGAAGCACTTGGCGGGCTCCACAGGCCTTCAGCGGCTTAATACGAGAACTGCGCCGGTCGCGGTTATCATGGACGAGAACTTGCGCGGTCGCGGTTATATGAACGGGAACTGCGGCGGTCGCGGTTATAATGGACGAGAAGGTATTATTTTATCGATGGCACCAACTTCTACACAATTGGGAGCTGGTTTTTGTTACCTTATTATATTTTAAGAGACATTTTCTCTGAGGTTTCCGTCCAAATCAATATTTTCGGAGATACAGAACATGTTTAGTGGGGGGAGGAATATGTCTCCTTGTTTAAAATAATGCCTCCCTCTTCCTCTTCTTTGTGACCTCTCGCTTTTTGGGTTTCGGAGGCACACCCTTGGCTACCTTACCTATCCTAACCTAACCTAACCTGAACTTTACTTACCACTATCTAACTCTAACCTAATCTTACCTACCTACCTTTAACATCCTAACTGGGCCATAATAAAAAAGTTTAAGAAAATACCAAACAAAACGATGCAAGTCACAAGAAAGAGGAAGAGGGAGGCCTTTTTGGGAATACTTTGGAACTCATCCTTCCGGCTTTTTG
>JACEEZ010022536.1:12680-62657 GCA_016584305.1 Chionoecetes opilio
GAGGGGAGGATTAGGCTCATATTGCCTCCCTCGAAGCGGGTACGTTACTAGAAACGCCAATGTAAATTGCATGTGGTGGTGCTAGGCAAGTGGGCACAAACGTTAATCCGTATTCGTTAATTAACGAAGTTAACATTTTCGTAAGTTTTAACTTTTAGTTAACTTTGGAAATCATTATCGGACTAATTAACTTCCGTTACATTTAACTTCCGTTAACTCAAGTCCGCTAACCAAAAAATTCATTCTACTGCTGACAGATGCTGCCTTTTTGGGTGAGCAAGTGTTGGTGGACTTGTTGATCAAGTTCAACACAGCCATCCCCTCCAGTGGTGCAGTGGAGCGTTTGTTCTCTATGGGCAAGGACATTTGAGGGCAGTGCTGCAGTGGAGCGTTTGTTCTCTATGGGCAAGGACATCTTGAGGGCAGTGCTGCAGTGGAGCGTTTGTTCTCTATGGCAAGGACATCTTGAGGGCAGTGCTGCAGTGGAGCGTTTGTTCTCTATGGCAAGGACATCTTGAGGGCAGTGGTGCAGTGGAGCGTTTGTTCTCTATGGCAAGGACATCTTGAGGGCAGTGCTGCAGTGGAGCGTTTGTTCTCTATGGCAAGGACATCTTGAGGGCAGTGGTGCAGTGGAGCGTTTGTTCTCTATGGGCAAGGACATCTTGAGGGCAGTGCTGCAGTGGAGCGTTTGTTCTCTATGGCAAGGACATCTTGAGGGCCAAGAGATCATCCCTGTCTGAGGAAAACTTTGGCATGCTACTTTTCATGAGGGGAACATGCATTTTTAAGTGTTGCCTAAATCCAAACATACATTTTTATGCTGTTTTTAAGTGTTGCCTATATCCAAACATACTTTTTTATGCAGTTTTTAAGTGTTGCCTATATCCAAACATACATTTTTATGCAGTTTTTAAGTGTTGCCTATATCCAAACATACTTTTTTATGCAGTTTTTAAGTGTTGCCTATATCCAAACATACTTTTTTATGCAGTTTTTAAGTGTTGCCTATATCCAAACATACATTTTTATGCAGTTTTTAAGTGTTGCCTATATCCAAACATACTTTTTTATGCAGTTTTTAAGTGTTGCCTATATCCAAACATACTTTTTTATGCTGTTTTTAAGTGTTGCCTATATCCAAACATACTTTTTTATGCTGTTTTTAAGTGTTGCCTATATCCAAACATACTTTTTTATGCAGTTTTTAAGTGTTGCCTATATCCAAACATACTTTTTATGCAGTTTTTAAGTGTTGCCTATATTCCAAACATACTTTTTTATGCTGTTTTTAAGTGTTGCCTATAATCCAAACATACTTTTTATGCAGTTTTTAGTGTTGCCTATATCCAAACATACTTTTTTAAGCAGTTTTTTAAGTGTTGCCTATATCCAAAACATACTTTTTTATGCAGTTTTTAAGTGTTGCCTATATCCAAACATACTTTTTTATGCAGTTTTTAAGTGTTGCCTATATCCGAACATACTTTTTTATGCAGTTTTAAGTGTTGCCTATATCCAAACATACTTTTTTATGCAGTTTTTAAGTGTTGCCTATATCCAAACATACTTTTTTATGCTGTTTTTAAGTGTTGCCTATATCCAAACACTTTTTTATGCTGTTTTTAAGTGTTGCCTATATCCAAACATACTTTTTTATGCTGTTTTTAAGTGTTGCCTATATCCAAACATACTTTTTATGCTGTTTTTAAGTGTTGCCTATATCCAAACATACTTTTTTAAGCAGTTTTTAAGTGTTGCCTATATCCAAACATACTTTTTTATGCAGTTTTTAAGTGTTGCCTATATCCAAACATACTTTTTTATGCAGTTTTTAAGTGTTGCCTATATCCAAAACATACTTTTTATGCTGTTTTTAAGTGTTGCCTATATCCAAACATACTTTTTATGCAGTTTTTAAGTGTTGCTTATATCCAAACATACTTTTTTATGCAGTTTTTAAGTGTTTGCCTATATCCAAACATACTTTTTTATGCAGTTTTTTAAGTGTTGCCTATATCCAAACATACTTTTTATGCAGTTTTTAAGTGTTGCCTATATCCAAACATACTTTTTTATGCAGTTTTTAAAGTGTTGCCTATATCCAAACATACTTTTTTATGCAGTTTTTAAGTGTTGCCTATATCCAAACATACTTTTTTATGCTGTTTTTAAGTGTTTGCCTATATCCAAACATACTTTTTATGCAGTTTTAAGTGTTGCCTATATCCAAACATATTTTTTATGCTGTTTTTAAGTGTTGCCTATATCCAAACATACTTTTTTATGCTGTTTTTAAGTGTTGCCTATATCCAAACATACTTTTTTATGCTGTTTTTAAGTGTTGCCTATATCCAAACATACTTTTTTATGCTGTTTTTAAGTGTTGCCTATATCCAAACATACTTTTTTATGCTGTTTTTAAGTGTTGCCTATATCCAAACATACTTTTTTATGCTGTTTTTAAGTGTTGCCTATATCCAAACATACTTTTTTATGCAGTTTTTAAGTGTTGCCTATATCCAAACATACTTTTTTATGCTGTTTTTAAGTGTTGCCTATATCCAAACATACTTTTTTATGCAGTTTTTAAGTGTTGCCTATATCCAAACATACTTTTTTATGCAGTTTTTAAGTGTTGCCTATATCCGAACATACTTTTTTATGCAGTTTTTAAGTGTTGCCTATATCCAAAACATACTTTTTTATGCAGTTTTAAGTGTTGCTATATCCAAACATACTTTTTTATGCTGTTTTTAAGTGTTGCCTATATCCAAACACACTTTTTTATGCTGTTTTTAAGTGTTGCCTATATCCAAAACATACTTTTTTATGCTGTTTTTAAGTGTTGAATATATCCAAACATACTTTTTATGCTGTTTTAAGTGTTGCCTATATCCAAACATACTTTTTTATGCTGTTTTTAAGTGTTGCCTATATCCAAACATACTTTTTTATGCAGTTTTTAAGTGTTGCCTATATCCAAACATACTTTTTTATGCTGTTTTTAAGTGTTGCCTATATCCAAACATACTTTTTTATGCTGTTTTTAAGTGTTGCCTATATCCAAACATACTTTTTTATGCAGTTTTTAAGTGTGCTTATATCCAAACATACTTTTTTATGCAGTTTTAAGTGTTGCCTATATCCAAACATACTTTTTTATGCAGTTTTTAAGTGTTGCCTATATCCAAACATACTTTTTTATGCAGTTTTTAAGTGTTGCCTAGTATCCAAACATACTTTTTATGCAGTTTTTAAGTGTTGCCTATATCCAAACATACTTTTTATGCTGTTTTTAAGTGTGTGCCTATATCAAACATACTTTTTATGCAGTTTTAAGTGTTGCCTATATCCAAACATACTTTTTTTATGCTGTTTTTTAAGTGTTGCTATATCCAAACATACTTTTTTATGCAGTTTTTAAGTGTTGCCTATATCCAAACATACTTTTTTTATGCTGTTTTTAAGTGTTGCCTATATCCAAACATACTTTTTTATGCAGTTTTTAAGTGTTGCCTATATCCAAACATACTTTTTTATGCAGTTTTTAAGTGTTGCCTATATCCAAACATACTTTTTTATGCAGTTTTTAAGTGTTGCCTTTATCCAAACATACTTTTTTATGCAGTTTTTAAGTGTTGCCTATATCCAAACATACTTTTTTATGCAGTTTTTAAGTGTTGCCTATATCCAAACATACTTTATTATGCAGTTTTCAAGACTACTTTCCAAAAAATAAAAAAGTCACCCCTATATGTATGCCATAAATAGTGTATGCAAGGAGTGAATTTGACCCTGAAAAAACAGCCAGAATGCATATTGTAAACAGCTTCCAAGGCGTGGGCTTCCGGACCCCCGGCTATCAAGCAGCGCCTTGCTTGGCTGGGCTTGCAAGCAATCGCCACCTGCCACTACCTGCATTCCAACTCCTACTTTATAAGACAATGAAAAACACCGCATCATGTAGTGTCTAGGTTTTCAAAATATCTGCATAACATCCGCATTCATGGTTGTGGATGTTAAAAATGCTATGGATATGCGCGGATGTGAATGCGGATATCCGGTCCACCTATACTGAATGCCACACTTCCCGCTGCCTTATACAGCACGTCAGAAGTATAAGTCAAACTACATACAGCAGGTAATACATGAGTCACTCTTCGCATCTCATCATCCGTAATAACAGAACATGCCAGAAAAATATAATAGCAAAGAAAATAACCAAAACAAAGAAAAAATAAAATAAATAAAGGGAACAAATATGGGATAAAAAGGATATATAAATAAAGCTACAAAAAAAGAAAATAAAGGAAATATAAATTTTAAAAACTCAGAAAAAATAAGAAAAAAATAGAAAAATGCTTCACAGGAAAAAAAAAAAAAAAAATTACAAAAAAGAGAATAGCCGCCACTACAGTAGAAAAAAAATACAAAAAAAGAGAATAGCCGCCACTACAGTAGAAAAAAAAATACAAAATACAAAGAAACACGCTTCAAAAAATGGCGGATACAAAAAAAAATAAGACGAGAAAAAACGTAAAAACCAACAAAATAATAAAATATAACTACAAAAAACTACAAAATGCAACTACAGAAAAATAAAATAACCGCCACTACAAAAAACTACAAAACGCATCTACAAAAAAATAAAAATAACCGCCACTACAAAAAAAAAAAATAAACTGCCACTACAGAAAAATAAAATAACTGCCACAAAAAAAAAAAAAATAACCGCCACTACAGAAAAATAAAATAACTGCCACTACAGAAAAATAAAATAACTGCCACTACAAAAAAATAAAATAACTGCCACAACAAAATAATAAAATAACTGCCACAAAAAATAATAAAATAACCGCCACTACAAAAAAAATAAAATAACTGCCACAACAAAATAATAAAATAACCGCCACTACAAAATAAATAAAATAACTGCCACAAACAAAATAATAAAATAACTGCCACAACAAAAAAATAAAATAACTGCCACAACAAAAAAATAAAATAACTGCCACAACAAAAAAATAAAATAACTGCCACAACAAAAAATAAAATAACCGCCACTACAAAAAAAAAAAATAACCACCACAAAAAAATAAAAATTATAACTGCCACTACAAAAAAATAAAATAACCGCCACTACAAAAAATAAAATAACCGCCACTACAAAAAAAAAATAACCGCCACTACAGAAAAATAAAATAACCGCCACTACAAAAAAATAAAATAACCGCCACTACAGAAAAATAAAATAACCGCCACTACAAAAAAATAAAATAACCGCCACTACAGAAAAATAAAATAACCGCCACTACAAAAAAATAAAATAACTGCCACTACAAAAAAAAAAAATAACTGCCACTACAGAAAAATAAAATAACTGTCACTACAAAAAAATAAAATATCCGCCACAACAACAAAAAAAAATAACCGCCACTACAGAAAAATAAAATAACCGCCACTACAAAAAAATAAAATAACCGCCACTACAAAATAATAAAATAACCGCCACAACAAAAAAAGAAAATAACCGCCACTACAAAAAAAATAAATTACCGCCACTACAGCAAAAAAAAATAACCGCCACTACAACAAAAATAACAAAAACAAAGAAAGCAACAGCAAAATAACAAGAAAAAAAGAGCTACAAAAGAAAATAATGTGCAAAAAAAAAATATATTTTTTTTTTAAACTAAAAAAAATAAATAAAAAAAAGCTAACAAAAATATTTAAAATCTACAAATAAGGAAAATAAATAGAACATAAATAAGAAACAAATAAACAAAAAACCGCTTCAAAAAAAGAAAATAAAGAAAAAAACAGTAAAAACAAACCATAACAAATGCTACAAGAGAAAAAACTGAATAACAAAAGAAAACAAAAGAACAAATGCTAAAAAATAAATAAATAAATAAATAAATAAATACCGGCCACTACAGTACTTACCTGGAGGATATTACGATGGATAACTTAAACAAAAAGAAAATAGAATAAAAACAAGATTCTCAATACCATGTCAAGAAAAAATTCTCCCCCCCCCAAAAAAATGCAATGAAAAACACAAGATTCTCAGTACAGTACCAGGAAAAAAATAAGACAAAAATAATAATAATAATACCTATGGATATAAAATAACCATTCCTGACCTCCATGATGGGGTTTGAGGCGAGGATCTTCTTCTGGATCTGTGTCTCGGAGTCAGCGCCGCCAACACAGGCAAAGTACCTCATGGCATACTTGGCGGACACTGTCTTGCCCGCACCAGACTCCCCCGACACTATGAGGCTCTGGTCACGGTTGTCTCTAAGGGGGGGGGGGAGATAATAGTATAGCTCTGGGGGTAATAGGTAAGTAATAGTAATAATAGTAGTAATAGTAATAATAGCAGTAATACTGTAGTAATAATAGTAGTCATGTAATAGTAATACCAGTAGTAAGGGAAAAACATCATAGTTCCGGACACTAGGAGGCTCTCTCTGGTCACGGCAGTCTCTGGGAGGGGGAGGATGAGATAATAGCATGATAAAATTTGTTAACATGAAAATGACTACGTTAGCGGGGAAGACTAACCTAGTCGCCGCACGTTAAAGTAATCGTCCAGACCATTTCATCATTCCTGATTTAATGCAATCAAAGCATAGCCATTAACGAGTATATCAACAATACGTCGTCACTTCTTGCATCCAGTCAGCCGTTTTTAAATAATCCGCAATCAAAATCTGCAAATTCCCCGAGTTCTCAAAACACTCCTCAAGGTTTGCAGACGCTGCGCAGCAGGCTCGGTGACGCAGCAAAAGGCAGCGCTCTCCCCGCGCGCAGATTCAGAAGGATGTAAACACAGGAGATATATATAGTACTTGAAGATTTTTGGGTGTTTCTGATAGATTTATTTTGCGATGTGGCTTAGCACCCATTTGCAAACTGTGGGGCCACGATATATGTGTGCAGATGTGTGCAGCGGCAGGAAGCGGCGGGTAGTAGCCAGGCCACCGAGATGAGAGGGCTGCAGTACCCTGGCTACTACCCGCCGCTCCCCGTCGCTCCACACGTCTGCACACATATATCGTCGCCGTGTGGGTTGTGAATGGGTGCTAAGCTCTCGGGAAGGGCTAAGCTTTCTTGCTGTGCCCATGCAGGATGCAAGTATGTGCCGTGTCGCACAAAAAATATACCAGAAGCACCCGGAATTCTTCGGGTACTGTATTTTTCTCCGCGTCTCCATGTGTCTGTGTCGGGCGGGGCTGGGAGGCTTCCTGCCGTGACGTCGCCAGCAAGTTTCCCGCCACGGCTGGAATGGGGCTGTTGTTTTTCCCGCGCTTTTTACAAAAGTCATGTTTTTAGGGAAATAAGGCGTGGAAATGAATATTTTTTGTGGATTAGGTATTTTGAATGTCCCTTCAACATAAATATGCAAGGAATAAATGTGTCTGGACGATGACTTTAAGTTGGTGAAAACATGCTACCCTTCACTCCCCCCTTCCGAACGCACGGGATTGGCCGAGGTGTTGGGTGTTGGGTGAGAATGCCTTACTCCATGTTCACCAACACCCAACAGCCAACACCTCAGCCAGTCCCGTGGGTTCGGAAGGGGGGAGTGAAGGGGCCACCTTAACGTGCGGCCAGTCTGTGTCTATACAGAGGTGCTGCTAACAACGCAGCATTAAGCATGGGGTTGTCTTATTTAATGTCAAGGGACTCTAGAATTCCTAGGCTTGGACTTTATCAGAGATCTATAAATAATCTATCTACAGGAGAACCTCGTTTATCCGGCACCCTCGGGGGGGAGCGCATGCCGGATAACTCATTTTGCCGTTGTTTTGAGAGTTACTCTTATGGAATCGCCCAAAATCCCAATAAATACTGTGGTATCTGGAGGTTGTTGTTGTTGTTGTTTTAGGGCTGCGAGGATCCCTTGGGGAACACTATGAGCCCTGGTGATGTCCTATGATGCTATCACAGGCGCGGTAGTTGACCTGTCTTCCTCAGGAAGGCACAGGTGAGGCGGATGACGGCGTGTTGCCGAGAGGGGGGAACGCCAGCCGCCGCCAGCAGGGTGGGCAGGTCAAAGGTGGTGACGTTCAGGGCGAGGAGTTGAGACTGTAGCACTACACGGTGTGAGTGGAAGCGCGGACACTGCAGCAGAAAGTGTTCAATAGTCTCCGGAAAATTCATGCACCAAGGGCAGTGGGGGTCAGGGGACAGACGGAGGCGATGCAGGTGAGCTGTGAGTGTCGTGTGCCTCAGTCGGAGGCGGGTGAGAGTGACATCCAGGACACGGGACTTTGTCCTTATCCACGGCTGGGGGGAAGAGTCACTGCGGTATTGGCCCATGGAGGTGATGCGGAGGGCATCGCCGAGTGTGTTATTCCAGGTGGAGCGGCAGACCCGGGAGATGAGGCGTTTGGCCGCGGAGAGCGGCAGAGGGAAGGGTGTCGTGTTTACATCTGTTAGGCCATCTGGCAGCAGAATCAGCCACCTCGTTGCCTGGGATACCAGCGTGGGAGGGAACCCACTGGAAGGCGATCTCCCACCCCTCGTTGGTAAGGTGAAGGGCCCTCTGGATGGTGTGGACGAGGGACGTAGAGGATCGTGGATGGCGGGAGAGGAGGAGGTGGAGTGAGGAGAGGGAGTCTGTGTAGACCACAGCCTTGCCCAACTAAATTTCTGCCGATTTTCTCAGTTTTAGAAATAATTATACCTAATTAATGCCTGGGTCGATTAGTGCCTTTGTTTTGAGGCTGCCGTTGTTTTAAAAGCCGGTTAAATGAGGTTCTCCTGTATCTATCTTTAACAGAAATTCTGCTGAAAGTAGATCAGAAAGTTTATAGAAGATACAAAACCATTTTAGAAAGAAATAACTGATCATTTGACTTATGAGTCCTTGAAATCCCAATGGTTCATAGCACTACTACCTCTTCATCTGTGTGACAATAATGACTAGTATAAATCACCGGTAGCTTTCCTTCTGCGTGAAATCCTCCTCTGCCACGGCAAAGATAGGTGGCTCTGTTAACTGCCATTTAACGCTATTAATACTAAACTACTACTTATACTGTTACATCAACACTACCTTTCCATCTGTGTCAATGCCTACCCCTATACTGGAAGATTCATTTGTTCATTTCTTTATAGGCTCTGACACCTAGCGCTGATTGTGACTATAAGAAAGGATCATATAAACAATACTACCTCTAAATATGTGTGATAATAAAGGCAGATCAAACAATAACCGCACCTTTCCATCCCAGTGAATGCCTCCTCCGACACGGCAGAGATGTGAGGGTCCGGGTCGCCCATGGAGTGGCCCCGGTAGGCGTTGATGGTGTCCGGGCCATAGATGTGCAGCTCCTCATAGGGATTGATGGCCACCAACACAATGCCTGCACAGGGGGTGAGGCAAGGTATTAATTAAGTTGTCGCAAAAAATTAAATTAGGCAAAATCAAAATTCAGGCCAAACAAGGCAAGGTTAGTAATTAAGGCAGAGACACCATGGCACAGCCCTGCTATTTTATTACTTATTATTCTATATATTACTTGTATTACTATTTATTACCTGGACAAGGCAATGCAAGGTATAATAGCTGTTGACGCAAAAACAAGAAGGCAAAAACCCTAGGTGACAATCCTGCTACTAATCCTATTTATTACTCATGTGCAAAATTAAACAACAACCAGGGCTCTCTAAATGTTTGGGTTACTGGATACCAGAGCAATGGGACCTCAGACATAACTACGTCACGGTTTGTTTACACCGGTGCATTGTGGGATAAGGCGGGGTCGCCGCGGGTGGACCTACGAAGGGAAAACTACGGCGATGGAAGAATTTTGAGTTATTTTGCGCGAAATTGATTTTTCCAGGTTTGCTCTATTACTGTGTCTGTATCTCGCTGACAACACCTAAGAGAAGACCTGAGGTAATGGATGATGTGCAGAGGCTTTAAACCAAGAAAAACAGGGTCACAAAAACAGAGCCTCGTCAAAAGGTAAAGCAAGTGCGTAGTACGTAACGTGTCTCCCTACCACTTGCTTACTTCTAAGAGACTCTGCTGTGAATGTTTCTGGTTTAGAAGCCTTGCCACATCAACCATCACCTCAGGGTCTTCTCATGTCGTCAGCGAGCACCAGAAATATAGCACCTGGAATATCAATTCGCCCAAAAACAAACTCAACTATTTTTTCATCATCGTAGTATTTCTTTGTAGGCTGTACATATTCATGGTTATGATAGTATTAAAAATACCTATTAATTGAGTTCTTTTGTTGTCTTTCCTCATAATAAGTAGTGGTACCATTATGGTTTGAAGTGTTACTGACGAGCCCATCTGAATACTCTTGAGTCTATACCAACATCACCAACCTTTTGCTTTGATTGATCTATTACTCCAGCATAAACAAGTGCATAAACCACGGTGACATTACCCATCTGCCTCATGGTACCTGGTACTCTCGTCTACCGAACTGCTCGTCCCTACACAATAGCGGGAAAACTCGCCGACGGTAAATGGTAAGGAAAAGGTCAGTTAGGGTTAGGCAATATTAATAATCACAGGTAAAAGCTTATAGTTAATTACATACATCCTCCACTCCCTACACACTCTTTAACCTGCAATTACAGCCCACATTCCCTCCCAGTCTACTCTGTCATAGGATTAGTATAGTCCCACATGAACACCCAACTCTACTTGTTAGGACGAACTATTTTTTTCTGGTGTGTTTTTATGTGTTTTGAATTGACTATGCTTATTCCATTATCCTGCTGCATTCAATCCCTACAGTGTCAGCGAACAAGGCAAAGGTAAATGCAGTTAGCTGACAAGCAGACACAATTTCCTGCGGTCAGAGTCACTCACTGGATACGGGATTGTTCTGGAAGAAACGGGTTGTACCGAAAAAGTTACAGTCACTGTGCTATCGGGTTGATCTACGGGGCTCGCTCGTCCTTTCGCCGGACTAAGGCGTCTACTGGTTTTTACCTCAAAGGGTTAATGCCACCAATAAGAGGAGATGGGCGAGGTGGTGAAGGTGGTAATGGTGTGTGTATAGTCAGTGCCATGGCAACATGGACAGCCCTCCACTTGGTGCCATACACAGTGCCAGGTGATGACGCCAGGCCCCTCATGCCAAGGTGTGGCCTCCGAGGCACTCTTCAGGGTGCCACCACACATGGCCCCCCTTAGGCCTGGCCATCGGGCCCTTCAAATCATAGAGTTAGCCCTCCCCTTCTCGAGAACCTCGCGTCGAACGTCGTGTATGAACTTGAGAACTGGTCAGTCGTCGAGCGTTGGTAGGTACATAGAAGTAGCTGTTTATCAAAAATCATAGAGAGTTAGTCCACCCCTACATGAGGTGGCAACACTGGTTCTCTGCATAACAACTGACCTATCCTGAACGCTTCTGAATTATAAACTTATATATTTGCTATATCAGCATTCCATATTACGAGAATCCGATGATACGAGGATGTGTAATTAGGGTCTATTTTCAAGACAGTAAAAGCCTTATAACTCGGCACTGTATAACCGGAATTTGATATACTCGGCTGGCAGAGGCAAATTTTTTTTTTTTGTTGTTTTTTTAAGTTTATTATACTATGGCCTATAGCGCGTGTAGGCAGTGAGCTACAGGGGTGGGCTGGTAGGCCCTGGAGGCTCACTCGAGGGCTGTGATGTTGGCCCTCGCCGGTGGGGCGCAAGGCAGTATTATAGTTGACGCCCAGGCCGGCAAGAGCTGTGGGGGCCCTGGGCTTAGCTTTTTGGGGGCCCTATATTCCCACGCAAATTAAGCTTTCTGTGGGTTATTTTGAGGCTATGTTTGCAAAGAACTGTTAATGCCAGACGGTATTCAGAGATAAAGATGAAACAGAGACAGGCAAAGATGTTTTGTTTGAACTTGCCAATGTTTTATATTACTTGCTACAGCTTAATATACAGATGGTGGGTCCCTTTTGGTGGGAGTACCGGGACTAGAGCCCCGAGTAGCCCCTCCTTAATCCTGGCCCTGGACTGACGTTGTGTGATTAGAGGATCATGCCGCCCCCTGTGGCCTCCCAGGCCACTCACAGCGAAGGTGGAGTTAAGGTACAGGGCATAGTGGGTTTTCTTAGGCCACTCGACGGTGCAGAAGATTTCAAGGGATTTATGGGTCTCACTCGGGATCGATATCGGGTCTTCGAGAACGCACCCGGTGACGCTAACTACTCTGGCACCGCCTCACCTAAACTGCATCTCATGGTTTTACTCGGCATATCATGTTCTCACAACGCTTGTCGTGAAACATGTAAGCAGGAAAGTCAGCAAAAATAATGATCTGGGCATATTGATGTTATAAACTGCATATAACTCTTGCTTACACTCGGCATATCCTCAGTCGCATAAAGTTGTATTTTTTTGTCCTTGGGATCTTTTCCTGCAGGCTCAGGCTCTTCAATATCAATTCCCTTCCTGCTGGAGACACCCTTGCGTGATGGAGCTGACCCATTTCTTGAAATCCTAGTACTTATGATGTAATCCCAAATACATGTAAAAGAGCGTGGCAAAGTAAAGCAAAGGTCGGGGAACGAGCGCGTAGGCTGTCAGCTGAGACCGTGTTTTATGTCGTCCAAAGCACCGTCTTGGATACGAATTCCGTTTTTTTGTCGAATGTGAAAAACGATTGGTTTTGCTTCAAAAACACAAACAAGTTTGGTAAGGAGCGAAATAATAATCAATGCAAAAACTTGCAAACAATATCAAAATGTAGTATAACACACATTTCAGCAAGTGTTATTGGAATTGGGATTTGAATCCAAGACGGTGCTTGGACGACAAATACAAGGCTCAGCTTACGCCGCTGGTTCCCGACCTTTGCTTTACTTTTGCACCTATTTTACGTGTTTTGGGATACCTCATACAGTACTGTATTTTCAAGATGTCCGCTCCATCACGCAAGGGTTCTCAAGAAGGAAAGGGAATGAAATTGAAGAGCCTCCTGGAGCTGCGAGAGGAAAGGTGAAAGGCTTGCAAGGATGGATGCAGGTGCGTCCAGCCTGCTATTTGTGATGAGTTGATAGCAAATCCAGAACATTCTACCGTTCACTGTTAAGTGTAGCTATATGCTTCTACAGTACAGTACTGTTTTTTTTTTTTTTTTTTTTTTCCCCATTATAAGAGGAGGACATTGCATAACTCGGCACATTGAATAACTCGGCAAGGGCCAGAGCCCATCGTGCCCAGTTATAAGGCTTTTTGCTTTTTCCTTTTATGTACTGACATAGAGCTTAAAAATAGGCTGGCCTAGGCCTAAACACGGGGTAGGGCCGTGTTCCTGGGACACTAAAGCCGGCCCACACCACACACCGGCGCGGCATGTCCGGCCGACGAGAAAAGGGGCGTGGCTAGAGGCGGCCGGTGTGTGTGTGGGTTTTTTTTTTCATGCGGCGGGGCCTGTCGCAGCGGCCGGATGAAAATCAGTCGGCGCTTTGAAAAATTTTAGTCCGGCGCGGCCTGCCGCCTGCGTGTGTGTGGGGGCCGTCCGCGCGGCCCGCCCCTCGACTCGCCAGATAATGAACTAAATGTACCAGTAAAATGTATCCTATGAATATTATAGGTATTATATTATGGACGTATTCTATATGTATGGAAGTATTATATATAGGTATTATCGATGGCTGCTACATGCAGCCATCACCAACAAGTCATTGTCGGGACAGCGGAGTTCATGTTGTCACCACGGTGGGCCGGACCGGGTACTGTATATTTTCATGCGGCGGCGGTGGTGTGTGAGGTCTCGTCCGGCGAACGATGCCCCGCAACTTTTTGTCTGCCGGACAGGCCGCGCCGGTGTGTGTGTGGCCGGCTGAACAGCCAACAATAACATACATAACACTAAATCATAGACGTAAAAATCATCCTTCACCCTCTCGGCAGCCATCACAGCCATTTGAGCTATTTTCGGCAATATATTATCGGTTCAACCTATATTTATCACTTCATAAATACTCTATCAAATCACTTAATATGACAGCAATTAGGGTATTTAAGGGTAAATCCACCTGATTAATTCTTAAATGCGTCTGGATATCCTGGATAAGAAGTAAACACGGCTGTGTTTACATGTGGAGAATGACTCTTACATGGGGCGAATTGACTTTAATATGGGCGAAATCGACTCTTACATGTGGGGCGAATTGACTCTTACATGTGGGCGGAATGGACTCTTACATGTGGGCGAATTGACGTACATTTGGGCGAATTGACTCTACATGTGGGCGAATTGACTCTTAACATGTGGGCGAAATTGACTCTTTTTTTTTTTTTTTTTACACATGTGGGGCGAATTGACTCTTACATGTGGGCGAAATGACTCTAATGGGGTGAAATTGACTCTTACATGTGGAAGAATTGACTCCTTCCATGGGGGGAATTGACTCTTACATTGGCGAATTGACGCTTACATGTGGGCGAATTGACTTCTTACATGTGGGCGAAATGACTTCTTACATGGGGCGAATTGGACTCTTTACATGGGGCGAATTGGACTCTTACAGTGGCGAAATGATTTTACATGTGGGCGAAATGACTCTTACATGTGGGGAATTGACTCTTACATGTGGGCGAATGAACTCTTACATGTGGGCCCCGAAATGACCTTACATGTGGGAGAATTGACTCTACATGTGGGCGAAATGACCGGTAACATACTCTTAGACTCGGGCAAAGGGTAGCTGTGAGAGCGCTAACCTTACATGTGGCGTATGTGGTGTATATGTGGGTATGTGGCGTATGGGTGGCGTATATCTTGATAAACCTGCTTGGGGGAATTTTTTTTTTCTCTCTCTCTCGGGGTGTATAGGCGCGCGACATTCTTAATAGATAAAATAGTTATTGCATTATAGTCTGCTTTGTTAATAGTATTTACCTTTTATTCTTGTATTGCTAGGCGCCTAGAGAATGCATGCCGCGAAACCTATAGAATGAATATGACACCGACAAGGAAGGGGAGAAGAGAGAGAGAGAGAGAGAAGAGGAGAGAGAGAGAGGAGAGAGAGAGAGAGAGAGAGGGGGAAGAGGGAGAGAGAAGAGGAGAGGAGGGAGAGAGAGAGACGAGACGAGAGAGGAGGAGAAGGAGCGACAGATTGAGGAGTTAGGGCGAGATCGAGACGAGAAGAGGAAGGACGCGGAGAGATGAGAGAGGAAAGAGGTAGGAGAGAGGAGGAAAAAAAAAAAAAATAATTTAATAATAATCAAAGACAAGTATTCAAGGTATACGTTCAAGCCTGACGTTTCCTTCATAATTTTCACTGAATTAATTCTTTTAATAATTCTGCCCGTTGATTAATGAGAGAGACGAGATGACGAGACCTACGGGGAGAGGAAGGAGAGAGAGAGAGAGAGGAGAGAGATGAGAGAATGAGAAGAGAGAGAGAGAGAGAGAGAGAGGAGAGAGAGAGAGAGAGAGAGAGAGAGAGAGAGAGAGAGATATTTAATATCGCCTTATGAACGTAACTATACAAAAAACACACAACGCTTAAATAAAGACAATGTATTCCGTATAGCGTATTTACCTTCACTGCGATGACAGCACACTAAAGACACACTTAATACGGGGATAGAATGAAGCAAGACCTTGTATGGAGGCCGCGAGCTGCCTCACAAACTGCTATGGGAGTCGCTTATTTACGAGAGGACCGAGACCTAGCCCTTGATCCTCTTAATTTAGACTATTTTATAAGTAGTAGTAGTGGTAGTAGTAGTAGTAGTCGTAGTAGTATTAGTCGTAGTAGTATAGTCAGTGATAATAGTAGTGGTAGAAGTAACCGTAAGTAGTGTAGTACGTAGTAGTAGTAAGTAGTAGTAGTAGTAGTAGTAGTAGTTAGGTGGTTTGGTAGTAGTAGTGGGGTAGTAGTAGTATTTAGTAGTAGTAGTAGTAGTAGTAGTAGTAGCTAGTGGTAGTTAGTAGTGGTTAGTAGTAGTGGTAGTAGTAGTAGTAGTAGAGTGGTAGTATTAGTAGTGGTAGAGTAGTATGTAAGTTAGGGTAGTGGTCGTAGTAGTAGTGGGTAGTGGTATTAGTAGTGGAGTAGTAGTAGTAGTAGTGGTAGGGGTCGTAGTAGTGGTAGTAGTAGTAGTAGTAGTAGTAGTCAGGTAGTAGTCGTAGTGGTAGTATTAGTAGTCGTAGTGGTAGTGGTAGTAGTAGTAGTGGTAGTAGTAGTATTAGTAGTAGTAGTAGTAGTAGTAGTAGTAGTAGGGCAGTAGTAGTGGTAGTAGTAGTGGTAGTAGTAGTAGTAGTAGTGGTAGTAGTGGTAGTAGTAGTATTGGTAGTAGTAGGTGGTAGGAGTAGTGGTAGTAGTGGTAGTAGTAGTACTAGTAGTGATAATAGTGAGGTTAGTAGTAGTAGTAGTAGTGGTAGTAGTGTAGGTAAGTAGTAGTGGGGTTAGTAGTGGTAGTAGTGGTAGTAGAGTAGTGGTAGTAGGAGTAGTGGAGGTAGCAGTAGTGGTAGTAGTAGTAGTGGTAGTAGTAGTAGTATTAGTGTAGTAGTAGTAGTCGTTAGTGGTAGAAGTACGTCAGTAGTAGTAGTAGTGATATAGTAGTGGGTTAGTATTAGTAGTAGTAGTAGCAGTAGTAGTATAGCAGTAGTAGTAGCAGCAGTAGTAGTGATAGTTAGTAGTGGTGTAGTAGTTAGAAAAGTAGTAGTAGTGATAGCAGTTGTAGTAGTAGTCATAGTAGGCGAGTAGAGTAGTAGTAGTGATAATCGTAGTGGTAGTTTATTATTATTATTACCACTCTATTATCACTACTACTACTACTACTAGCCTACTATTACTACTACTACTACTGCTATCACTACTACTACTTCTACTACTACAACCACTACTACTATCACTACTACTGCTGCTACTACTACTGCTACTACTACTACTGCTACTACTACTACTAATACTACCACTACTATTATCACTACTACTACTACTACGTACTTCTACCACTACTACTACTACTACTACTACTACTACTACTACTACTACCACTACTACTACTACCACTACTAGCTACCTCCACTACTACTACTACCACTACTACTACTACCACTACTACCACTACTACCACCACTACTACTACTACCACTACTACCACTACGATATACTACTACCTCTACTATTATCACTACGAGTATACTACTACCACTACTACCACTACTACTACACTACTACTACCACTACTACTATACCACTACTACCACTACTACTTACTACGACTTACCACTACTACTGACATATACTACATTACTACTACTACGAATACTACTACTACTCTATACATACTACCATACTTACTACTACCACTACCATACTACACTATACTACCAGCTACTACAATACTAATACTACTACACTATCTACTACCACTACTACTACCATACCCTACTAACTACTACTACCATACTGTAAAGACCACTACCACTACTACTACTACACTACCATACGCTACTACTACTACCACTTACTAATACTACACTCTACTAATACTTACTACTACCACTACTATCTACCACTACTACTACCACACTACTACTACTACTACTACTACTACTACTACTCGTACTACTACTACACACACTACTTAATACCATACCACCTACTAATACTACGACGTACTACTACTAAACTACTACTACTACTACACTACTACGGTATTCTACATAATATTATCACTAATAGTACTACTACTACTAATACTACTACTACTACTACTACTACTAACACTACTACTTACTTATAAAATAGTTCTAAATTAAGAGGAAAAAGGGGCTCGGTCTCGGTCCTCTCGGAAAATAAGCGACGTCAATAGGCAGTTTGTGATGCAGCTCTCGGCCTCAATACAAAGTTCTTGCTTCTTCTATCCCCGTATTAGTGTGTTTAGTGTGCGTAATCGCACGTGAAGGTAAATTAAGCTATACGGAATACATTCTGTCTTAATTTTCGCGTTGGGTGTTGTATAGTAAAGTCATAAGGCGATATTAAAGTATCTCTCTCCTCTCTCTCTCTCTCTCCTCTCTCTCTCTCTCTCTCTCTATCTCTCTCTCTCTTCTCTTCTCTCTCTCTCTCTCTCTCTCTCTCTCTCTCTCTTCTCTCTCTCTCTCTCTCATTAATCAACGGCAAGAATTATAAAGAAATTAATTCAGTGAAAATTATGAAGGAAACGTCAGCTTTGAACGTATATCTTGAATAACTTGCTTGATTATTATTTTTTTTTTCTCTCTCTCTCTTTCTCTCTCTCTCTCTCTCTCTCTCTCTCTGTCTCTCTCTCTCTCTCTCCTCTCTCTCTCGCTCTCTCTCTCTCTCTCTCTCTCTCTCTCTCTCTCTCTCTCTCTATCTCCTCTTCTCTCTCTCTCTCTCTCTCTCTCTCGGGTGCATATTCTTTCTATAGGTTTCGCGGCCTGCGATTCTAGGCGCTTAGGCAATACAAGAATAAAAAGGTAATACTATTAATAACAAAAGCAAGACTATAATGCAAGAACTATTATTAATCATATTAAGGAATTTGTCGTCGGCCTATACACACCCGAGCGAGAGAGAAAAAAAAAAAAAAATCAAGCAGGTTATCAAGATATACGCCACCACATACGCCACATTACGCACAATACACCCACATCCGCCACATGTACGGTTGTAGCGATCTCACCAGCTACCCTTGCCCGTAGTTTAAGAGTAAGTTACCGCGTCATTCGCCCACATGTAAGATTCAATTATCCACATGTAAGAAGTCATTTTCGCACACATGTAAGTAGTCACTTCGCCACCCACATGTAAGAGTCAATTCGCCCAACATGTAAAAGAGTCAATTCGCCCAATGTAAGAATCAATTCCGCCCAAATGTAAGGAGTCAAATTCGCCCACATTGTAAGAGTCAATTCGCCCCACATGGTAAGATCATTTCGCCCCCATGTAAGAGGTCAATTTCGCCCACATGTAAGGTCAATTCGCCCACATGTCCAGAGTTCAATTCGCCCACAGGTAAGAGTCAATTCGTCCACATGTAGAGTCAATTCCACCCAAATGTAAAGAGTTTCATTCGACCCACATGTAAGAGTCAATTCGCCTCAAATGTAGAGTCAATTCGCCCAATGTAAGAGTCAATTCGCCCACCGGTAAGAGTACAATTCGCCCACAGTGTAAGTCAATTCGGCACAAACATGTAAGAGTCAATTCTCCCACATGTAAGAGCAAATTCGCCCACATGTAAGAGTCATTTAGCCCATATGTAAGAGTGAATTCGCCCACACATGTAAGAGTCATATTCGCCCACATGTAAACACAGCCGTGTTTACTTCTATCCAGGAATATACAGACGTCTCATTTAAGAGGTAAAATCAGGTGAGGATTTACCCTTAAATACCCTATTGATGTCATATTAGTGATGATAAGAGTATTGTGAAGTGATAAATATAGGTGAACGATAATATATTGCCGAAAAAATAGGCTCAAAGAGCCTGTGATGGCTGCCGAGAGGGATGACGGATGATTTTTTACGTCTATGATTTAGTGTATGTAGGGTTATGTATGTCTGTTCAGCCGGCCACACACACACCGGCGCGCCCTGCCGGCAGACAAAAGTTGCGCGGGCACCGTTCGCCGGACGAGACCCAACACCACAGCGGACGCCTCATGAAAATATACAGTACACGTCGGACCACTGTGGGGACAACAGAATCCGCTGTCCGACAATTGACTGTTGGGGATGGGCTTGCATGTGCAGCCATAATATACTACCTATATATTAAGAGTCATACTATTATATAATACGTCATATATAATTACAATATAATATCATAGATACAATATTACTGGTACAATTAGTCATTATCTGGCACGAGCGCAGCGGGCGTGCCGCTCCGGAAGAAGGCACCCACACACACGCAGCGGCAAGTCCGCGCCGGACGGAATTTTCAAGCGCCGGACTGAATTTTCATCCGGCCGCTGCGACAGGCCCCGCGGATGAAAAAAAAACCCACACACACACAGGCTCGCCTCTCGGCCAGCCCTTTTCGTCGGCCGGACAGGCCGCCGCGCGGTGTGTGTTGGCCGGCGTTAGTGTCCAGGAACAAGGGCCACCCCGTGTTTAGGGCCTATGCCAGCCTATGTTAGCCTATGCCAGTACAGTAAAAGCCTATAACTGGGCACGATAGGGGCTCTGGCCCTTGCCGAGTTATTTCAATGTGCCAGTATGCAATGTGCCTCCTCTTATATGGGGAAAAAAAAAAAAAAAAAAAAAAAAAACAGTACGTACTGTAGGAAGCAAATAGCTACACTTAACAGTTGAAGGGTAGAATGTGCTGGATTGCTATCAACCTCATCACAAATAGCAGGCATGGAGCACCTGCATCCATCTTGCAAGCACTTTCCCCCTTTCCTGCAGGCTCAGCTCTTCAATTTCATTCCCTTCCTTTGGAAGACACCTTGCGTGATGGAGTGACAGCATTGAAATACAGCCTACTGTATGATGTAATCCATAACCACGTAAATAGGTGGGCAAGTAAAGCAAAGGTCGGGACAGCGCGTTAAAGCGAGCCGAGTAGTTGTCGTCCACAGCACCGTCTGGATACAAAATCCCAAATCCAATAACCACTGGCTGAAATGTGTGTTATACTAAAGTGATATTGTTTGCAAGTGTTTTGCATTGATTATTATTCGGCTCCTACCAAACTTTTTGTGTTTGAAGAGAAACCAATCCTTTTTCAATTTCGACAAAAAACTGACATTCGTATCCAAGACGGTGCTTGGACGACATAAACACGGGCTCAGGGAACCAGCCTACCGCGCTCGTTCCCGACCTTTGCTTTACTTTGCCCCTATTTTACATGTTTTGCGGATTACATCATACAGTACTGTTTTCAAGAGTCAGCCCATCACGCAAGGGGTCTCCAGCAGGAAGGGAATGATATTGAAGAAGCCTGAGCCTGGCAGGAAAAAGATCCAAAAGGACAAAAATACAAATTTATGCGACTGAGGATATGCCGAGTGTAAGCACAGAGATGCAGTTATAAGAACAATATGCCCGATACATTATTTTTTGGCTGACTTTCTGCTAACATGTTCACACAATGAGGTTGTAGAGACACCATGATATGCCGAGTAAAAACCATGAGATGCAGTTTAGTGGGCGTGCCAGGAGTAGTTAGCGTCCACCGGGTGGCGTTCTCGAAGACCCGATATCGATCCGAGTGAGGACCCATAAATCCACTTGAAATCTTTCTGCAACCGTCGAGTGTGGCCTAAGAACACCCACTGGCCTGTCCATTAACTCCACCTTCGACGTGAGTGCTGGGAGGACACAGGGGGCGGCATGAGCCTCTAATCACAGGCGTCAGTCCAGGGCCGGATTAAGGGGGGGGCTACCGGGGCTCTAGTACCGGTCTCCCACCAAAAGGGCCCCACCATATGTAATATTAGCTTTAAGCAGTAATATTACAAAAACATTGGCAAGTACAAAACCAAAAAAATTATTTGCTGTCTCGTTTTCCATCCTTATCTCTGAATACCAGTCTAGGCATAACAGTTCTTTGCCAAACATAGGCCCAAAAATCCCCACAGAAGAGCTTTAATTGCGTGGGGGAATATAGGGCCCCCACAAAAAGCCTGAGCCCAAGGGCCCCCACAGCTCTTGATCCGGCCTGGGCCGTCACTAGAACAATCCTGCCTGCGCCACCACGGGGCGAGGGACAACCATCACAGCCCTCTGAGTGAGCTCCAGGGCCTACCAGGCCCACCCCTGTAGCTCACTGCCTACACGCGCTATAGGCATAGGTATAATAAAAATTTAAAAAAAAAAAAAAAAAAAAAAAAAAAAATTGACCTCTGCCTGCCGAGTCTATATCAAATTCCGAGTGTGATACAGTGCCGAGTTATAAGGCTTTTACTGTATTGAAAATAGACCCTAATTTACACATCTTCGTACATCGGATTTCGTATAATGGAATGCTGATATAGCAAATATATTAAGTTTCTAATTCAGAAAGCGTCAGATAGGTTCCAGTTGGTATTGGCAGAGACCAGTGTTGCCACCTCGTGTAGGGGATGGTACTAACTCTCTATGATTTTGAGAAAACAAGCTACGTTCTATGTACTACCAACGCCTCGGACGATGACCATTCCAACGTTCATACAACGACGTCGAAGCGATGGTCTCGAGAAGGGGGAAGGGACCTAACTCTATGATTTTGAGGGCCCGATCGGCCAGCTAAGGGGGGCCCATGGTGGCACCCTTGAAGAGTGCCTCGGGAGGGCCACAACTTGGCATGAGGGGCATGGCTGTCATCACCTGGCACCTGTGTAGTGGCACCAAGGGGAGGCTGCCATGTTGCCATGGCACTGTACTATAACACACACCATTACCACCTTCACCACCTCGCCCCTTCTCTCTTATTGGATGGCTGATTAACCCTTTGAGGTAAAAACCAGTAAGACGCCTTAGTCGGCGAAGGACGAGCGAGCCCCGTTAGAAAACCGATAGCACCCAGTCGACTGTAACTTTTTCGGTACAACCGTTTCTCCAGAAAATCACCGTATTCCAGTGAGGACTCGGACAGCAAGGAAAGTGTCTGCTGATCCATCTAAACTGCATTTACCTTCTTGCATTGTTACGCTGACACTGGAGGGATGAATGCAAGAAGGATGAAGGAATGAATGCAGAGAGTCATTCAAAAACACATAAAAACACACCAGAAAAAAATAGTTTCGTTCCACCAAAGTGAGTTGGTGTGTTCATGTCGGACTAATACTAAATCCTATGACAGAGTAAGACTGGGAGGGATGTGGGCTTGTATTGCAGGGTAAAGAGTGTGTATGGAGTGAGGATGTATGTATAACTAATAAAGCTTTACCTGTGATTATTAAGAACCAACCTAAACTGACATTTACCGTTAACCATTACCGTCGGCGAGTTTTCCCGCTTGTGTAGGGACGAGGCATTTCGGTAGACGAGAGTCCAGGTACCATGAGGCAAGTGATGGGTAAGCACCGTGGTTATGCAAACTTGTTTATGGCCTGGAGTAATAAGATCAATCAAAGCAAAAGGTTGGTGATGTTGGTATAGATCAAGAGTATGCATGGGTCGTCAAGTAACACTTAAACCATAATGTAACCAACTACTTATTATGAGGGAAAGACAACAAAAGGAACTCAATTAATAAGGTATTTTAATACTATCATAAACCATGATCTGTACAGACTACAAGAGAAGACTACGGATGATGAAAAAATAATTTGAGTTGTTTTGGGCGAAATTGATATTCCAGGGCTATATTTCTGTTGCTCGCTGACGACATAGAGCAGACCTGAGGTGATGGTTGATGTGCAAAGGCTACTAAACCCAGGAAAAAACAGTCACAGCAGAGATCTCATAAGAAGTAAGCAAGTGGTAGGGACACGTTACGTACCATACCACTTGCTTACCTTTTGACGGGCTCTGTTGTGACTCGTTTTTCTGGTTTAGAAGCCTCTGACACATCAGCCATTACCTCAGGTCTTCTCTATAGTGTTGTCAGCGAGAACAGAGCACAGTAATATAGCACCTGGAAAATCAATTTCGCGCAAAATAACTCAAAATTCTTTTCCATCGCCTAGTTTTCCCTTCGTAGGTGCACCCGCGGGCGGACTCGCCTTAATCCCCACAATGCACCGGTGTAAACAAACCGTGAAACGTAGTTATGTCTGGGGCCCAATTGCTCCTGGTATCCAGTAACCCAAAACATTAGAGAGCCCTGGTTGTTTTAAATTTTGCACATGATAAATAATAGGATTAGGTAGCAGGATTGTCCACATAGGGTTTTGCCTTCAATTGTTGTTTACGGTCAAACTTATTATTAAACCCTTGCCTTGCCTGTCCAGGTAATAAATAGTAATACAAGTAATATATAGAAGAATAAGTAATAAAATAGCCAGGGCTGTTGCCAGTGGTGTCTTCTGCCTTACTTACTAACCTTGCCTTGTTGGCCTGAATTTTGATTTTGCCTAATTTAAATTTTGCGACAACTTAATTAATACCTTGCCTCACCCCCTGTGCAGGGCATTGTATGTTGGTGGCCATCAATCATATGAGGAGCCTCCACCATCTATGGCCGGACACCATCAACGCATACCCGGGGCACTCCATGGGCGACCGGACCCTCACATCTCTGCCGTCGTCGGAGGGAGGCATTCACTGGGATGGAAAGGTGCGGTATTGTTTTGATTCTGCCTTTATTATCACACATATTTAGAGGTAGTATTGATTTAGTATGATCCTTTCTTATAGTCCACAATCAGCGATAGGTGTCAGAGCCCTATAAAGAAAATGAACAAATGAATCTTCCAGTATAGGGGTAGGCATATGACACAGTAGGAAAGGTAGGTTGATGTAAACAGTATACGTAGTAGTTAGTATAATAGCGTTCAAATGGCAGTTAACAGAGCCCACCTATTCTTTGCCGTGGCAGAGGAGGATTTCACGCAGAAGGAAAGCTACGGTGATTTATATAGTCATAATGTCACACAGATGAAGAGGTAGTAGTGCTATGAACCATGGGGATTCAAGCACTCCTAAGTCAAATGATCAGTTAATTTCTTTCTAAAAGGTTTTGTATATTATATAAAACTTTCTGATCTAACTTTCAGCATATTTCTGTTAAAGATAGATACAGGAGAACCTCATTAACCGGCTTTTAAAACAACGGGCAGCCTCAAAACAAAGGCACTAATCGACCCAGTCATTAATTAGGTAGAATTATTCTAAAATGAGAAAATCGGCAGGAAATTAGTGGGCAAGGCTGTGGTCTAGCACAGACTCCTCTCCTCACTCCACCTCCTCCTCTCCCGCCATCCACGATCCTCTACGTTCCCTCGTCCACACCATCCAGAGGGCCCTTCACGTACAAGAGGGCGTGGGAGATCGCTTCAGTGGGTTCCCTCCCACGCTTGTTATCCCCAGGCAACGAGGTGGCTGATTCTGCGACAGGATGGCATTAAAAAGATGTAAACACGACACCCTTCCCTCTGCCGCTGCTCCGCGGCCAAAACGCCTCATCTCCAGGGTCGCCGCTCCAATGGAAAACACACTCGCGATGCCCTCCGCACACCTCCACATGGGGCCCAAAACCGCGGTCACTAGTTCCCACCCAGCCGTGGATAAGGACAAAGTCCCGTGTCCTGGGGTCACTCTCACCCGCCTCCGACTGGGGCAAACGACACTCACAGCTCACCTGCATCGCCTCCGTCTGTCCCCTGACCCCACTGCCCTTGGTGCATGAATTTTCCGGAGACTATTGAACACTTTCTGCTGCATGTGTCCGCGCTTCCATCACACCGTGTAGTGCTACAGTCAAACTCCTCGCCCTGAACGTCACCACCTTGACCTGCCACCCTGGCTGGCGGCGGCTGGCCGTTCCCCCCTTCCGGCAAACACGCCGTCATCCGCCTCACCTGTGCTTCCTGAGGAAGAAACAGGTCCAAAATTACCGCGACCTGGTGATAGCATCATAGGACATCACCAGGGCCATAGTGGTCCCCAAGGGATCCTCGCAGCCCTAAAAACAACAAAAAACCAAACAACAACCTCCAGGATACCACAGTATTTATTGGGATTGGGGCGATGCCATAAGAGTACCTCTCAAAACAACGGCAAAATGAGTTATCCGGCATGCGCTCCCCCCCGAGGGTATGCCGGATCAAACGAGGTTCTCCTGTAGATAGATCTATTATAGATCTCTGATAAAGTCCAAGCCTAGGCAAGTCCGAGTCCCTTGACATTAAATAAGAAACCCATGCTTAATGCTGCGTTGTTAGCAGCACATCGGTATAGACAAAGATCGGCCGCACGTTAAGGTGGCCCCTTCCACTCCCCCCTTCCGAACCCCGGACTGGCTGAGGTGTTGGCTGCCGGGTGTGGGAAACATGGAGTAAGGCCTTCTCACCCATACACCAAACACCTCGCCAATCCCGTGCGTTCGGAAGGGGGGAGTGAAGGGAGCATGTTTCACCAATTAAAGTCATCGCCAGACACATTTATTCCTTGGCAATATATTATGTGAGAGAAGGGACATTCCAAAATACCTTAATCCACAAAAAAATATCATTTCCCACGCCTTATTTCCCTAAAAAAACATGACTTTTGTAAAAAGCGCGGGGAAAAACAACAAGACCCAATTCCAGCCGTGGGGGAAACTTGCTGGCGACCTAAGTACGGAAGGAAGCCTCCCAGCCCGCCCGACACAGACACATGGAGACGCGGAGAAAAAATACAGTACCCGAAGAATTCGGGTGCTTCTGGTATATTTTTTGTGCGGACACGGCACATACTTGCATCCTGCAATGGGCACAGCAAGAAGCTTAGGCCCTGCCGAGAGCTTAGCAACCATCACAACCCACACGGCGACGATATATGTGTGCAGAGTGTGGAGCGACGGGAAGCGGCGGGGAGTAGTAGCCAGGGGTTACTGCAGCCCGCCTCATCTCGGTGGCCTCGGATACTACCCGCCGGCCTTTCCTGCCGCTGCACACATACTGCAAGACATATATCGTGGCCCCACAGTTTGCAAATGGGTGCTAAGCCACATCTGCAAATACATCTATCAGAAACACTCCAAAAACTTCAAGTACTATATAATCCCTGTGTTTACATCTTCTGAATCTGCGCGCGGGGAGAGCGCTGCCTTTTGCGCGTCACCGAGACTGCCAGCCGCAGCGTCTGCAAACCTGGGAGTGTTTTGAGTAACTCGGGGAATTTGCAGATTTGATTGCGGATTATTTAAATAACGGCTGACTGGATGCAAGAAGTGACGACGTATTGTTGATATTACTCGTTAATGGCTATGCTTTGATTGCATTAAATCAGGAATGATGAAATGGTCTGGACGATTACTTTAACGTGGCGGCGACTAGGTTAGTCTTCCCCGCTAAGCGTAGGTCATTTTCATGTTAACGAAAATTTTATCATGTGCTATTATCTCATCATCCCCTCCCAGAGACTGCCGTGACCAGAGATGGAGCCTCCTAGTGTCCGGAACTATGATGTTTTCACTACTATGGTATTACTATTACATGGTAATTACTATTCTTTACTACAGTATTACTGCTATTATTCCTCTTACTATCTATATTACTATTACTTACCTATTACCCCCAGAGCTATACATTATCTCCCCCCCCCTTAGAAGACAACCGTGACCAGAGGCCTACATAGTGTCGGGGGAGTTCGGTGACGGGCAAGACAGTGTCCGCCAAGGTATGCCATGAGGGGTACTGGCCTCTGTTGGCGCGCTGACTCCGAGAAGCAACAGATCCAGAAGAAGATCCTCACATCCAAACCCATCATGGAGGTCAGGAATGGTTATTTTTATATCCATAGGTATATTATATTATTTGTTGTCTTATTTTTTTTTGGTACTTGTGTACTGAGAATCTTGTGTTTTTCATTGCATTTTTTTTGGGGGGGGGAGACTTTTTTTTCTTGACATTGGTATGCGAGTCTTGTTTTTATTCTATTTTCTTTTGTTAAGTTATCCAACGTAATATCTCCAGGTAAGTACTGTTTAGTGGGCGGTTATTTATTTATTTATTTATTTATTATTTTTTAGCATTTGTTCTTTTGTTCTCTTTTGTTATTACAGTTTTTCTCTGTTTGCTAGAATTTGTTTAGGTTTGTTTTTACTGTTTTTTCTTATTTTCTTTTTTTGAAGCGGTTTTTGTTTTATTTGTTTCTTATTTATGTTCTATTTTATTTTCCTTATTTGTAGATTTTACAATATTTTTGTTAGCGTTTTTTTATTTATTTTTTTTTAGTTTAAAAAAAAAAATATATTTTTTTTTTGCCACATGTCATTTTCTTTTGTAGCTCTTTTTTTTCTTGTTATTTTGCTGTTGAGTCTTTGTTTTTGTTTATTTATGTTGTAGTGGCGGTTATTTTTTTTGCTGTAGTGGCGGTATAATTTATTTTTTTGTAGTGGCGGGGTTATTTTCTTTTTTTGTGGTGGCGGTTATTTTATATTTTGTAGCTGGCGGGTTATTTTATTTTTTTTGTAGTGGCGGTTATTTTATTTTTTCTGTAGTGGCGGTGATTTTTTTTGTTGTGGTGGCGGATATTTTATTTGTTTGTAGTGACAGTTATTTTATTTTTCTGTAGTGGCAGTTATTTTTTTTTTTTGTAAGTGGCAGTTATTTTATTTTTTTGTAGTGACGGTTATTGTATTTTGTTGTAGTGGCGCGTTATTTATTTTTTTTGTAGTGGCGGTTCTATTTTATTTTTCTGTAGTGGCGGTTATTTTATTTTTTTGTTAGTGACGGTTATTATTTTCTGTAGTGGCGGTTATTTTTGTTTTTTGTCGGTGGGCGGTTATTTTAATTTTTGTAAGTGGCGGTATTGTATTTATTTTGTATTGGCAGTTTATAATTTTTATTTTTGTGGTGGTTATTTTTTTTTTCTGTTAGTGGCGGTTATTTTATTTTTTTGTTTTGGGGTGGAGTTATTTTATTTTTTGTTGTGGCAGTTATTTTATTTTTTGTTGTGGCAGTAGTTATTTATTTTTTTGTTGTGGCCAGTTATTTATTATTTGTTGTGGCAGTTATTCTATTATTTTGTAGTGGCGGTTATTATTATTTTGTTGTGGCAGTTATTTTATTTTTTTGTAGTGGCGGTTATTTTATATTTTGTTGTGGCAGTATTTTATTTTGTTGTGGCAGTTATTTTATTTTTTGTAGTGGCAGTTATTTTATTTTTCTGTTAGTGGCAGTTATTTTATTTTTCTGTAGTGGCGGTTATTTTTTTTTTTTTTTGTGGCAGTATTTTATTTTTCTGTAGTGGCAGTTATTTTATTTTTTTGTAGTGGCGGTTATTTTATTTTTTGTAGATGCGTTTTGTAGTTTTTTGTAGTGGCGGTTATTTATTTTTTTGTAGTTGCATTTTGTAGTTTTTTGTAGTTATATTTTATTATTTTGTTGGTTTTTACGTTTTTTCTCGTCTTATTTTTTTTTGTATCCGCCATTTTTTGAAGCGTGTTTCTTTGTATTTTGTATTTTTTTTCTACTGTAGTGGCGGCTATTCTCTTTTTTGTATTTTTTTTCTACTGTAGTGGCGGCTATTCTCTTTTTTGTATTATTTTTTTTTTTTTCCTGTGAAGCATTTTTCTATTTTTTTCTTATTTTTTCTGAGTTTTTAAAATTTATATTTCCTTTATTTTCTTTTTTTGTAGCTTTATTTATATATCCTTTTTATCCCATATTTGTTCCCTTTATTTATTTTATTTTTTCTTTGTTTTGGTTATTTTCTTTGCTATTATATTTTTCTGGCATGTTCTGTTATTACGGATGATGAGATGCGAAGAGTGACTCATGTATTACCTGCTGTATGTAGTTTGACTTATACTTCTGACGTGCTGTATAAGGCAGCGGGAAGTGTGGCATTCAGTATAGGTGGACCGGATATCCGCATTCACATCCGCGCATATCCATAGCATTTTTAACATCCACAACCATGAATGCGGATGTTATGCAGATATTTTGAAAACCTAGACACTACATGATGCGGTGTTTTTCATTGTCTTATAAAGTAGGAGTTGGAATGCAGGTAGTGGCAGGTGGCGATTGCTTGCAAGCCCAGCCAAGCAAGGCGCTGCTTGATAGGCCGGGGGTCCGGAAGCCCACGCCTTGGAAGCTGTTACAATATGCATTCTGGCTGTTTTTCAGGGTCAAATTCACTCCTTGCATACACTATTTATGGCATACATATAGGGGTGACTTTTTTATTTTTTGGAAAGTAGTCTTGAAAACTGCATAATAAAGTATGTTTGGATATAGGCAACACTTAAAAAACTGCATAAAAAAGTATGTTTGGATATAGGCAACACTTAAAAAACTGCATAAAAAGTATAGTTTGATAAAGGCAACACTTAAAAACTGCATAAAAAAGTATGTTTGGATATAGGCAACACTTAAAAACTGCATAAAAAAAGTATGTTTGGATATAGGCAAACACTTAAAAAACTGCATAAAAAAAAGTATGTTTGGATATAGGCAACACTTAAAAACTGCATAAAAAAGTATGTTTGGATATAGGCAACACTTAAAAACTGCATAAAAAAGTATGTTTGGATATAGGCAACACTTAAAAAACAGCATAAAAAAGTATGTTTGGATATAGGCAACACTTAAAAACTGCATAAAAAGTATGTTTGGAATAGGCAACACTTAAAAACAGCATAAAAAAGTATGTTTGGATATAGGCAACACTTAAAAACTGCATAAAAAAGTATGTTTGGATATAGGCAACACTTAAAAAACTGCATAAAAAAGTATGTTTGGATAGGCAACACTTAAAAACTGCATAAAAAAGTATGTTTGGATATAGGCAACACTTAAAAACGCATAAAAAAGTATGTTTGGATATAAGCAACACTTAAAAACTGCATAAAAAAGTTATGTTGGATATAGGCAACACTAAAAACAGCATAAAAAAAGTATGTTTGGGATATAGGCAAACACTTAAAAAACAGCATAAAAAAGTATGTTTGGATATAGGCAACACTTAAAAACTGCATAAAAAAGTATGTTTGGATATAGGCAAACACTTAAAAACAGCATAAAAAAGTATGTTTGGATATAGGCAACACTTAAAAACAGCATAAAAAAAGTATGTTGGATATATTCAAACACTTAAAAACACGCATAAAAAAGTATGTTTGGATATAGGCAACACTTAAAAACAGCATAAAAAAGGTGTTTGGATATAGGCAACACTTAAAAACAGCATAAAAAAGTATGTTTGGATATAGGCAACACTTAAAAACTGCATAAAAAAGTATGTTTGGATATAGGCAACACTTAAAAACTGCATAAAAAAAGTATGTTCGGATATAGGCAACACTTAAAAACTGCATAAAAAAGATGTTTGGATATAGGCAACACTTAAAAACTGCATAAAAAAGTATGTTTTGGATATAGGCAACACTTAAAAACAGCATAAAAAAGTATGTTGGATATAGGCAACACTTAAAAAACTGCATAAAAAAGTATGTTTGGATATAGGCAACACTTAAAAACAGCATAAAAAAAGTATGGTTGGATATAGGCAACACTTAAAAACAGCATAAAAAAAGTATGTTTGGATATAGGCAACACTTAAAAAACAGCATAAAAAAAGTATGTTTGGATATAGGCAACACTTAAAAAAACAGCATAAAAAAGTATGTTTGGATATAGGCAACACTTAAAAAACAGCATAAAAAAGTATGTGTGGATATAGGCAACACTTAAAAACAGCATAAAAAAGTATGTTTGGATATAGGCAACACTTAAAAACTGCATAAAAAAGTATGTTTGGATATAGGCAACACTTAAAAAACAGCATAAAAAAGTAGTTTGGATATAGGCAACACTTAAAAACTGCATAAAAAAGTATGTTGGATATAGGCAACACTTAAAAACTGCATAAAAAAGTATGTTTGGATATAGGCAACACTTAAAAACTGCATAAAAAAGTATGTTTGGATATAGGCAACACTTAAAAACTGCATAAAAAAGTATGTTGGTATAGGCAACACTTAAAAACTGCATAAAAAAAGTATGTTTGGGATATAAGCAACACTTAAAAACTGCATAAAAAAGTATGTTTGGATATAGGCAACACTTAAAAACAGCATAAAAAAGTATGTTGGATATAGGCAAACACTTAAAAACTGCATAAAAAAGTATGTTTGGATATAGGCAACACTTAAAAACTGCATAAAAAAGTATGTTTGGATATAGGCAACACTTAAAAAACAGCATAAAAAAGTATGTTTGGATATAGGCAACACTTAAAAACAGCATAAAAAAGTATGTTTGGATATAGGCAACACTTAAAAAACAGCATAAAAAAGTATGTTTGGATATAGGCAACATTTTAAAAAAACAGCATAAAAAAGTGTTGGATATAGGCAACACTTAAAAACAGCATAAAAAAGTATGTTTGGATATAGGCAACACTTAAAAACTGCATAAAAAAGTATGTTTGGATATAGGCAACACTTAAAAAACTGCATAAAAAAAAGTATGTTCGGATATAGGCAAACACTTAAAAACTGCATAAAAAAAAGTAGTTTTGGATATAGGCAACACTTAAAAACTGCATAAAAAAAGTATGTTTGGATATAGGCAACACTTAAAAACTGCTTAAAAAAAGTATGTTGGATATAGGCAACACTTAAAAACTGCATAAAAAAGTATGTTTGGATATAGGAACACTTAAAAACAGCATAAAAAAGTATGTTTGGATATAGGCAACACTTAAAAAACTGCATAAAAAAGTATGTTTGGATATAGGCAACACTTAAAAACGGCATAAAAAAGTATGTTTGGATATAGGCAACACTAAAAACAGCATAAAAAAGTATGTTTGGATATAGGCAACACTTAAAAACAGCATAAAAAAGTATGTTTGGATATAGGCAACACTTAAAAACTGCATAAAAAAGTATGTTTGGATATAGGCAACACTTAAAAACTGCATAAAAATGTATGTTTGGATATAGGCAACACTTAAAAAACTGCATAAAAAAGTATGTTGGATATAGGCAACACTTAAAAAACTGCATAAAAAAGTATGTTGTGGATATAGGCAACACTTAAAAAACTGCATAAAAATGTATGTTTGGATATAGGCAACACTTAAAAAACTGCATAAAAAAGTATGTTTGGATATAGGCAACACTTAAAAACAGCATAAAAATGTATGTTTGGATTTAGGCAACACTTAAAAATGCATGTTCCCCTCATGAAAAGTAGCATGCCAAAGTTTTCCTCAGACAGGGATGATCTCTTGGCCCTCAAGATGTCCTTGCCATAGAGAACAAACGCTCCACTGCAGCACTGCCCTCAAGATGTCCTTGCCCATAGAGAACAAACGCTCCACTGCACCACTGCCCTCAAGATGTCCTTGCCATAGAGAACAAACGCTCCACTGCAGCACTGCCCTCAAGATGTCCTTGCCATAGAGAACAAACGCTCCACTGCACCACTGCCCTCAAGATGTCCTTGCCATAGAGAACAAACGCTCCACTGCAGCACTGCCCTCAAGATGTCCTTGCCATAGAGAACAAACGCTCCACTGCAGCACTGCCCTCAAGATGTCCTTGCCCATAGAGAACAAACGCTCCACTGCAGCACTGCCCTCAAGATGTCCTTGCCCATAGAGAACAAACGCTCCACTGCACCACTGGAGGGGATGGCTGTGTTGAACTTGATCAACAAGTCCACCAACACTTGCTCACCCAAAAAGGCAGCATCTGTCAGCAAGTAGAATGAATTTTTTGGGTTAGCGGACTTGAGTTAACGGAAGTTAAATGTAACGGAAGTTAATTAGTCCGATAATGATTTCCAAAGTTAACTTAAAAGTTAAATCGTTAACGAAAATGTTAACTTCGTTAATTAACGAATAACGGATTAACGGTTTGGTGCCCACCTTTGCCTAGCAGCCACCACATGCAATTTACATTGGGCGTTTTCTAGTAACGTACCCGGCTACTCGAGGGGAGGCAATTATGAGCCTAAAACTCCTCCCCACATACTGGAAAGCCTTTCCCGCAGCCAGAAAAACATTATCTGGCAGCCGCCAGCGGGAACAAAAGCCTGGAGCTACGCGCGCTCAATGGGGACTTCAATACCTACATTCCTATTTAAGTCTGTAACCATTACAGTCACTCTTCGACCAGATTACACTGGTCGACAAAAAAAAATTGAAGATATGGTTCTGGACTAAATGAAGCTGATTATAGGTAAATCGACCCTGTTGAACTCCAATCTGATGTTCAATTAACTCTATCACGTCCAGTTTTTGAGAACCAGACGCAATTCATGAAAAAAATATGGGTAAAATCAGCAGAAATAGGTTTCACCAATGTTTTCATTTTAAACTCTTAATCTTTTCTTTTCTCAAGCCTATTTAGGGCAGTGCAGTGTTTTTGAGTCAGTGTGGTTTGTGCAGTGAGCAGGGGAGGGTGTGCGCGCTGCGTATTGGCGAGGGGTTAGCAGGCTGTGTAGTACATTTTTACCTACTGATCGTACAGCTATTGACATATGTTTAAACATTTTATTTTTCTTTGCAGATATGATGTGTTTGATTTAGTGGAGTCCTAATTTTAGTTGGTTTACCGTATATAGTACCTTGTACCGGGCTGTGATGGAGCGCCGTAACTGTGTGAATGCATCGGACAGTTTTTGTTACATATGTGGAATTTTTACCCCTGACAGTCTGAAAAAACCCCTTTACAAAGAATGTTAAACCCTTTTTACTGCTTACTTAAAAGTACGTATATGTAACCCCAAATAAAAAAGGGGGCCCCCCTCACGTAGCATGCAAACCCCTGTTGAACCCACTTGAATGAATGGATGCGGGGCAAAGGGCCCCATCAGGCAGGAAAATTCGGCACCCCCAAATTTTTTTGGGGTGAAAAAAAGGGTCACAGTACTGACTGCTACTTCTGCCCCTGCTTTCCAAAGGATTTCGTAAAACGAAAACTAAAAAAAATGTACCCCTGATGTACCTTCTGCCAAGGCCTGTGCCGCCATGGTCCCCCCCCCCCTGATCTCCCATTTCCAAATGTTCCAATTGGCAAGTGTTAAGTGAATCAGATTGAACGGGGAGGATAACCCCCATGGATACAGACTTTCAAGAAATGGCGACACAAGACCCAAAAATTCTTTTAGCCCCCATTAATGCTACTGACCTTGCTAGGGACCTAGATCTACCAAGAAAAAAAGTGAAGCCCCTTGGTCTCGTCTCAAGGAAGGAATTTTTGCTACAAAAAGGGAAAGTTTCTCATCACCACTTTTTTTCGTCGTAAAAAAAGAACTTTAAAGCTTTTTTCCCCAAGATAAACCCAAAAAGCTCTGTTACTGCTTTGATTTTTGACACACTCAGGGAACAACTGTGTGAGTCTCACATTATGATAAGAGTGAGTGGGGGGGCCCTTTTTTCATAGATTCGGGAAAAAAACACGCTAAAGGCCCGTTCTTCTGCATAAAGAAAAAGCTTCCGAGTGTTTCAAATTCCCATGGCCATGAATGAGTGAAATTTATGAACAATTGAAGACTTTGTTACTGCTGTTAAATTATGAAGAACATCATTGGAATCGTGTGGGGCCCCCTGAAGGTAATCTCCTTGCTTCTGGGGCTCCAGTTAGGTTACACTAAGCCATGTGTTTTCTTTTTTTTTGTGGGACCTAGAGCGGACAGCAAACATTACAAAAAAAAGGAAAGGCCCGCCGACCGAAAGACTCACTACAGGTTTTAACTGTTGTAAAAACCCCCCTTTTTTTGACAGTGAAAAGGTTGTACTTTTCCCCCCATGCATCGAAACCCCGGGGTTTTAATGAAAAAATTTTTGTGAAGACCATGGCCCTCAAAATGGGGTGGGTTCAGTATTTGTTAGCAAAGATTGAACGCACTGTATCTGAAGCCAAAATAAAGGCAGGGGGTTTTTTTTAGGCCCCCCCAAAGTCAAATCCATGATAGACTTTTTTTAAAGAGCCTAATGCCCCCGGAAAAAGCTGCTTGGAAGAGCTTTTTGGCTGTTATAAAAAATACCTATAAATTTTGGATCATTATGAGGAACTTGTAAATACATGTTTTAAGGTTACCATGCGCTCGGGGCTCGGGTGCCCCCTCAAAAACCCCTTTTTTTTTTCCTTCAATTTTTATTTTCTTTCCCAAGGAATGTTTTGGGGGCGGTCCCGTATGAGCAGGGGTAACGCTTCCATCAGGACATTGCCCCCCTGGAAAACCCCCATTACCAAGGACGATTCATCCCCCCCCCCATGTAGGGGGGGCTATTGCTGGAGCTACAAAAGTGAAAGTAGTGCTCCCACAAAAAAAGAGCAAAATCAGAAACACTTCTGATGTACTATGGACCGGGTGGGGTACTTTTTTGGGGTTAGTATGTTTTTGATCATATGTATATTTATACCATTTTGAGATCTTTACGTTCCCCTTTTGAAGAACGTCTAGATCTGCTGTTTCTTCGAACAGCGCATCTTTCTCTCAAAAAAAAAACTCAAGGGTTGTTTTTTTCCAAAATAATATATATATTATAAAATTATTATAATTATATTATATTTATATAATATAATTTATTTATATATATAATATATATATAAATATCTATAAATATATTAAATTTATTATTATATTTTATATATTATATATTATTATATATAAAATATATAAATATTATTATCTATATATATATATATTATATTAAAAATATATATATTATATATATATATAAATTATTAAAAGTCAAAGTACTGTTTATTTTGGCATATTTTCGGATTTTTCCAAAATGTGGCCATTTTTGGTATGCCCCAATAAAAAACCCTTCCCTGCTCGCGGGGTTTTTGGAACAGAGACACCAGCCGAGTATCGTAAATCCGCGAGCATGACATTAGTCATTCATTTCCCCCATAGTTTTTTTTTTTTTTTTTTTCTTTATCACAGGCACTGGCCCAAGGGGGCCAAACAAAATGGGTAACACAAAAGCCCGCTATTTTTGCCAGTCCCTATAAAGAAGACAGTAAAAAAAAATAAAATAAAAACAGGGGGGGTGACCAATTTAGTTCTGGAGGTGTCTTGTTACTTTCTTTTGAAAAGATTTTAAGTCATAGGAAAAGTGGACCAATAGAAACGGGAAAAGGGAGAGGGTTCCAAGATTTTTACCAGTGAAAGGGATGAAAGGGTAAAGATACTGATTAACTCTTGCATTAAGAAGATGGACAGAATAGGGGATGAGAATGAGTAGAAAGTCTTGTGCAGCGAGGCCGCGGGAGTGGGGGAGGCATGCAGTTAGCAAGTTCAGAAGAGCATTTGAGCCTGAAAATAACGGTAGAAAAAGAGCAAGAGAAGCAAACTTTGGGCGGCGGTGATTTAAAATTGAAGACAGTCCAAAGTCAGAGGAAAAGGATTTTTGATGATACGAAAAGCTTTTGACTAAAACCCTGGTTTAGGAGAGCTGTATGAGTGGATCCTCCCCAAAACATGTGAGACATACTCCATAAGGCGGATAAGAACCCCCCCTGTAGAGAGCAAGCAATTGGGAGGGGGGGGGGGGGGGAGAAAGAAAGAAAAAGAAAAAAAAAGGTTGAAAAACCAGCCGAGTAATCAAATCCCCCGAGCCTGAAACCCCCAACATGAAGCGGGGGGGGGGGGGGGGATTATACTGTATATACTGTATTTGGAACATAATTTAGTATATTTTTTGCCAGATATGTACATTAGGTCCTAATAAAGCCCAGGCCACCACCAGAATTTAATTACGAGTAATTATATTAAATGTAGGGGGATTGTTTCGATTATTATATAAATATATATACGTATATAATTATAATAGCTATTAAAAATTTTAAAATGCCGATATTTCAAAAACTATACTTGCTAGAGAAAAAGCAAAGCCATTTTTGAAATCAGCAGAGAACATGCTTTCCAAACCCCCACACAATGAAAATCAGAACCAATTTCTGGTGTCGAAACCCGTTGAATTATCGTACAACTTAGGGTAAAATCAATATAACACACAAACCTCGATTTCCCGGACTAATAGGGGGAGCACTGCTTCCCGGGGGAAACCCCAAAAGTCCGGGAATCCCAAGTAAAAAAAAAAAAAAAAAAAAAAGTCCGATGCCATTAGCCACCCCCGGACATTTATCCTACTCTAGTATTTAACTGTCCGTCAAACGGACAATAACAACTACCCCGCCGCGGACTTTTTACGTCCGCTGAGCAGCTGCCACCTGGCGGCAGGCAGCATAAAGTGTTTTTTAATAGTCTCAAGAGGAAAGTTCCTGCACCAGGGGCAGTGGGGAGTCAGGGGACTAACGGAGGCTGTGCAGGTGAAAACCGTGAGTTGTCGTGTGGCCAAATGTAAAACAATACGACCCGCTGAGCATGCTGCCACCTGGCGGGAGGCCCGGACACTGACCCATGGGTTTTACAGGAGACGCTCGGACCGCCGGACAACTGGGTCAATTTACGAACAGGACCAGCATTTCAACAGAAAAAAGAAAAAAAGAAAAAGAAAAAAAAGAAAATTGTCTGAGACTGACATATCCCCGGACCTCGGATTTTGTCCGGCAAATCCGATATCCGGGAAATTGAGGTTTGTGTGTAGTCAGTAAATGACTTTATAGTAAGACTTTATTAGTAAATAACTTGTAATTTACTTTAGTAAATAATTTGGTAATTTTACTCACCCAGTTTGAATGTCGTAGCATTGGATTTTCGATCTCTTATATATTGAAAATAGAACCCTAATATACACATCTCGTATCATGGAATGCTGGTATAACGGGACCTCCCTGTAGTGTAATTTTATGGTGACTATGGCAACTGAATCTGACTAAATTTGTTTTGTATAAATACTAAGTACTAGAATAGCCGGGTTTTTAACCTAGTGTCTTTGCCTTTAATTAGTAACCTTACCTTGCCTTCCCCAGGTATGGACCCTACCCATAACTGCGTCACGGTTTTTTTTACACCGGTGCATTGTGGGGATAAGGTGGGGTCGCCGGGGGTGGACCTACGAAGGGAAAACTACGGCGATGGAAGAATTTTGAGTTATTTTGCACGAAATTGATATTCCAGGTGCTATATTACTGTGCTCTGTTCTCGCTGACAACACTATAGAGAAGACCTGAGGTAATGGCTGATGTGCAGAGGCTTCTAAACCAAGAAAACAGAGTCACAACAGAGCCTCGTCAAAAGGGTAAGCAAGTGGTAGGTTACGTAATGTGTCCCTACCACTTGCTTACTTCTTAATGAGACTCTGCTGTGACTGTTTTCCTGGTTTAGAGAAGCCTTTGCACATCAACCATCACCTCAGGTCTTCTCTATGTTGTCAGCGAGCACAGAAATATAGCATCTGGAATATCAATTTCGCCCAAAACAACTCAAAATTTTTTCGTCGTCGTAGTCTTCTCTTTGTAGGCTGTACACATTCATGGTTATGATAGTATTAAAATACCTTATTAATTGAGTTCCTTTTGTTGTCTTTCCTCATAATAAGTAGTGGTACATCATGGTTTAAGTGTTACTTGACGAGCCCATGCATAGCTTTCTCTTGATTCTATACCAACATCACCAACCTCTGCTTTGACTTATCTTACTACTCCAGCCATAAACGTGGTGCCAGTGGTTTTTCTGCTACTGTAATAGGAGTGAGTTAGATTAATTAATTGTTAAAACACCACAGAAGGATATTTCTTCGCGTTACAAATAATAACGATGAGTGATTTTATTTTAGAAGAAAAAAATGGTGCCACCAGTTGAAGCGGTTTCTTTGCAATGGTGTAACTCTTGAACAGAAAGTTAAGGTATAAAGATGAAGGTAGTGACGGGGATAATATTAGTACACAGAGTTCATTGTGAATCTCTTCGGGAACCCTGGACAAGTATTTGCACAGCATGGTATATGTCACCTGGGCTTGAACAAAAAACCTTACTATTTTAGTCTCGTGGGGATATATTTCACACGAGAGGTTACTCATCCTTACACTTATATATTTATGGGTTTATCTTGGGGAAAGTCACTGATGGACATAACCTGTTCCCTGACTATACTCTTAGGTCTATAAGTCTAACCACACACAGGATATCCATCTAAGCTAATCATGGACAAAATAGAGGAGGGAAGTGTGGGAGTAATGAACTGTTTGCGAGAAACCACCATGTGGATCACGTGCTCCACCTTGATGATTCCACACGCCGATTCCTTGACGGAAGATGAGAGAAGAATCATAGTTAACCTTGGGACGATCGCTTGTTAAGCTACCTATTCAATTAATGAACACTCAACACGACACATATATATATATATATATATATATATATATATATATATATATATATATATATATATATATTATATATATATATATATATATATATATATATATATATATATATACAGGGAGGTCCCGTTATACGAGCATTTGGTATACGATAATCCGATGATACGAGATGTGTAAATTAGGGTCTATTTTCAATATACGAGATCGAAAATCCAATGCTAAGACATTCAAACTGGGGTGAGTAAAATTATCAAGTTCAAAATGCACGCCCTACCACTCCCTGGCTGGACAAAGGGGGATTTGGTTTGACCCCAGTCAGGGCACCCCTAGCAAGGCGTGACCTGAAGGGTAATTAAGCATATGGCGCGGCCTGACCTTTAGGGGTAATTAGCAGGTGTGCGGCCCCAACCTTGGGACCGCTACACTACCTTCTCTTGTATCACGCGGCGTCCCGTACATTACAACGTCTTTTTTGCTTGTTATGCATGTTTTATGTTTAATTACTGTGCAGTTATGTTATTTTGTGTGCTATTTTCTCTTTCAGAATGCTTTTTCTACAGAATAGGTAGTACAGTGTGGGTAATATAGACGCTGTGTGTTTGTTGTGTTTCCTAGAGTTTATTTTAGCTTGAAAAACTTTTTTTTTTTTTTTAATTGATGGGGTCCTGGAACCAGACCTACATTTTACCATTTGTTGTGTGTTTCGTTATATGAGATTTCGCTTAACGAGTATGCCTGGTGGCACCTAACTGCTCGTATCTTCGGGACCTCCCTGTATATATATATATATATATATATCATGAAGTTTCAGGGTGACAGAGACACTCGGTATACTTGGGGTTGTTTATGCAACGTTTCGCCAAGGCACTTGGCATCATCAGGCTAAAATAGTTTAAAATTTAATATATTGTAATGCTAAAAAGCGAACATCTAAAAAATTAATTCTAAGAAACAATAAAATATTCCTATATTTTCTAAAATTACTAACTATTAAAATAAAAAAATATAGGAATATTTTATTGTTTCTTAGAATTAATTTTTTAGATGTTCGCTTTTTAGCATTACAATATATTAAATTTTAACTATTTTTAGCCTGATGATGCCAAGTGCCTTGGCGAAACGTTGCATAAACAACCCAAGTATACCGAGTGTCTCTGTCACCCTGAAACTTCATGATGAATCTAACAAGAAAATCAACTATATATATATATATATATATATATATATATATATATATATATATATATATATATATATATATATATATATATATATATATATATATATATATATATCTCATCACAAGGGGAAGGGGGGGAGATGAATCTCGGTACACCTTACCTTGAGGGAAGATGAGAGAAGAATAAGCCCTCGCGGTCTGCCTAGTGGGGAGAAGGAAAACTATCGCGGGAAATAAGGATGTTTGGATACTCATGAGAGACGTCCACGAAGGGGGTGTGAACCGTCAAATGACTGCTATTAGATGGGGAGGAAAAGATACTTTCTAAAGTAGTAAGTATAAGAAAATCTCTTAATTTGATGAGGAAAATTTAATTGCCAAGAAGAGGTTAACGTTGGGTATTAAACCTAACCCACAGCCACTGTCCGAACGGGTTTCCCACGGAGCGAGCTCTTTGTAGTGGAGAAAGAAATGTTGGAAGGTTTTTAATTTTAACGATCTACTTTAATGATCTGTTTTTGTCAGTGTTTAAACCGGTGTCTGTTGCTATTATTTTAAGTCTTCTAAGAATGTAAGGGTAGTGATGTGTCTATCAGAGAGGGTAAGGGGGATACAGGGAGTTGTCATTTAGAAGTTACGGGTTCCCGCGAACTTAATGCCTCACTTACTGTACCTCGTGGCCATTCACGCTTGGTGGGGGAAGGGAGGATGGGGGGGGGGAAGATAGGAATGAAGGAGGAAGAAAGAAAGAATAAGAAAGCGAACGAAAGGGGAGATATAAATGAAAGAATTTGAAGGAAGTTATCCTTAAAAATAACCTTTTCACTTACACACTGTGCTTAGGCTACACTTAGTCTAGACTAAAGAACTAAATGGCTATTAAGGCATTCCAATACCTCCTGTAAGACAATATAAATCGGAATGGCGTCCGTATGTAATTCTGGCATTACAAGACAAGTTGCATAACCGGTTAGTTATAGTAACATAAGTGAGGTTAGGTTAGTAACTTTTATGGGGTTATGGTAGGGTTAGGTTAGTAACTTTTATGGGGTTATGGTAGGGTTAGGTTAGTAACTGTTATGGGGTTATGGTAGGGTTAGGTTAGTAACTGTTATGGGGTTATGGTAGGGTTAGGTTAGTAACTTTTATGGGGTTATGGTAGGGTTAGGTGAGTAACTTTTATGGGGTTATGGTAGGGTTAGGTTAGTAACTTTTAGGGGGTTATGGTAGGGTTAGGTTAGTAACTTTTAGGGGTTATAGTGAGGTTAGGTTAGTAACTTATGACATATCTTATGTTTAACATATAGTTATATATGTTCAACATAACGTACAATAAACATATACGTATAACAATAGTTTGCTCCGCGCGACTGCCCTCTATATATGTGGATCATACGGGCGGCCGCATGGGGACGGCGGCCGCATAGGGTGGTGACCCCTCACGGTACCTGGTACTGTCGTCTACCCACATTTTTATCCCTACACAAATCGGGAAAACTCGCCGACGGTAATGGTTAGGTTAGATTTTGCTTTGATTGATCTTATTACTCCAGCCAAAACAATTGCATAGCCACGGTGACATTACCCGTCCTTGCCTCAAGGTACCTGGTACTCTCGTCTACCAAAATGCTCGTCCCTACACAAAGCGGGAAAACTCGCCGATGTAAGGCAAGAAAGAAGAGTAAGGTAGAAGTAAGGTAAGGTTACCTAAGCTGTGGTAAATGTGGTATAATTCCAGGGCTGTGATTAGCTAGATTGGCAATGTTGTTACCAGGCTGGCTTATATTTAGCTTCATTGAGTCATCATGTAGACCACAGTGATGAGGCAAACTATGGTAAAATCATAATTGGAAGAGTACAAAAAATCACAAATGGCAAGGTTAGTGAGGAGCAAGGCAGATTTAGAACTGGGAAATGTTGTGTAGATCAGATCTTAGATATGCGAATGATAATTAAGACAATGTTAGCAAAATACAAGAAGATGTATGCTGCATTCATGGATTTAGAGAAAGCATAGATAAATATCCAGATGAACACCGAACTCACTTTGGTGGACGAAACTATTATTATCTGGTGTGTTTTTATGTGTTTTGAATGAATCTGCTCACCGTTTGTCCCAATTTTTTTTTTTTTTTTTTTTCTCGCAAAAGTGACAACAAAAAAATAGAACCTAAACCTAACCTAACCTTTATCTAAAAAATTGTTTCGTCCACCAAAGTGAGTTGTGTGTTCATGTGGACTACTACCAAATCCTATGACAGAGTAGACTGGGAGGGAATGTGGGCTGTGTTGCAGGGTTAAAGAGTGTGTATGGAGTGGAGAATGTATGTATAACTAATAAGCTTTTACCTGTGATTATTAATAGCTAACCTAACTGACCTTTACCTAACCTAACCTTACCATTACCGTCGGCGAGTTTTCCCGATTTGTGTAGGGACGAGCATTTTGGTAGACGAGAGTACCAGGTACCATGAGGCAAGGATGGGTAATGTCACCGTGGTTATGCAACTTGTTTATGGCTGGAGTAGTAAGATCAATCAAAGCAAAGGTTGGTGATGTTGGTATAGACTCAAGAGTATTCATTGGCTCATCAAGTAACACTTAAACCATGATGTACCACTACTTATTATGAGGAAAGACAACAAAAGGAACTCAATTAATAAGGTATTTTAATACTATCATAACCATGAATATGTACAGCCTACAAAGAGAAGACTACGACGATGAAAAAAAATTTGAGTTGTTTTGGGCGAAATTGATATTCCAGGTGCTATATTTCTGTGCTCGCTGACGACATAGAAGACCTGAGGTGATGGTTGATGTGCAGAGGCTCCTAAACCAGGAAAACAGTCACAGCAGAGTCTCATTAAGAAGTAAGCAAGTGGTAGGGACACATTACGTACCTACCAGTTGCTTACCTTTTGACGAGGCTCTGTTGTGACTCTGTTTTCTTGGTTTAGAAGCCTCTGCACATCAGCCATTACCTCAGGTCTTCTCTATAGTGTTGTCAGCGAGAACAGAGCACAGTAATATAGCACCTAGAATATCAATTTCGCGCAAAATATCTCTAAATTCTAACCATCGCCGTAGTTTTCTCTTAGTAGGTCCAACCGCTGCGACCCCGCCTTATCCCCACAATGCACCGATGTAAACAAACCGTGACATAGTTATGTCTGGGGTCCATTGCGACATGGGAAATGGGGCTCAAAATACTCAGAATGAAGAAAGCTACACGATAATGTAGGTAAGAATCCTATGACTTTTGAAAGCCCACTACCAAAATAATACCAATATCTATACTGCAAATTTTCCACATAGTCTAAACACATAGCAGAAAAGCAACAAAGGCATACCTACAACATTAAATCTGAGCTATATGTCATAGCTAGCAAAATATTAGAATATCAATTCGTGGAGCATCCTGCAATATATTATGACCGATTTGGTTACCCTGTCATTCCCTATACATTTTAACTAGTATAATTTTTCATTCACATTCACTGCACTGTGAATAGTGTATTTAGGTACAGGCTCATAATCATTGGCTTTCCCTACAAATCTTTTTTTTTTTTTTTTTTTTTTTATATATAAATTTACTAATTTTTTTTTTTTTTTTTTTTTTTTGCCTCAAAAACACCATTATTTTTTTTCTTCTCAAAACCTCCTTGTAAAATAGGGGTGCGTCTTATGCGGAGGTGCGTCTTATGCGTCTAAATACTAATTACTACCGTGAGCAAAATGTTCAAATCCGTATGTGGCGGGAAATTAAAGACATACATGAACGTTGTTGCCCCGATAAGCCCCTCTGTGATGCCCGACTAGTATGCCGTTGTCCTCTTACGGTTAAATAAGGGTGATTTAAGGTGTTGAGGTGACAGGTGAGGGAGACAGTCTTGCAGCGACTATCCCATAACACTAATAATCACTATTTTAAACAATACACACCTTCTACCACTAAATCACTAGCAACACAGGCTCCTTCCTTACATATCTTAATATCTGATACATCAAAACTCCCTAGAACCCAAGCATTCCAAAATAAAATGAGAAAATAATAAATGATGTAGAGTTGACAATTTAAGCAATGGAGTCCGTTAAATCCAAAGTCCGTTAAACCGAGGTCCGTTAAATCGAGGGTCGACTGTATATAGAGTCGGGACAAAACATCAATAATCCGGAAATTTCGAAAATCCGGCCGTCCTAAGGTCCCGTGGCTGTTGGATTAGTGATGGGCAACATGTAATATCAAGAACTAGAACTATCGCCAAAAATTAGAAGTCCTGCCGAAGTGAAAAATTGGTACACTCGCCGACGAGATCCCCTGAGATTCGCGCTGAGACCTGACCTGACTTGCTGCAGTTTGGTTCAGCAGCAACAGTCTGCATCAGTCCAAAGTAAAGCATGTAGTTTTGTTAGTTGGAACCAAAGACTACTGTATACTGGACTTGCTACTCAGTTTGGGCTATTTCTAGTGCAGGCCAGCTTTGCGATTCCTGACATTTTAGAACATCACTCCCATCTCCCTTCCTGTGGTTTATCAGTATAAATGATATACCGTTATCTTCATAAATGTTTGTTCTATAATATTATCAAATAAAAAACTAAAATACACTAAAGAAATGCCATTATGAGAGTGAAAAAATATGCATTCACTTAAACTCTTCGCCATTTAATATTTTGCGAGAAAACATCTTACATGGAGCATATCAATAGAAGCGGAATTTTATTAGCTTTCCATTGATATATTTCTTTTTCTGATAAATGAATTAGAACCATACATAAATTAGCATTAACTAAATAAATAACCTCATCAATCGGGAAAATTACCCGATTGATGATGTTATTTATTTAGTTAACGCTAATTTGATAGTTGGAACATATACAAATATTTTTTAACTACTTATGTAGTCAACCTTTAGTTCTAATTTTTTGGTAGTTACAACCCATTAACTAGGATAGACGGTGACACTTGCCAATTACATGTCATATTAAACTAAGCACATGAGCCTGAATACCAAGCTACAGAATCATCAACCACGATTCAACCTCTTCACGCCCAGATCTTTCCTTTGCTATATAAATTGTCTATTGTTAGCCATAAAATTTTGAAAAGTAACTCAATAAACCAAATAAGCTAGTGGACAAGGACTCCAAGCAGGTCATATCTGTAAAACATTGCTTATATTCACTAAAAATGGTCTAATTGTAGTTCAATTACAACGGAAATTACGTTCTGGGTCTCAAGGGATTAATACAGGTAAGAAACGTCAGGAAGGTGGCTAGTATATTTCCTGGATGCATGAGCTATATTTCTGAGATAAGACAGCTTCACCTACTTCCTGCTACACAAAAAATCACCTTATAATCTAATCATTCACACAATTTTATATGTAAGCAGTAGTGTGGACGATATAAGCTGAGTACAGTGTTTACGCAAATCTGCTTCCAGGCGGTGTCGCCAGCTTGGCTAAGATTTTCACGGTATCACACGTTCGTCTATGCAACGATAAACATTCCATAACGAACACATCAAAGACTTCATTTAACCCCTTGAGACCCATACCGTAATTTCCATTGTAATTTGGCTACCGTTAGAGTATTTTATAGTTAATATAAGCAATATTTTATAGATATGACCTGTTTAGTATCCATGACGACTAACTTATTTGGTATATGCTGTTACTTTTCGTTATTTTATGGCTAAACAACATACATTTTTATATAGCCAAGGAAAGATCTGGGTTTGAAGGGGTTAAAGTCTGATAAATATTTTTGAAGGTGATTTATATCAAATAGCATATGAACAAAAACTCAGTATTGTTTGAATACTTTTTTGTTTATTGTAAGGCTCCATCGCATGGGCGGTACCATGCCAGCATCTCTCTGTATCGTTGCAATAATGTATGCAAATACCTACTATAAATGCATATATGTTACCCTTTTCTGTGTTGTTATTACAGGTAACAACGGACTGGCAATACACGCTTACCATCACCATTTGCATGGAAATGACTAGGATATCAGGCTCTGTGTGCTGACTATCACCACTGTTGCAGGTGCTGAGGTCACAGTCCAAACCAGCTGCTCTGCCCGGCACTGAACCGGCTCGCTCTGGCATCCCCGAGGATTGGCGAGCGATTCTTCCGTGCTGACGAGAGTGTTGCTGCGGTGGAGGCTGTGGGGCCGGGCAGCAGCATGAGTGGCCGGGAGCAGCAGGATCAGTCTGCCTCAGGGGTGGGGAGGCACAGTGGTGTTAAGAATTATGAATGTTTAGAGTGTGGAAAAAGATTTACTACAAAGAGTAACCTCACCACACCACACCCTGACACACAGTGGTGTTAAGAATTATAAATGTCTGGAGTGTGGGAAAAGATTTACTGAAAAGGGTAGCCTTACCAGACACACTCTGACACACAGTGGTGTTAAGAATTATAAATGTCTGGAGTGTGGGAAAAGATTTACTGAAAAGGGTAGCCTTACCAGACACACTCTGACACACAGTGGTGTTAAGAATTATAAATGTCTGGAGTGTGGGAAAAGATTTACTGAAAGGGTAGCCTTACCAGACACACTCTGACACACAGTGGTGTTAAGAATTATAAATGTCTGGAGTGTGGGAAAAGATTTACTGAAAAGGGTAGCCTTACCAGACACACTCTGACACACAGTGGTGTTAAGAATCATGAATGCTTAGAGTGTGGGAAAAGGTTTTATACCATTTCTAAACTCAATGAACACGCCTTTAGACACACTGGCTTGCGGGAGTTCAAGTGTGATATTTGTAGCAAGTGTTTCAAGACAATGAGTGATATTGCCAGGCACATGAAGATCCACTTTTGAGGTGGTGTGTTGTGTGGACAAGTGTGGTTGTACCCGTGCCTGTGGAAGTGTGTCCTGTGTGGCAATGGGCCGAACAGGATGCTTTATTTTATTGCCCTTCATATTTCTACAGCGTAAGGTAAGCAGAGAGAGAAAGGGAGGGAGTGGAAGAGAGAGTGAGAGGAATGAGTAGCTGATTTACGGGGAGGCCACGGCCACTCCAGATCTGAGTCGGAGGTCTATTGAAAATTCAACTATTTCTTTATAATGGCTATGCAAAGCCCCCCCACACTGTCCAGCCTTGGCCACCCATGTCACCCTGTCCTGGCAGCCTTGGCCACCCATGTCACCCTGTCCTGGCAGCCTTGGCCACCCATGTCACCCTGTCCTGGCAGCCTTGGCCACCCCTGTCACCCTGTCCTGGCAGCCTTGGCCACCCATGTCACCCTGTCCTGGCAGCCTTGGCCACCCCTGTCACCCTGTCCTGGCAGCCTTGGCCACCCCTGTCACCCTGTCCTGGCAGCCTTGGCCACCCCTGTCACCCTGTCCTGGCAGCCTTGGCCACCCATGTCACCCTGTCCTGGCAGCCTTGGCCACCCCTGTCACCCTGTCCTGGCAGCCTGCTGTGAGAGGGAGAGGGAGGGAGGGAGGGAGAGCGAGCTTACATGTGATTTGAGGTTGTTTAGTCCTCCCTGCAAAGTAATGGCTGTTGCCTCGTTATCTTTCTACCTTATATAACGTCAGATCGGCTATAGCCGGTGGCTTATCTACGGCCATGAGAATCCGAAGACACCCCCCAGGTGCCCCCCCACTGGCCATGGCTGCCGTAATCTGCTTGTACCTGTGACTGACGATATGCCATAATATACCCTTCTATGTGACATCAGAATGCCCCTGAGCTCCCCCTGCCTAGTTCCCCCCCATACACAGCTGTGCCCCCCCCCCCCATTGTTAGACACGTAGCCACACCACTGTGCTGGTATCCGTGTGGAAAGAAGTAGCTGCCCTAACCATCACGCACGCACACACACACACACACACACACACACATACACACACACCGTGTACCTGAACGGCTCGGTGGGTTATAGCGTCAGGCACCATTCTGTGGTCCGGCATTCCCTATCAAGGGAAGATGGAGATCGGTAATACACCACCAATAATGTAATGTGCTCCAAGTTTGCACCAGGAGGATGAAACTGCCGATCGCGAGTCTGTCTCGCGTGGACAAGACCATGGGTGAATGACACACACACACACACACACACACACACACACACACACACACACACACACACACACACACACACACACACACACAAATAGAAAAATATAAAATATAATGGAAGACATAAAAGTAGACGTAATAGAAGTAAAAAGGCTAATGGAAAGTCAAGATGTGAGAAAAGCCCCGGGTCCAGATGGAGTGTCCAACTGGATAATGAAAGAGTGCAGTAACCAACTAGCAGGAAAGTTACATAGTGTAATTGAGAGTTCACTCAAGGAGAGCAGAGTCCAGCTTGATTGGAAAAGAGCAAATATTGTGCCAATTCACCAAGGAGGTGACAAAGAAGAACCACTAAATTACAGGCCAGTATCATTAACAAGTGTAGTGGCAAAAATGTGTGAAAAAATTGTGAAGGCCAGATGGTTGAAATATTTGGAAGAGACAAACACACTCGCAGGTGGCCAGCTTGGATTTAGAGGAGGAATGTCATGTACAACAAATTTATTAAGCTTTTACTCGAGAGTGATCGATGTGACACAGGAAAGAGAGGGGTGGGTCGATTGCATATACCTGGACCTAAAGAAGGCATTTGACAAGGTACCTCACAAGAGACTGCTCTGGCAGCTAGAACATGTAGGAGGATTGAAGGGTGGTTTGCTGAAGTGGATGGAAGACTTTTGAGCAACAGAGAGATGAGAACAGTAATAAAGATCAAAAGTCAGAATGGTGCAGTGTGATAAGTGGAGTTCCTCAAGGATCGTATTGCCCAGTGATGTCTTGGTCATGTAAATGATTGCAGAAGATGAACACTATATGAGTTTATTCGGATGATGCTTAATTACTAGAAGTAGAAGTAAAGAGGACTGTAGGATTACAAAAGGATCTAGATAAGATTTTAGATGGAGCACATGGGAATGGAGTTTAATGCCGAAATG
>JACEEZ010022536.1:63162-101698 GCA_016584305.1 Chionoecetes opilio
AAAAAAAAAAAAAAATTTTAAAAATTTAAAAAAAAAAAAAATAAAAAAAAAATTAATTAATTTTAATCGGGCCCTTTGACATATCCCCGGCCTGGGTTTTGTCCGGCAAATCCAATATCCGGGAAATCGAGGTTTGGGTACGAGTTTTTCGCTTAAAACGGTATGCCGGGTGGAAACCAAAACTGCTGGTACTTGGGGACCTCCCTTGTAGTAGATTTGGAGACGGACATACGAGCATCCCTTTTTTCCTGTAGTTACAACTGGTAATAAAACTAGTAAATACACCACACACACACCAAAATAAAGAGGACTTGGAAAATTTAAAAAGGATCTAGAAAAATTTTTCAGATGGGTCGACTATGGGAAATGGAGTTTAATGCTAAAAAGTTAAAGTGGGGGGGAAAGGCAGTAGCAAAAAGAGAAAAGGGGAAAAGATTCGAGGGAAAATAAAGGATAAAAAAATCAAAAAAAAGTAAAAAAAGATCTGGGATATGGTTTTAAGGGAAAATTTTGTCCCCAGAGAAGCATTAACAAGATACAGGGAATACATATCAGTTGCTGAGGAAAATAGAATGGCATTCAATTTTGGGGTAAAGAGATGTTTAAAAAATTGATACTCTCTGATTCGACCGGTTGGAATATCGGCAGTGATTGGGTCACCACATAAAAGAAGGATTATGAAGTTTGAGAGAATAAAAAGAGCAGCCACAAAATGGCTCCAAACCCTGAGGTTTTTCCATATGGGAAAACTTTAAAGACTGAAACTCCCAACTCTTGAGAAAAAAAGAAAAGGGGGGAAGTTTTTATAGCAGTGTATAGAGCATCAATTTTTCTGAAAAAAATTGATAGAGAAGATCTGTTTGTGGGGGGACATAGAAGTACAAGGGGGTCATGAGAAGAATTGAAAGGACACATGAAAGGGGGATAAAAAAAAATACAGTTTCCCGTATAAACCTAGAAGCCGGGAACAACCTTGATGCAAAAGTGATTAATGAAAAGAAGTATTCAGGACTTCAAAAGGGAAAACGGATAATAGTAATTTTAGAGACGGGGCGTACGAGCATAGCTCTTTTTCCCGTATTTACAAATAGCTAAAAAACAAAATAGTAAAAACACACAACATCCATCACCCCATGTTAACGCTCCACACTTCAAAAACTACCTTTTTTTTAAAATTCTGTTCTGCTTCACTCCTTCTTTTTACACCTTTATTCTTTTTATTTAATTTTAAATATATCAGTGGTAAAGCCTACTAACCAATACCTCCTTTTCTCCTTTACAGAGAAGCCGTTTTTACCCTGGGGGCCTGAAGGGTCGTTGGTTGTCAAGGTGACAGGAACCACGATCATCCTTGGGCCAACCTGATATCTGTCTCGACCTTCGTCGCGTCGCCTATGTGTCCTTGCTGGGCCTCGGTCTGCCTTCATGATCCCTCGGTACCTCTCTCATCTCTCCTCGTCCTCTCTCTCTCTCTCTCGTCTCTCGAGTGTGACTGTATTGAAAATACGTGATTTGTGTTGAAGTCTCTCTCTCCTCTCTCTCTCTCTCCCTCCTCTCTCTCTGCATCTCTCGTCTCTCTCTCTGTGCTCTCTCTCTTCTCTCTCCTCTTCTCTCTCTCTCATCTCTCATCTCTCTCTTCTCTCTCTCTCTCTCTCTCTCTCTCTCTCTCCTCTCTCTCTCCCTCTCTCTCTCTCTCTCTCTCTCTCTCTCTCTCTCCTCGTCTCTCTCTCTCTCCTCTCTCTCTCTCTATCTCTCGCTATCTCTCTCTCCTCTCTTCTCTCTCTCTCTCTCTCTCTCTCTCTCTCTCTCTCTCTCTCTCAGATCTCTCTCTCTCTCTCTTCTCTCTCTCTCTCTCTCTCTCTCATCCTCATCTCTCTCTCTCTCTCCTCTCTCCGTCTCTCTCTCGGTCTCTCTCCTCTCTCTTCCTCTCTCTCTCTCTCTTCTGCAGTGTTGACTATTAAATACTGATGATTTTGTTGAAAGTCTCTCTCTCTCTCATCTCTCTCTCTCATATCACGTCTCTCATCATTCTTCTCTCTCTCATCTCTCTCTCTTCTCTCTCCTCTCTCTCTCATCTCTCTCTCTCTCTCTCTCTCTCTCACTCTCGTCTCTCTCTCTCTCTCTCTCTCTCTCTCTCTCCTCTCTCTCTCTCTCTTTTCTCTCTCTTCTCTCTCTTCTCTCTCCTCTCTCTCTCTCTTCTCTCTCTCTCTCTCTCTCTCTTCTCTCCTCTCTCTCTCTCTCTCTCTCACTCTCTCTCTCTCCCCTCTCATCTCTCTCTCTCTCTCTCTCTCCCCCCCCCCCCCCCTCCTTAATTGTCTGTATCAAGATATTTTGTAGTTTGGTAAATATTCTATGATATATTTAATAAGGTTTATAGTAATATTTTATTGGCTCTCACTTCTTAGTTATGTTCAATGTATTAGTTAAAACATGCCCGTCTGTCTCACATGTGCTACCAGGGTAGAACAAGAAGTCACGGATTCAAGCTGGAAAAGCCTAGATTTAATAAGGAAATAGGGAAAAACTGGTTCACAAATAGGGCGGCAAATTTTATCACCATTAGATGATTTTTAATGAGTATAAGCAACGTTTTTTTATAGATATGATTTGTTTAGTATCCTTCGACTAACTAATTTGGTATATTACGTTACTTTTCGTAATTTTATGGCTAACAGCAGACGATTATATTTAGAAAAGGAAAGATCTGGGCGTGAAGTGGATCAAGGGACACAATAAAGGAGAGGTAGGAAAAGTTCTCACGGCTATAGTAACCAGGGTAGAACAAGAAGTCACGGATTCAAGCTGGAAAAGCATAGATTTAAAAAGGAAATAGGGAGAAACTGGTTCACAAATAGGGTGGTAAATGATTGGAATGGACTCAGTAGACAGGTAGTTAGTGCGGAGTCATTAGGGAGCTTTAAAAGGAGTCTGGATATATTCATGGATGGTAGGGTATGCCGTATAACAAAAATTCTTTTTCTCAACTTTGGCATGGCAATTTCCTATGTAAAATGGAATTCTAAGACGATTTTATCTGAATCCATTTTTGCATTTGAGCAATTCTTACTATGCAAAATGGCACTTTTATATTGCAGCCTTATGGACTAATGCTTCAATGAGTAGGCAGTGTCCGGTTGGTCCTGTGTATTGCATCATGCACCACTATGAGTTCCCAATGACTAGCGTGGTAAGCTCTTTCTGATCAGTTGGTTCATCAGCACTACATCACAGTGTCACACCCTCTACTTTTGGCCTAGAACGTGTCCATCAGGGTCCTTAGCCCTGATCAGAGCAGGGCATGGTCTCCGGTGGTGGGCCCCAAGCCCGGATGAACCCGTCTCTGGCCTGCTGCCCCGCCACTCTGGCCGCAGCCTCTGTCACCTACTTCACGACTCTTTCGGTGCTCTGAGTGTGGATAGAGAACCCCCGGAAACCCTCGTACGGCTTGACCGGGATCTCCTGGATCTGATCCCCGGACAGTGAACGGGTGAATGCCGGCTCGTGCACCCTGGCCAGGCTGCCACTGATCAGTGGCTGCAAGCTGGTGGCTGACAAGTTCAGCTTGGGTGTGATGCGAGGTCTTACACTGGTGTCCCCATACGCCTTGCCAGCCCTCAGCTTCAAAATCTGGGTCCGGCGAACCTGCGGTCGTCCTCACTCTGACTCGCCATCACGAGAGGAGAACACATTCTGAGTGTGCGAACCATGCTCCTGTCTGCACGTAGAAGGTCACAGCTGTTTGGACCTTCTTGGGCTGCGACCTCATCACTCTGAGCTGCGTGAGGATGTCTTGGGGCCGTCCTCTAGTCTGTGGTGAACCTTGATGGTCGAAAGTAGAGTTTTGAAGTCACCTGCAGGCAGTACTTGACTAGGATTTTCCAGGGGTTTCAGTTCTTTGCCAGTCAAGTCCATGCTTTCTGGTCCACATGTACACGAGCGACTGGGCTGTGGGGGAGCCATCTGGAGTGGGACATCTTGCCACACTTGATCTCCTGCAGCTCGGACGGGAGAACGCCCCGCTTCACAGCCTGGACCAGCTGGTAGGAGACCTGCCGGTCAGTGGACATGTTGACCAGGATATACTCGGTATCTCCGTGAGATCTTCACCGCCTGGCACTCCTCTGAACTCTGCGTTGTACTGCATCTCATTCACGCTGGACAGCGACTGCACACTGGACCCGTGAAGCCAGTGTCAGATGAGGTAGGCCCCGTTGATGCTGGTGATAAGGGGGCGCAGGGCAACTCGTTTGTGTGCAACACGCATATACTCCAGAAGAGCTTGCGTCCCAGCATTTTCTCCAAATGGGCGTGAGTACCACCCTTCCACCCCGTGTTGGCCCTAGTTTGAGTCACCTTGCAGTACGATCAGCGATCGGTGGAGTCGTACGTCACCAGCAGATCATAGAGACCTGAGCCACCTTGAAAGCAGGGGTTCTCAGGTGGCACCGGTCCTCTGGTACAAAGGGCCAAAAGGGATCTTCCAGATGGCTCCTCTGTCACTGACACATGCTCCTCCCTGATCAAACCTTTTGGGGGCAGTTTCCCATAGCTGTCGGCACCATCGCCCTGTCTTGTCCTTCTCCCATCGTAACCCCAATCCCAAATATTTTGGTACCCTGGTTAGGGTACGCCGTATAACAAACAAAAAATTTCTCAACTTTGCCATCCCAATTTCCTATGTAAAATGGAATTCCAAGACGATTTTATCTTATTCCATTTTTGCATTTGAACAATTCTTACTATGCAAAATCGCACTTTAAGCTATTTCTTGCATATAAATATAAAAGTCCATTTTTGCATAACAAGAAGTGCTCAAACCAAAAAGTTGAAGAGACCACCTTTAATATTCAATTTTACATAAGAAAACACCCTGCTGCCAAATTCGAAATAATCTATATTTCACTTTTCATTGGACCTATGGCGTACCCTAACATACAAGCACTATATTAGATGTTACTCCCATGAGGGTGTGGAGTGTACTTGTACTTAGACAAGCAAGCACGTATATTAGATGTTACTCCCGGGGATGGCTGGAGTGTACTGATCTCTCCCTGTGGGCGGTGAGCCACCGCTACCAATTACACGGGTCACCTCTTAGGTAGGCGGCCGGTGGATCACTTTAATGGGTGCAAATTAAATGACGGCGGCCAATGATCGGTCTCTCCAAATTAAGGTGCAAATGCTTAATAACCACTGAGAATATTAATTTATCCTATCCCAGCACTGATCATTTACTTAAACTACCTTAATATTACCCATTACCATTATAATTATATATACATCCCTATACGCACTCCCCTATGACCAGCGGACAATACCTCACTCACAAGGGGGGGGGGGATCAAACCACCACTCTACCAATTATGAGAGGGTGCTTGATGGATAATTTCCACAACCTCCATCGTCCGCGCAGCTCTAGATGAGGCAAGAGAGTCCCCTGTGGAGGTGAGGGCTGGTGACACAGCCGTCCTGGTTATGCTGATTCATCATGTTGCAGACCATCCGATCTTCCTCACGACAGCCAAAGAAACATCTTACAAAGTCGGAAAGATCAGGCAGGCACTCCCAGGGAGATACCGGAGGCATCTCATCTGCTTGTACAGCTTCTCTGGCTGCGATACAGTGTCCGCCATTTTTGGGTTTAGCAAACCAACTTTGCTAAGCAGGCTCTGCAAGACTGAAGAAGCAGAGAGGGCAATGGACGTGTTTATGGACATCCGAGCTGAGAAAGATGATATCATTAAAGCAGGCTGTGATCTTTTCAAGGTCATCTTCCGTGGGAAATCCTCCGAAGACTTGGAAGACTTGAGATTCGACATCTTCAGCAAGCGAGCTGCTACTGGAAGCATACAACCTGAGAAACTCCCCCCGACAACAGGAGCTGCAGCACAGCACTCTCTCCGAGCTTACCTCCAGACTAGGGACTGGCTGATGCTGCAAAGTCTATCGTTGAATACCCGGGACTATGGATGGCAACTCACTGAACAAGGATATGCACCAGTCCCTTCGAAAGACCCCATTGCACCAGACTACCTCCTGAAATTTGCCAGCTGCAACTGTGCGGGGGACTGCAACTCACTCGGGTGCTGCTGTAAAAAGCAAGGAGTCAAGTGTATTTCTGCTTGCGGCATCTGTCATGGTAACTCTTGCCTGAACATAAACCAGCTGGATGACAAGAGGAGTGAGGAAGATACTGGGGAGTTTGATGAATAAGGTTGTAAAAGGTGAAGAAGCAACATTTCCATTGAGCACAGCTCTCTTAAAAATGTCAATAAAATACATTTTACATGATCAAGGAGTGCTTTTTTCTCAAAATTGATTGTCGACTCAATCCAGCACCCCAAAAAACCCTAGTTAGACATCCCACAAATCAATATTGGCAAAAGTTAATTTTCCAATTTTTTCGCGCAGGCCCTCTGAGCACCCGAACTTTGATTGGCCCCCCAGAATTTTCCACAAGGATTTGGGATTGCACTAATTGATAGGTGTTAGTAGACACCTAGATGAATACGTTAGTGAAGACATAGTTTGGTAAGCAATTTTTTCACAGATGGTCAATACAATTTGCTAAAATTCCCTAACTATTGATTGATATAACCACTGCTTGGGGTCAACAAGGCTTTCAGGATAACACTCTAAGGTAACATCCAACCACGGTCACTGTACCTAAAGACTTTATTTGTGGGGTAACAAGGCTTTCAGGATAACACTCTAAGGTAACATCCAACCACGGTCACTGTACCTAAAGACTTTATTTGTGGGGTAACAAGGCTTTCAGGATAACACTCTAAGGTAACATCCAACCACGTTCACTGTACCTAAAGATTTATTTGTGGGGTAACAAGGCTTTCAGGATAACACTCTAAGGTAACATCCAACCACGGTCACTGTACCTAAAGATTTTATTTGTGGGGTAACAAGGCTTTCAGGATAACACTCTAAGGTAACATCCAACCACGTTCACTGTACCTAAAGATTTTATTTGTGGGGTAACAAGGCTTTCAGGATAACACTCTAAGGTAACATCCAACCACGTTCACTGTACCTAAAGATTTTATTTGTGGGGTAACAAGGCTTTCAGGATAACACTCTAAGGTAACATCCAACCACGGTCACTGTACCTAAAGATTTTATTTGTGGGGTAACAAGGCTTTCAGGATAACACTCTAAGGTAACATCCAACCACGGTCACTGTACCTAAAGACTTTATTTGTGGGGTAACAAGGCTTTCAGGATAACACTCTAAGGTAACATCCAACCACGTTCACTGTACCTAAAGATTTTTAAAGACTTTTTCTCGCTCTCTTTTGGCCCAGTAGGGGTGGTACTGTTTGTTCTTCCTTTGTATTCCTTTGCATTCCTCCTCCTCCTCCTCCTCCTCCTCCTCCTCCTCCTCCCTGCTCCTCCTCCTTCCCATCACCATTACTTAATTTTTTTATTTACTTTCTTGTTTTTGATATATTTCCAGACTTTGTTGTTGTAGTTTGTCCCTGTGTTGTGCTTGTTGCTTGTTTGTTCCTTCTGTTTCCTTGCCCTTCCTGCCCTCCTTTCCCCCTCCTGCCTCAAGGTGTCAGCCCTCCCAGCGGTCACCCAGCGCCACACATCCTAACCCCGAGGTCAAGAGCGGGGCGGCCCGAGGTCAAGGCGGGTCAGAGGTCGGGGAGGTTGAGGGGGAGGGGGAGGGTTATGCATCACCCTGCATCACAGTGCTGTAGTTCCGCCCGTTCAGTGTGTGCACAGTGCTGCTCCATCTTTAATTAGAACCCGTATTCAGTGACGCCTGAGTGTTCAGTGTACAGTAGTGCTGCATGTCAAGACCTCAGTATCAGCCATGTTTTGGTGAGTACAAGTACTACAATCTGTGCTGTTGTGGCATGTCTGAGTGAGTTCTTATTGTGTGGAGGGCTGGAAGTAACCATCACATCATTCAGACCTTCGGCCAATGCGACCCAGGTCTCCCACCTGTTGGAATTAGTTTGAATTAGAGAGGCTTTACGGTACTGTACTTTTTTATTTTACTTTTTTAGTGACTTTACTTTTGTGTGACCCAAGGCCTCTTCCATTTGTATCTATCTATCTACCTATACTTATCTATCTACCTATACTTATCTATCTACCTATACTTACTCCTACCTTAGATAACACTTTAGGCCTCTTCCATTGGCCACATTTCAGGAACCAGTTCACGGAACCCAAGAGTTCAGGCGTTCCATTTGCGCACGAAAACCTGGGTCCGAGGCGACGCGCGTAGTGACTCGGCAAAACCCTTTAACTTTCTCTACTCACATTGGGAGGTGGGTAGCCTGGGTAGAGTTTTCAGTTCATAACAAACAATGGCCGCCTTGGGCCCTATTTCTTTTATCGTGAAGGGTTTTCCGCATGCACGAGTCGGAGAGGATGTCAGACAGCCTACAAGGGGCACTGGTGGAGGAAAGCGGTCCTGCAATCTTAAACTTGATATGATATATCCCTTCACATCACAGCTGAGTTACCACTTTTAATGTTTCCCCCCCCCCCTCACACTCTCTCTCTCTCTTCTCTCTCTCTCCTCTCTCTCATCTCCTCTCTCCTCTCTCTCTCTCTCTCATCTCTCTCTCCCTCTCTCTCTCTCTCTCTCTCTCTCTCTCTCTCTCTCTCCTCTCTCTCTCTCTCTCTCTCTCTCTCTCTCTCTCTCTCTCTCTCTCTCTCTCTCTCTCTTTTCTCTCTCTCTACTCTCTCTCTCTCTCTCTCTCTCTCTCTCTCTCTCTCCTCTCTCTCTCTCTCTCTCTCTCTCTCTCTCTCTCTCTCTCTCTCATCTCTCTCATCTCTCTCATCTGTATGTATGTATGTCTGTATGTAGCAGTGGAGGCGATCAGGGGAGAGGCAGGGTGGATTACCTTTGCGGAGAGAATAGGAAAGTCAGTGCTTAATTACAAAATCAGGCTTAGAAAATGAATGAAAACAGGTGGGCTCGAAAAGTTTATGAGTGGATAGGCAGAGTAGTAAATGGGATAGATCAAGCAGACGGTGGGAGAGGAAGTGTGGGTTACAGGGTTTCACAGATAGGATACACCAGTCTAGTGAGGGGAGCTAAAGCGAAAGGTGAATGACCAAGTTCAGAGGCAGGGCAGGGAGATGTGGAGACAGAGGATGGAGGGTAAGAGTTCTCTGAATTGGTACAAGGGGAAGACCACACCAAAGTGTGAGGTCTTTTATGATGGTAGCTTGGGGAGTGGTTTATTATTTAAAGCAAGGACAAAATCTCTGGAGGTCAATAGTAGAACATATAGATGGGCAAACGAAGGAAGCAAGATATGTCAAATGTGTATGGGTAGACTAGATGAAACTGTAGATCACCTGGTATTAATGTGTCCAAGGTATGATGAGGAAAGAGAGCGGCTTATAGCAATAGTGGCACGGGAGGTAGGCGTGGATCAGTGGGATAGAGTGGCAGAGGGGAACATAGATGGGATAATGGAATTTCTTTAGGTTTGAGTAGGGTACAGGACACCAATAGAAGAATCATTGAAGGGGTTAAAGTATTTCTAGAAAAGGCTTGGGTAAAAAGAGCAGAGAGTTAGGGCCTAATCCTACAAGCCCTCAGGGAGCCAGCCGGAAAATAGGCTTTGAACTGCGACTGAAAACCGTGGTTTAGCTCCCCACCTAGAAAGAAGAAGAAGAAGATCTCTCTCTCTCTCTCTCTCTCTCCCTTCCTCTTGCCTCGCCAGCTGAGTTTGTTTGTAAACAAAAAAACGCCCGTGGTGGCACAGGCAGGATTGTTATAGTGACCCCTGTGATTAGAGGCTCATGCCGGACCCCTGTGTCCTCCGATGCACTCGCAATCGAAGGTAGAGTTGATGGGCAGGGCATGTGGGTGTTCTTAGGCCACTCCACGGTGCAGAAAGGTTTTGGTTTTCTTCGGGGATCGAACTCGGGTCACCGAGAACGCCAGTCGGAGACGCTAACCACTCCGCCACCGCCTCCCCAAAACGCTACGCAGGTCACCACCTGTGACCTGCCCACCCTGCTGACCACCGCTGCGGCGTGAATGTCACCACCTGTGACCTGCCCACCCTGCTTTCGGGGTTATAATGGACGAGAACTTCGCGGTCGTTTTCAGAGACACCGACTAATTTCTCCTGGCCTACAATAGGTGCTTTTTCTAATGGAGATTTTATGCATGGTTTTAAGGTTAAGGTTAGGCTAGCTATACTTTGTGGTTAAGGTTAGGTTAGTTTGTTTTCTTTAAAACCTACAAGGTCAGGTTAGGTATGTTCTATTCAATGACTATAAGTTATCTGAGACCCTGACTCATTTCTCCCGGCAAAGTTTTAGGGCTTTTTTCTGATGGAGATTCAGTGTTTGCAATGGCAACGGCCACCATAATATTTGGTGATGTAATATATATATTTTTTTAATATGGGTTTCCGGAAAATAAAACTATCTCCACTACAAAAAGCACCTATTGTAGGCCAGGAAAAAATAGTCTGTATCTCCCTGCCCGACTGCGAAGTCCTGGTCCATTATTACCGCTTTCGGTAATGTTCCTGTTAGCCAATCCATTCAGTAATAATTCAAAATGTAAAGTGAATTACAACAAATATTGTTTGTAGGAAAAAAATAGGTATTATTTTACACTAGGACCGAACTTCCCTACACAATTGGGAGCATGGTTTTTGTTTACCTTATTGTATTCTAAGAGACATTTTATCCGTGAGCTTTCCGTCGCAAATCATTACTTTTAGAGACCTAAGATGTTGTTCATAGGGAGGCGAGAGACAAGTGTTTACGAGCGCCACACTCTTCTTCCTCTTGTGACCTGCATCGCCTCTGTTCTTCCCTTGCCGCGGACACTTTTCAATGCAGATTTGGCTTTAGTTAGGATGTTAAAGCGTGGGATTATGTTAGGTTAGTGTGTCTAAAGGTGGGGTTAGGTTAGTTTGAGTTTCATATCTCCTATACACTCCTTCCTATTAAAAACATCTTATATCTCCGAAAGTAGTGATTTGCGACGGAAGCTCATAGAGAGAATGCTTCTTAGAATCCAATAAGGTCAACAGAAACCTCACTCACAATTGTGTAGGCAATTTCGGTCCTAGTGTAAAAATGTACCAAAAAATAATTTGTTTAAAACACACACACACTTTCCAGTGTAGATATGTACAAAAATTTGTAGTCATTTTTTCAATTGTTCTATCTTTAGCGGGCAATGTTACCCTAGCCAGTGGCTTTGTGGCATCATGTAGTGGGTACCCGGTCATTTCCACCACATCAAAAGGTTATTTCGCTCAGATGCTGGAGGCATTAAGCCCACATTAGATTACAGTTCTAATACCAAATTGATGATTTTGTACATCAAATAATAACCTAATCAAACCATTAAACTAACCTAATCTAACCTAACCCTCAAACTAACCTAACCTAACCTAGACTATGAACAAAATTATGCTTGCACCTTTCATTGTTTGTTCCCCACTCGTTCTGTCCTCTATAAATAGTAGTAGTAGTTATATATTTATATCAATAGTAGCAAGGTAATAAAATACTTGAATCCAGACACAATCATGTTCTAAATATTAGCCCAAATGACTTTTGGGCGAAAAGACCGTAAACCATATCTATTGTTTGCCTGTGTGTTTTATTTCAAATAAATATTTCTATTTACCAAGAAGATTTCTTCATTTCAGGCTGCTCGTTAGCAGGGGTTAGACTAGGGGTTAGCAGGGGTTAGCAGGGGTTAGTAGGAGTTAGCAGGGGTTAGGCTAGGGCAGCGGTCGGCAACCTGTGGCTCCAGAGCCGCATGTGGCTCTTTCAAGAGACCTGTACGGCTCCTGCCAGCTACTTAAAAATGTCCAATTTATCGTTAAAAATAGGAGCTAAAATTCTGGCGTAGACGCCGCAGTACAATAATGTATATGACCCAGGTCCTGGCCTCCTGGGTCTCTAGGTCCTGGCCTCCTGGGTCTCTAGGTCCTGGCCTCCTGGGTCTCTAGGTCCTGGGTCTCTAGGTCCTGGGTCTCTAGGTCCTGGGTCTCTAGGTCCTGGGTCTCTAGGTCCTGGGTCTCTAGGTCCTGGGTCTCTAGGTCCTGGGTCCTGGGTCTCCGGGTCCTGGGTCTCCGGGTCCTGGGTCTCTAGGTCCTGGGTCTCTAGGTCCTGGGTCTCTAGGTCCTGGGTCTCTAGGTCCTGGGTCTCTAGGTCCTGGGTCTCTAGGTCCTGGGTCTCTAGGTCCTGGGTCTCTAGGTCCTGGGTCTCTAGGTCCTGGGTCTCTAGGTCCTGGTTCCTGGGTCTCCGGGTCCTGGGTCTCCGGGTCCTGGGTCTCTAGGTCCTGGGTCTCTAGGTCCTGGGTCTCTAGGTCCTGGGTCTCTAGATCCTGGGTCTCTAGGTCCTGGGTCTCTAGGTCCTAGGTCCTGGGTCTCTAGGAAAATATTGAGATGAATTTTTGTAGTTATTAATATTATTATCATTATAATTATTATTAAGGTGTATATTATCCTATCTGTGGGTATATTTAACTCCCATAGGGTGTTATGGAGGGTATTTTGGTAATTAATTTCAGCCAGTAATTGAGTACGAGGTTAAAAGTATTTTTTTCCAATGTATTTTGATGTGTTAAGAATGATGGTCACATTCACAATCGTGGGAAATGCATAATTTTGCAGTGAACCCTTTATCCCTGCTTTAGGTTAAGCTAGGTTCGAGGCGAGCCTCGTTAGCGAGGGTTCTTGGGGGGCACGGCTCCCCAGTTATGTCAGGTTACGTCACCAATATTCATGTAGTGTATCCGAGGGCAGTGTTACCGTTGTAGTACAAGATTTAACTTGAGATATTTCCAGGAATAGGTTAGTCATTCCCATACATTGTATATAGTGCTTACCGCATATATTTTACGTCATGCACATACTATACGTACTATCAGTATTATAGTATACAGCTCTCGTCCACTTTCCCCGTCTAAAACCCTGCGTTCCCGACGGGTCCCCAGGGTTGTTATGGAGGGGCTGGATAACTGCTAAATGAGGCATTTCCAACGATTTTTAATGGGATCATTATTCTTAACGCATCAAAATACAGGAGAACCTCATTTAACCGGCATTTAAAACAACGGCAGCCTCAAAACAACGGCACTAATTGACCCAGGCATTAATTAGGTACAGGAGAACCTCATTTAACCGGCATTTAAAACAACGGCAGCCTCGAAACAACGGCACTAATTGACCCAGGCATTAATTAGGTACAGGAGAACCTCATTTAACCGGCATTTAAAACAACGGCAGCCTCAAAACAACGGCACTAATCGACCCAGGCATTAATTAGGTACAGAGAAACCTCATTTAACCGGCATTTAAAACAACGGCAGCCTCAAAACAACGGCACTAATTGACCCAGGCATTAATTAGGTAGGAGAACCTCGTTTAACCGGCATTTAAAACAACGGCAGCCTCAAAACAACGGCACTAATTGACCCAGGCATTAATTAGGTACAGGAGAACCTCGTTTAACCGGCATTTAAAACAACGGCAGCCTCAAAACAACGGCACTAATCGACCCGGTTTTTTTTTTTTTTTTTTTTTTTTTTTTTTTTTTTTTTTTTTTTATTCCCACTGATAAACTCTGGAACTGTCTTCCTGTTTCTATTGGTCCACTTTCCTATGACTTACATCTTTTCAAAAGAAGAGTAACAAGACACCTCCCTCACTAAATTGGCTCACCCCACTTTTTTATTTTATTCTCTGACTGTCTTCTTTATAGGGACTGGCAACTAAGCGGGCTTTGTGTTACCCATTTTTGTTGTGCCCTTGGCCAGTTCCTTGTGATGAAAAAAAAAAAAAAAAAAAAAAAAAAAAAAAAAAAAAAAGGGATTTTGTGGGCTGCCATAAGAGTAACTCTCAAAACAACGGCACAAAGAGTTATCCGGCATGCACTGCCCCCCGAGGCTGCCGGATAAACCAGTTTCTCCTGTATATATGCAGATTTTACCCGTCGGTGGGCCTAGTAACTCTATATGCAGATTTTACCCGTCGGTGGGCCTAGTAACTATATATGCAGATTTTACCCGTCGGTGGGCCTAGTAACTATATATGCAGATTTTACCCGTCGGTGGGCCTAGTAACTATATATGCAGATTTTACCCGTCAGTGGGCCTAGTAACTCTATATGCAGATTTTACCCGTCGGTGGGCCTAGTAACTATATATGCAGATTTTACCCGTCGGTGGGCCTAGTAACTATATATGCAGATTTTACCCGTCGGTGGGCCTAGTAACTCTATATGCAGATTTTACCCGTCGGTGGGCCTAGTAACTCTATATGCAGATTTTACCCGTCAGTGGGCCTAGTAACTCTATATGCAGATTTTACCCGTCAGTGGGCCTAGTAACTATATATGCAGATTTTACCCGTCGGTGGGCCTAGTGACTCTATATGCAGATTTTACCCGTCGGTGGGCCTAGTAACTATATATGCAGATTTTACCCGTCGGTGGGCCTAGTAACTACATATGTGACATAAATTCCCACAGACAGCAGCCTTCTGCTGTGAAGTTTTGCCCCGTGTGTAGAGTCTATAGCAGGACCTGTGGTAGTGTGCTTCAGCGGCCACAATATCTCTGCTTACAATGCCAAGTATTCTGCTGTCCAGTTTCTTTGTGGCGGCATTCCTGATCTTAGCATCGGCTCTCAGTTCTCTGCACTTCACCAACACTTCTCCAGTCTTCTGTGGTTTGGCGTACTTGTTTGTTTTCTGGCAAAATATGCACTCTGCTTCCTATGTTGTTGAGGTGCTAGGGATTGCACGAGCAGCCCTTGCAGGGTTGCTATCCTCAGGACAGCCATGGGTAGTCTTCTCTTTTTGAGCCAGGATGCCATCTAGTGCTCTCTTCATCGTGAAGATGCTGCAACATTTTCTGTGGTAATTGAGAGCAGGGATGTCTCCTTCGGGAGTGTCTTCAGCCAACTCCAATATGGGCTCATGACGCCGTATTTGAGCTGCCCGGAGGAGAGTTTTCCAGGAGTCAACTGATGGTGGTGAAATTAGGTTTTCCTTGTCATGGGAACAATGAATATTTTCATCTGTAGCCGCGGGCACTGTGGAGGCGCATCAGTACAGGGGTGCCCAGTGTCCGCCAGCATTCACCTCCTCCATCTGCAACAGACAAGAACATGGATTAGAAAACATTTTTCTCCAGTTCTTTCAATGTCAATACTCTGGTAATATATGAGGCTTAAGACGTAAATGATATCAAGATATGGATTTCTGTGACTATACAGTTTTTTGTTTTTAGCCTCTTAGACGTCAATATATAACATTTTAAGAATTATAAGAGTAGCATTTAAAAGATGAAGCATCACCCTACAATCTCATCTCTATGGCATTTCATCAAGAAAGGACTTGTTTTAGAGGTAGGGAATGAAATAGGGCTGGGAAACACAATTTTTTCAATTTTGATGAAAACCTGCCTTCCACTTCCGGCTTTCATAAATAAAAACGGAAAATATGAGAAAATGACCCCATGAAAGTGTGTTTTTCACAAAAATATACCGTCAAGCTGCCACCCTGGCAAGGCTGTCATACATTATTGTACTTGTATTGCTGCAACAAACACAATGGCACAAGTATAGTTGTGCCCCCTTGGGTGCTGCCGCTATATACCGTCAAGCTGCCACCCTGGCAAGGCTGTCATACATTATTGTACTTCTATTGCTGCAACAAACACAATGGCACAAGTATAGTTGTGCCCCCTTGGGTGCTGCCGCTATCTGGTCCTGTCCACCGACTATAATCTGTTTGTCTTGTAATGACGCGTTGTTCCCGCAGGCTGTGATGGATGCCCCGGGGACTGCAGTGACAGGTGTGCCCTGACACCCTTCCCAACAGTCATGACCTTTGTCCCACCCAGGCCTGGCCTCACCCCGGGCCTGGAAGAAGCACAACAGTCCAAGCATGAGGTAGGTTCACAATAGTATTTATTCTCCTTTGTATCAATAAACATGTTGTTGGAAAGCAATTGAAAGTATGTCATGACCTGTTGCTACGTCATGACCTGGACAACTGTTGTGGCATCCATTATTACACAGTGGTGGTGCTGAAGTGACCCGTGTGGCCGGTCATCCCTGGCCTGACTAACTGTGTTCTGCAATACATGACATTTGTGCAATCTTGTCATTTATGATGAGAGAAAGGATAATAACATAAAAAAATAAGGAAGCTACAAGAGGCCGGGAGACCTACACGTGGTAGTTCCTGTTACTTAACACTACCTACATCCACCTTTCATCCCCATCCATAACACTGTCCAGCCTCCTTTCAAAGCTCCCTAATGACTCCGCACTGACCATCTGACGACTGAGTCCATGCCAATCATTCACCACCCTATTTGTGAACCAGTTTTTCCCTATTTCTTTTTTAAATCTACGCCCTTCCAGCTTGAATCCGTGACTTCTTGTTCTACCCTGGTTAAAAGCCGTAAGAACTTTTCCTACCTCTCCTTTATTAAATCCCTTGATCCACTTAAAAACTTCTATCAGATCGCCCCTTACTCTGCGTCTCTCGAGTGAGTGTAACTTTAATAACTTCAATCTCCTCTCATAACTAAAGTTACGCATCCCTTGTATCATTTTGGTCATCCTTCTCTGCACTGTTTCTAACAAGGCTATATCCACCCTGTAATATGGAGACCAAAACTGAACCGCATAGTCTAGGTGAGGCCTGACTAGAGCCAGATAAAGCTTTAGAATAACTTCCGCACTTCTACTTTTAACACTTCTGGTAATGAATCCTAACACTCTATTAGCTCTATTTCTAGCCTCAATACATTGTTTCCTAGGTCGGAGGTCTGGGTTCACCCTCACTCCAAGATCTTTTTCACCTTCTGATCTTTTCAGCGATACATTGCTTATGGTGTATCTATTACCAGGGTTTTTTCTACCAACATTCATAACGCTGCACTTATCAATATTAAATTCCATCTGCCATCTGACTGCCCACTCGTTAAGTTTATCTAAGTCTCCCTGCAATATGTTTACATCAGACTGTGATCCAATAATCCTACCTACCTTAGTATCATCAGCATACTTGCTGATATCACTGCTAATTCCACTATCCAAGTCGTTGATGTAAATCAAAAATAGTAATGGGCCCATAACAGACCCTTGTGGAACTCCACTTGTTACCTGTCCCCATTCAGATTTGGAACCATTAAGTGACGCACTGCCTGCGACAAGGGGCCAAGCGCCATAAGGAAGAAAACGGGAAAATCGCTTTATAAGTAATCCTAGCGCGTGCATCAATCGTTCACCGTCACTTTACTAAACCTATTTCGTGTGTCCTTATTATAGTACATACAACAATACTTTTTACCTCGTTAAGGACTACATTTTCTTAGTTTATATTTGATATGATTTCGATTTAGTTAAGTTTAATAGTAAAGGAGTTATTAAGTGAGGAATCTACAGGGTGTGAAATGCACGACATAATTTATAATCTTTAAAAAATTCGTATAGACTAGTAAATTGATACATAACAATATAATAAACTGCATCAATTTAGAGGCTACATCTCTTTATAATTCATGATGTATAGATTTGAGGTCCCGAAATGAAACAATAACGTTGTGGTGACTGAATGAATTAAAATTCTTTCCGCTAAGCTGCACTGCCGCACCCGGGGGAATGGGATGAGGACGAGGTGGACGATGCGCAGTGCTGCCAGACGTAAGACACTCCCGGTGTCCTCCCGCCCTCCTACCCCTTCCTTCGACTCTCTCTCTCTCTCTCTCTCTCTCTCTCTCCTCTCTCTTTTCCTTCCTCTCTCTCTCTCTTCCCCTCTCTCTCTCTCCTCTCTCTCTCCTCTCCTCCCCTCTCTCTCTCTCTCTCTCCCCTCTCTCTCCTCCTCTCTCCTTTTATCTCCTCTCTCTCTCTTCTCTCCTCTCATCCCCTCCTCTCTCTCTCTCTCTCTCTCTCTCTCTCTCTCTCTCTCTCTCTCTCTCTCTCTCTCTCCTCTCTCTCTCTCTCTCTCCCCCTCTCTCTCTCTCTCCCCTCTCTCTCTCTCTCTCTCTCTCTCTCTCTCTCTCTCTCTCTCTCTCTCTCTCTCTCTCCTCTCTCTTTTCTCTCTCTCTCTCTCTCTCTCTCTCTCTTCTCCTCTCTCTCTCTCCCCTCCTCTCTCTCTCTCTCTCTCCTCTCTCTTTTCCCGCTCTCTCTCTCTCTTCTCCCCTCTCTCTCCTCTCTCTCTCTCTCTCTCTATCTCTCTCCTCCCCTCTCTCTCTCTCTTCTCTCTCTCATATTTTCATAGTTCTTAAGAGTGCTTAGGCTCTTACTATTACCTGATTTTAATGTTTTTGTCGGCATGGTCAAACCATGTATTTCAAGCTGCTTATCAGTCGATGTTTTGGTTGTAGCCAAAAGCCCCGTCCACACTGTGACGCGCGTTGTGTAAAAGTGGTGGTGTTGAAAATCGAGGTTCGCGCACTGCTCAGCTGTTCCAGCCAGACCGTCCGATTGCATGGATGTGCGTGTTGAGGCAAGATGTCACAGAGGGTGTTCCGGGCCGCACTAATATGTAATCTTACACGGTATTATCAAACTACCAGATAATATTTAGGAAAACTGAACATAACATCATCTTCACGAGACATTACTGTGTGTCATGAATACAAATCTTCTTCTTCTTTTTTACATCTTGGCCTATAGCGCCTGTAGGCAGTGAGCTCTAGGGATGGGATGGTAGGCCCTGCAGTTTCACTTGAGGCCTGTGATGGTTGGCCCTCGCCCGTGGTGGCGCAGGCAGGATTGTTATAGTGACGCCTGTGATTAGAGGCTCATGCCGCCCCCCTGTGTCCTCCGATGCACTCGCAATCCAAGGTAGGCTACAGTTAATGGGCAGGGCATGTGGGTGTTCTTAGGCCACTCGGCGGTGCAGAAAGATTTTAAGTGGATTTATGGGTATCACTCGGGATCGAACTCGGGTCTTCGAGAGCACCACTACTACCGCCCGACGCCTCCCCAAATTACAGTAAACTCTACCTAGAATAAAATAATGAGAGCAAAGCGAAATAGTGCATGCACATTTTTATGTCTCACTTTTTTATTCAACACTTTGTTATTCCTGTAATTTTGCTTGCATTGAATTTTCATTCACTCTCTCGGTGTCAGCACACTTTTTCTATTATGATGGTAATGCAACGCCCTAATGCAAAAATAAGTAGGTGGTCAAACATTGCAATGAACATCAAACTTGTGAAGGAGTGTCGCTTCCCCCGCCATGGCGTGAAGCACGCAGTCTGGACGCTCAGGTGGGCCTTCAATACAGCCACCTGCCTCGTGCCTCTCTGCATGAGGCACAGTGTGGACGGGGCTTAACAAGTAAAAATAAACATGCATGAGTAACATTATTAATTCGCATAACAATATTTTTTTTTAAACCAGCCCGTTGTAGACATCTTGCTTTCCTTCCTGTCATCCTTGGTCTCACTTAACGTTCAGCGACCAGCCTCAACCTAACAACAACCCCTCCCCCCAACACTCAGAGGAGCAGTCATTGAGGCTGAGCTTATCAGTACAGATAATGCCTGTTAAGGCTGAAAGTGAAGTAATGCCAAGCAGTGCCTCGATCACCCTACTGCAGGTCACGCCAAGTCGCGTCACTGGCGGTAAGGGAAAAATTTATGTGTAATCCTGATAAATCTGTTCATTGTGGGAATATTGAAACATAGCCTTGGTTTCCTTTGATCATTATAAACAGAGATAAAGGTTTACATTGGCCGCGTGTTACAATACTCGGGGCTGGACTGGGGGCGGCACCACGTGTGTACGGAAGTACGTTTCAGGGCGAAGGTTGTGGCAGGGCAGGGCAGGGCAGGGCAGGGATGGAGTAGCTGGACTGGGGGCACCACGTGTGTACGGAAGTACGTTTCAGGGCGAAGGTTGTGTGTGGCAGGGCAGGGATGGAGTAGCTGGTAGACAGACTACCGTAGACTGATCACGGGGCGGCGGGCAGCAGGCGATGTGTGGTGGTGGTGGTGCTTCTGTGCTCTGCCACCACCGGTCCTTGGTTGGAGTTTCTTTATCGGTCTCCTTATCCCAGACCACCCCACCATCTGAATAAATATAAAAAAATACGCTCATTTTATCGGGTATTGCTGGTTAATTACACTGGGTAACAAAAACATATGTTTTGAAAATCGTCCAGGGTTTTCCAGCTGAATTAGACTAATTTTGATGCTCTGAGTCCGAAAATGACCTTGGTTTTGCTCAATCAGGTCAGGTTTTTTTGCTACAGAAATTTAAAAAAAATCGATTTTTCGTAAAAAAAAAAATTCTGCGGATCATCAGCTGAGAAACCCCTGATGATTTTTTCCGTTTTCCTCAAGAAATAAAAGTCAGCGTATCCAAATTCATTCAGTTTTTATTTAGTCCATCAAATTTGATAAGCATAATTATCATAATATTAGTATAAGAATGAGCGTTACGTGACACAAAAGTTCAGAGTTCACGGCATAAATCGGCGTTTCTTCGATTCCCGTGTGTGAGCAGCTGCTGGGTTGTCTCTCTTCAGCGACCAGCAGTAGTCCGCCATCATGACTGCGTCCCACCTCCCCTGGTACCTCTCCTCCATTTGGCGCATGTCCTGATGGAACCTTTCTCCCTGCTCGTCGCTCATCGCCCAAGGTTTTCAGGAAACTTCTCCATGTGTGAGAACAGAAGTGCATCTTAATACTCATCAAACACCCGAGTTTTTGGAAGGCCTCTATCATGCTGCTGACGAGTCTGCGTGGTTTGCTGCCTTCGTGTTCCCCAGGAAGTTGTTCCACCACCTGCACAAACGATTTCCACGCGGCGCACTCTAGCGTGTTCATGGAGTTTTGGAACTCTGTGTCCTTTATGAGCTGCCGTATCTGTGGGCCATCGAAAATGCCGGCCTTCAGCTTCTCAATGGTCAGTCCAGGAAAGGCTCGGCACAGGTAGTTGAAGCACCTCCCATCCTTGTCCGAGGCGCGCGTGAACTGTTTCATAACCCAAGCTTCAAGTGTAGCGGTGGGATCAATATCTTCTCCCGGCAACAAGAGGTTCGTTTATGATGTTTCTCGCCCCAGGTACTACTGCTCTCGCGCCGGCCACTCTTTCTTTACATAGTGCTGGGCTCTGTCTCGACTGTCCCACATGCATAAAAAGCATGGGTACTTCGTGAACCCGGACTGCTGACCAAGTAGAAATTTTCACCATCTTAAAGGGTCGACGCGGGATGCCCCATTGGGCTGCTCATTTTTGGATTTTGTCGGGGCCACGTATTTCACTGCTTCATATTTCTTTTGAGAGTTGTGGAGTGCCAAGAGGGTTTAGGCAAAATGGTTCCCGTTGTGGGGGAAAGCAAAAACATTTCAAAGAGCGTTACAGTTTGTCAATGAAGAGTCGCCAATCCCTGGGTTTCCGTTGAGGGGCCGTTTTTTAAACAAAAAGGGAACGGCGACATTCGGAAATAAAACGAGGTTTTCCTCCTGGCAGAAGTCCCCCAGGGTGGGCCCTAAACCCCCTTTCCCTTACAAAAGAAAGTGAACGCCCCGCCCCTTGGGCCAAGTAGATTTTTCTTTTTGATCATGGAGGAAAAACCGTTTCGGGGGAAGCCCTTCGACAAGTGAGATCCCAAACCCAAAATCAAAGCCACTTTGTAAAAAAAGGGGCTGGGGGACACCTTGTGTTTCCCTATTTCCTTCTTCTGTAATCCTCGCTCGTCTGTACGGGTGGCCTCGTGGGTCGCTGTTCGGGAAGCTCTGGGAACCCCTGGTACAGGAATTTCTTCGCAGTGAGCCGTGGACGGCGGGCAGTGGAAGGTCGGGGTAGGGAGGCTGGCCGATTCTTCCGGTTGATGCCATTAGAAATTGGGATGGCGCAGAAGTAAAAAATCCGATGCATGGTCAAACGGCCCCCCTCCAAACCATCGGAACCCCAAAACTTCAGTGAAGTTTTCGCGCCCTTCGTCCACCGCCGGAGGATTCCCCCAAAGGGTTTTGCACACCCGGTGGCGGCCCCCGGAAATTTATCTTGGTCCCCCCCGTTTTGCTTTAAATAACCCCCGTGGGCGCGCTTCAAAAAACCCTTTTATTTTTTTCCCTTTTCCCCTGACGCGTGTTTTTCCCCGCGATTGTAGCAAAAAGGGTCAGGATTTTTCCTGCATGACCTTTCGGGGGCCGAAGCCATACAATAAACTAAAAGAAAAAAAAAAAGTTTCCCCAGCTGAGTGTCAGCCCAATAAAATTTTAAATTTTTTAAAATTTTTAGAAATTTAAATGGAGAAATGGGGACGGGTTTTGATTGGGTTCTAATTGGGGGAAATTTCCCTTTATTCGGTTGTGCATTGTAATTCGATATATTCTTAAAAGAAAAAATGATTAAACTAAAAAAAAAAAAACCCCCCCTTTGAAAATTAGCTAGGGGTTAGCTCGTCGGGTGGGCCCTTGGCTGTATCTAAAAAAAGTTGACCTTTAAATAGAGCAAAATAAATGTGATATTGGGGACTCAAAACCCTAAATTAGTCAAAACCCAACGGAAAAACCCCTAAACAATTTTTTTTGGCTTTTACCCGGGTTTATTTTCCGGGGGGTTCACTGTATCCTGGGGGAACCAGTTTTAAAGTGTAAGGATTAACGGGGGGGAATTAATGGGGAAAAGGGAAACACCCAAACTGTCAAGGGGGCGGGTTAATCCCCCTTTTTTCTTAAAACTTCCCTATTAGCCTTTATTACTCAGCTCAGGTCAAACGGTTTACTCCCAGTAAAACTACCATGAATATAATGAACGCGAAATCCCCACTCTTTTAACTTATTGACAGGGTCGAACGGTCGGGATAGGGGGACTTTAAGGCCCGCTACCCCCTGAAAATTTTCCTTGCCTCGGATCACCCTGCCTTCTCGAAAGGAATCTCAGGGGTTCGTTTTTGCTCGTTGTGGTTCAGCCAGCGCCACCGAATAAACCCGCAAAAAGAATTGAAGTTACCCACCCCTTTAAAAAACCATCACCCCCATCATATGTAAAAACTTAACCCATTCTTTTCACTATTACGCTAAAACACTTCCCTCCCTGATATACAAAATAACAAAAGGGACACTTTCCAAAAAACATTTCAAAAAAAATTATTCAGTAAATCTGAACAAAGGATTATCAAAAAATATTCAGTGTGTGTTGTGTGTTGTGTGGTGTGTGGGTGGGTTTGTGTGTGTGTCAGTGTGGTTTATGTGTGGGGGTGTGTGTGTGTGTGTGGTGTGGGGTTGTGTGGGGTGTGAATGGGGTCTTCATGAAATGGGTTTTTGCGTATTCCCCTCGGCTCGCAGCCCCCTCCCTCACAGTCATAAAAATATAAGGAATTTATAGGGGCCGAGAGACCTACACGGGGATTTTTATTTAAATTTCCCTACCAACAATTTCCCAACCCCCAATTATAAAAAATTTCATTCAAAAAAAAGGCTAAAAAATTGTCTACCCCTTCTTTAAAAAAACTCCCTTTTGCCCTCCGCCAAAAACTCCCCGTGACTGAGCCCCTTCCCAAATTTAATTTAAATCACCCATTTTTTAAACCCAAATTTTTTTCCCATTTTTTTTTTTTTAAATTTTTCCAATTTAAATCCGTTACTTTTTCCCTCCCCCTTATTACTATCCATAAAAAATTTTTCCTACATCTACATCATCTCCATTTTATTGTACCCCTTTTTATCCACTTAAATATTTTCATCAGATCACCCCACTCCCTTCATCTCTCGAGCTGGGTGAAAATTTAATAGCTTCAATCTTTTCTCAAAAACTAAATTTACGCCCCCATGTATCTTTTTGGTCATCTTTCTCTGTACTGATTAAAAACAAGGCTAACCCTCCTTTTAATATGGAAAACCAAAAACAAAACCGCTTAGTCTAGGTGGGGGCCAAAACTAGAGCCAGATAAATTTTTTTAGAAAAACCTCGCCTTTTTATTTTTAACATTTCCGGAAATTAATCCAAACCCTTTCTATTAGCTGGGATTTCTAGCCTCAATACATTTTTTCCCTTTGGGACGGAGACCTGAGTTTACCCGAAACCCCCCGAACCCCTTCTCCCCTTTCCCTGACTCTGAAACATCTTCATCATCTTCCTGTAACAATAAAAAACCCAAAATGTAAATATATGAGGCAAAACCTTAAATGTGGTTATCATCATTACTCTCAAACAGGGGTTTTTTGTTAATGCCCTCCCAAAAAAAATAATTGAAGGTTTTACCTGATCAATAAAAATTTAATTTTAAATTTTTTTTGTTGTTTAAAATGAAATTTTGGGAAAATCAAATTGTAATCATATTTTCCCAAAAAATCGTTTGTCTAATCCGATTCCATGTCGTTCGCATTGGCTTTGGGGAAGGTGGCCAAAATTGTTGGTGTCCGTTTTCTCTTGGGGTGAAAATAGGGCCCTTTTAAAGTTTCGGATTTCATTGGATCCAAAGAAAACCCAAAAAACATTTTAAAGGGTTACCACCCTTTTGGGAGCCCCTTTAAAGGGGAAAAGGCGCATCATATTTTTTTGGGGGTGTCCCTGTCACTAGGTTTTTTCCAAAAGGATTACATTTGGAAAACCCAAAACCAGGAGGAAACCCTTTTTGGGCCCTACGAGGGGATCTGCTGAACTAATACTACTAACTTTCAAAATACTTTTAAAAAAACATTGGAAAATGGGTACCAAATTCCCCAAAGAGGGTAGGAACATGGAAAATTTTATAGGCCGAATGAAAAGGGTTGAAAAAAACTAACTACAAATACCCCACAACCCACAACTAATCGATACGGGGGACTAGATACAATTTTGCCAAAGGGGCAAATTCCCGGGAAAAAAAAAAAAAAAACTTTTTTTTTTACCTGGGATCAAAACCCGACTGGAATGAGTGGTGCATCACTGTAGGCCATCCGAATAAAAGTACCCTTCCTTGTATGGAAATGGGTGAAGACAAACATCCTGGCTTTCTTGAAGGGAAACAGAATCATTGTTGGATCTACGATTTAAACATGTTTTTTTAACCGGGGCCATGTCAAAAAAGTCCTTTCTGGGGGCATCCTCACAACTGGAAAACTGGGAAAAGTTGCACTCTGAAATAATTTTGCAGTAGGGGACTCAAAATCGTAGATTTCTTTCCCCGGGTAAATTTCCTTTCACTATTGCCCAAAAACACTGTCGCCCGGTAGGCCCAAAAGTGGGTGGCATGAGGTAGACATGTTTTATGGCTTTTAAAACGCCACTGGCACTTCATGAAGATTCTAGGGATGATATTTAATTTTTTTTTTTGCCTCCACAGCTTTTCACTAAAACCCCAAAAAAAAAGTTGGAAAGCATTTGGGGTCATAAATCCCTGGAAAACCAAATTTTTTGAGACAGCTGGGATTTAAAAGAGCCAAAGCCTACCGTAACCTTCCCTCCCCCCACGAAAATTGTTGTTTTTAAATTTTTTTTATGTTGTGAAACAAAAGTTATACATCCCCCAAATTGCGGTGGTATAGGCAAAAAACTTGTGGAGAGTTTGGGGAAAGGGAATATCTGCTGTAGGTCTATGCAAATAAAAACAAAAATTATCAGGGGGTTTTTCTTTCTTTTCCCTTTATTAAAACGCTGTCCCTCTGATGCCTTATCTCCCGTCTGCTTTAACTGGTCGTGTAAGGGATTGTTTTGGGGTTTCGGGTTTTTGGCAGATTGATGGAAATGGTCAATTTATCACATGTGCTGCAGGTGTCTGACTTTGGTTTGGGTTTGGGAAAACAATGTTAAATTCATTTGTGAATGTCTTCTGGTAAAAAATTTGAGTCACCTTTTTGGGGGGGGGGCTCTGGGTGACCCGGCAGACATCCATTCTTCATAACCCCTTATATGCTTAGAGATGGGCAAGTTGAACTCCAAGTACCTCCTGTGGGGAATTTTTGGCTCGGCTGAGTGGCCCCGTCCTGTCTGCAGTTTATTGATGTGATCCCCTAAAACAAACGCGCTTTATACCAAATAATTTTTTTTGGCAGGTTTATGACGTCCGCGTTGGGGTCCAGCAAAGGAACATGGGGGGAAATTTTTTTTACCCCATTGCACACATAACTCGTTTCTTTGGGAATCCCGAAAATTTATGTATAGGCTTTTCTACCACTGGAAAAGGTTTTACCCCTGGAAAAAAACACGTAGGTAGCAGGAAATCGGGGGATGTGTTCCAGGATTGTCGGGGTCCCTTTCTAGGCCGGGGTCTCTTCACTCTTATCTTGTGAACAAGCTTCTGGATTTTTAAACAGTTGGGCTTTATTTTTTGGGCCCTTGCCCAGAAAACGGAAAAAATGCCCCTTATTTCAAAGGGAGGGGCACTTTGGCAAAACAGCCAAACACGACAAAGGGGTTCCAATTTGTCTACTTTTTTACCGCCTTTCCCAAATCTTGGGGCAAATCCGGATTCTTTTTCCCGAATTTCTTTGGCTTTAGCTATATTTCTTTAACCAATTAAGGGTTTTTACACTTTTTTTTTCCCGGGCCCCTCTTTGAGATGTGTTGCCTCCCACTTGCTATATCCCCGTGAAGGGCCCCCCATCGCTTTGGAAAGTCCCCGGGTGGTTGGGGGTAATTTTCAACGCCCCACTCTGGCTGAAATCCCGGCGCCAACTCAATGCAAACCCTTTTCCCTTTGGATAAAACAATAATTAATTTTTCACGCTCAAGTGTCAGCAGCCGTGTTTTTTTATACCTTTTAGATTAAGTAAAAAATTTTATTGTTTGTTTTTTTTCGAATAAAAAAAAAAAAATAAATTCCCTTTTTAGGGGATTTTTTAAATACTACGGGTTAAATTTTTCCCCCCCTTTTGAGTTCAAGCGACAGTACCTCACGCCGCTCAGCAGTTGCCCCCTTACCTTATTAACTGTCCCCCCTTTAAAAAAAACTCGTTTTTTTGCAGTTTTTTCCAAAAAACAGGGGTCGGGCAAAACCCTTAACTGCCCAAATCCAAATTCACCACCCCCAGTCGCCTTTCAAGGTCCGAGAAGAGAGAGAGAGAGAGGGGAGAGGAGAGGGGAGAGAGGGGAGAGAGAGAGAGAAAAAGAGAGAGAGAGAGAGAGAGGAGAGGAGAAGGGTTTGGGGGGTGGGCGCGGGGTCATCACCTGGGTAAAAGGCACGGGGATGGCAGCGTTGCCCCAAAACCCTTTAAAATGGGAAGGTTTGGCAGAGCGGCCTGGCCAGAGGGAGGGAAAACCTGAATAAACAGAATCTCTAGAAAAAATACGTAATTTTTTATATATTATTTATTCAATTTTTCTGATAAGACTATGCCGTTTTAATCTAAAGAGGGTACCTGAGAGTAGGAAAAAGATTTTTGACCAGGAAAGGGGGAGGGGAAAATGGGAAAAAGGGAAAAAGAGGAAGTCAAGGAAAATAGTAAAATAGAAAATTTTAGGTTCGCTTCTCTCCCTCTCTTCCTCTCTCTCTTCTCTCCCCTCTCCTCTCTCTCTCTCCCCTCCCCTTTTCTCCCCTCCTCTCTCTCTCTCCCCTCTTCTCTCTCCTCTCTCTCTCTCTCGCCTCCCCCTCTCTTTTCTCTCTCTCTCATGAGGAAAAAAAGCAGGGGGGCACAGAAAAGGAGTTTCGACCTTGCAAACTGCTTCCTTCCTAGGTATTTTTTTTAACTACTTTGTCCCAAAAATAATGGCGTAATTACCAACAAATTTCTTACGATTAAAGGGGGGTAAAAAAAGTTACTTAGAAAAAATAGTATAAAAAGAATTAAAATGCTTCATAAACATTGGGGTTTTCCAAAAAGAATGAAGTAAACACCCCAAAAATGTTGACATTGCAGGACGACATTTTTGGGGCCCGGGGTGGCACGCCTGGATGGGATCCTTAAACCATTTTCCCCTCAAATGTAATTTTTAAAACTGCCCAAGAATAAAACATCATGTGTGTAATAAACTTTGGATAAAGGAAGTGTATACTAATGTTTTGTGTTAAAACTAACCCTATGTATGGACGAATACACATACAAAAGAACATTTATCTGATAGTTAACAAATGAGACGAAGATGGCAACAGTATGGCTGACGACATAGGCTACACTACTATGATCTATGGCTGTTAGCTGCAATAGTCCTACAGCTAGCCTCAATTATTGTTGCTTCTAGGATAGAGGGAACAATTGTGGAATTGATAGCACTTGTAACTCCATTTCGGGGTGGTTGGCGCTTGGCCCCTTGTCGCAGGCAGCCACTCATATGATGTGGGTAATGATATAATTATCGGCGATCTAAGTCTGTAGCATGATAGCAATGCGAAGACTGTGTCGGAGGAGAAGACTAGTGTACCGGGTACGTGGTACATAACTTGAATATGATGAGTAGAGGCAGGGCAGGAACATGAGATGAGATGCTGGTGGCGGGCGTGTTGGTAGCGTCGTTGTGGTAGCCGTGGCACGAGCGGTTTAGGCTCAGAGGAGTGGTGTGGTCAACACGTGTTCTGAGGTCTGTGTATGTCTACCGAGTGTCTCTTATGCGTGCATGGGTATGAGGAATAATTACCAACTTGTAGACAGAAGATGAATATATTGCTCAGCAGAAGTGGAGTACAGGAACAATGGAATATGTTGGGGCGGGCGGCACAACGTGGCCGCCCCGACGAGACGAGCGCAGAATATGTGTGTGACCTCTGAGGGCCGTGAGTAGTGGGGTTGAGTGTGAGTGAGTGAGTGAGTCTCGGGCAGACGCGGTCTACCCTATTTATAGACAGGTCAAGGAGCGCGGAGAAAAGACACCTGGCTAATGGGGGCGGGAACTAGGAAAATACCTCCTGACAGCTGCCTAGTCGGCGTAGGTCAAAGAAGGTGCTAAGACAGTAATTGGAGAAATTGGAGAGAGTACAGTACATTACCCCCCCGTCGAAAGAATACGTGGCCTCACGTATTATAGGAATATAAAGATAAGAACATAACATAGGAGATATATAAGGAACGTAAGGGGTAAAAATGAAGCTAAATGGCAACACCAAAAATTGATTGAAATAAACCTATGCCCAAAAAATGACGCTAAGGAGAAAAATTGAAAATGAATCACTCAAAAAAATACAAGTATGGAAAATACTACACCAAGAAACGTGAGAAAATCCCACAAAATAATGGGAAAAAACTGTACCAAATGGAAATATGAGAAAACCCCACAAAATAAGGGGATAAACTGTCCCAAAATGAGAAAATATGAGAAAATCCCAAAAATAGGGAAAATATAAAATCACACTAAAGCATAATATGTCAATAGCCGACCACTCAAAAAAATGAGGGAATAAATCACACCTAAGTAGACTATATGTTAGTAAACACTGACCCACTATCCATGGAGGCAGGGACTGAAATAAGCTGCACCAGAATACGTTAACCCACGCAAGCAAGCACACTGACAAGACGGGGACATAAAATAACCTGATCAAGAATTACCTACTAATTAACTACTCAAGCACAAGCAAGACGTAGACTAAAATATGCTGAAACAACTAAGTTAACCACGTTACCAGCCGGGGACAAAGAAACGCAAAAATTACATCATTGGTCATGAGAAACCGTATACATTTCACAAAAATTAAACATTTTACTCTATTGTCAAAGGACGCGCTGTAACTGAACACAAGCAAACAGCAACAAAAGATAGCCATAAAGTTATTCTATCCTACATCCCAGCCGAAACCCCCAGGATTAGCCAACGTAAGAGAAAATGGTCGTGACAAACATTATACAATTCAAAGTGAAAATTATAACTAAGATCCCCTGATCTAAAAGTCTTAAAAGTATACACTAAGTAGAAAATTATGACCAAAAATTAACGTACTTAAATTGGGTATCAACTTTTCAACACAGAATAAAATGAGGATTTTTACTCCTTGTCCAAACGCGCTGAAACTAACACAGGCAACCAACCAGTAAGGAAATAGAGTCTGCAGTTTTTTATAACAAACCACTGAAAACACTGACAAGCCAACGAAGGAGAGAAGAGTTGAGGAATGGGCGGGGGGCGTGGGCGTAAGCCACGAAGCAGGCCGCGGAAGGCGGACACGATGCCACTGTAGACTCGCCGATGAAAAGGCGGCAAGCTGGGCCGCGGGCGTGGGACAACAAGCCACAGGAGGGGGTGTGTGGGCGCGCTGGCGAGTGGGCGCGCAGAAATGGGTGGCGTGGGCGCGCGGAGGGATGAGGGTGGGCGGCGAGCAGGCGCGCCGGTGAGATGAGGCGGGCGGGTGGAGATGGGTGGGGGGGGGAGGCGAGGCGTTAAGCCGGCTGACCTGACTAGCAGGCAGCAGGTGTGGCCAGGGGGAAGGGGTGCGGAACGGTGAACACGTGTGGACACCGAATATCCTAACCTCAGCCCAAGGGTGTAGCAAAGGGGACACGCAGGTCAAAAATTTTAAACCCAAAAATGAACAAGCAGGTAAAGAAAATGACAAAATAGTTGCACCCAAACATAGTCACAGAAAAATGCACTCGAATGAGAAAAATAGCCCAAAATCTAGCAACACTGTGCTGAGATGAAAAATGAACCAGAAATTGTGTCAAATAAAGTCAAAATCTAGGGCACACACATATCACATATCGCATATCGCAAAGCACAGGAGACATTGAGTCACGTTTCCAAGTGACAAGAAAAATAATAACACACGCAAAATATGAAGTCACAATTGTCGTGACGAGAAAATAATATAACACTTGCTGAGACTCACGGTAGCAGGGAAGAAGCATGAACACTCACGATGGGCGCCACGAGTTACGGGCGTGGAAGATGAGCACGTGCGAGGGGCACGGGCGTGGAGAGAACCACACACACTCAGAGCGGGGGTGTGGATGCGGGCGGGGGGCCCCAAGCTGTGCGAAGGTCGCACATGACATACCAGACATCAGGGGCGTCGACAGGGGCGCGCAGAACATCAGGGACACGGGGAGGAGGAGGGAAGATCGTAGAGACATCGTAGAGACATCGTAGCGAGGGAGAACATCAGGACATCATGGGACATCAGGACATCAATATTGAGCAACAAAGTGGCATGGTGACGCACATACCCACACAAAAGAGACACAGACAAAGAGACCAAACACCAAACTGTCACTAATCTGTACCGGGAAAGTGGTACTTTACTTGAATATAGTGAGTAGTGGCAGGGGAGGAACATGAGATGAGATGCTGGTGGCGGGGCGTGTTGGTAGCGTCGTTGTGGTAGCCGTGGCACGAGCGGTCTATAGGCTTGGAGGTGGGGTGGGTACAAGATCTCTGTGTATGTCTACTGATGTCTCTTAAAATATGCGTGCATGGGTTGAAGGAATAATTACCAACTTGTAGACAGAAGATGAATATATTGCTCAGCAGAAGTGGAGTACAGGAACAATGGAATATGTTGGGGCGGGCGGCACAACGTGGCCGCCCCGACGAGCGAGCGCAGAATTGTGTTGCCCTCTGAGGGCCGTGAGTAGGGGGTTTGGTGTGAGCCCCACTGATTATATAACATGGATGCGAATCGGGGCTAGCTGGGGCCCCGAGATACTGAATCCCCGCCGCCATCTTGAAATAACCAAAACAAATATGGGCCGGCCAGGCAGTGGCTGGGTGTTGGCTGCTGGCATTGTCTATATACCACCTCCTACTATATTAACCCTATGCTACTACTATTCCACCTATACTATTACCACCACAACTACTATTAACCCCTACTACACTACTACTAAATTTCCCAAACCCTAGTGCTCGTCAAACCTTTCCAAAGTCTTTTTTAGGGTGATAACAGACCAGTGTTTCGAGGCCGTTCCCCATTTTTGGCTTGGGGTCGTAGATAACAAACAATTACTTAAAACTTAAGATGTAATTAATAATTCCATTTTTAAAAGCGATGTCGACACATTCCATTGGAGGTAGTAGTGGAGCAACTGGGAAAAGCGAGCTTCTCCTCGGGACCTACCTCGGACCTGTACGAGCTCGGGATTTGTCTGGGGATTTGACTGCCCCTCAGTCCTGTTTTGTGGGGCGTCCCCTACCTAAGGGCCCTACCTGGGAATACACGTTGACAGGATTTTGGCCCTCTGTTGCCCTGTTCTCCAGCGCTCGCCCTCTATCATCGTCAACGGTCACTCCCTACGCCATCCCTTTCGCCGTGGACATCAAATCCCCTCCGCTACGACACCCTCGGACGTGCCTGGGCCTTCGTTTTTCCCCCTAACAAACTCTGTCTAAGTTTCGTGTGTCTGTTTTTTGTGTCGCAAGCCTTACGCTATCCGAGCCCAAAAAAAGGCCGGAAAATATAGTGATAGAAAAAATAAGAAATAAAACCCAAAGACTTTATTAAACTTTAACTGTTCCCGAACAAGGGTTTCGTTACTGAAAAATACATAAAATTGTGACGTACAGTGATACAAAGGGTAATCTTTGGGGGCAAGCGCCGAATTCCCACCAAAACAACGTTTCAGCCCTACAGGGGTGTAGTGACAGGTGTCTTGCGAGGCCTACAGGTGTGTAGTGCGGTGTGTTGCAGGCCGTACAGGTTGGTGTGACAGGTGCCTGCGAGGCCCTACAGGGTATATGACAGGTGTGTTCGAGGCCGTACGGTGTGTAGTGACAGGGGTTGCGAGGCCGTACAGGTGTGTAGTGACAGGTGTCTGGGGAGGCCGTACAGGTGTGTTGCGAGGCCGTACAGGTGTGAAAGTGACGGGTTTGTGTTGCGAGGCCGTACAAGTGTGTAGTGACAGGTGTGGTGTAGTGGAAAAGCGAGAGGCTAAGAGTGAAGTGTACGACCTAAGGGAGCGAACCACCGAGTGTGTGTGTGTCTGACCTAATGAGCGAACGCGCAGTTCTCGTCCCTATAACGGCGCTACCCCGTACCGCCGCCGCCACGGGTACGGTGTGAGCCACAGTGGTCCATAGAAGCTACTCTCGCGGATTACAGGAAGTTTAAATTAATCAAAACCTTTGGCCTAATCAAAAAACCTTTCTTAATTAGTATTTTGAATTGAAAGTAGTTAGTTTTCTTACCCCTGATTTTGAGTATTTTCGTACATACCTGGTGTCGTTTCGTAACTCTAGTAGTCAAGTTCAACCTGAGCTGAGTGTACGAAACGACTATGGTTTCATTTAGACTTACGAAACAACTTTTGGTAATAATGGACAGTTTCGCGGTCGTTTTAAGAACATCAACTATTTTTTTTTGGGCCTAAAATAGGTGTTTTGTTGCAATGGAGATAGTTTTATTTTGCGCCCCCCCCCCCCCCCCCCAAAAAAAAAATAATTTTAAATGAAACCTAACCTAACCTTATAGGTTTTAATGAAACCTAACCTAACCTTAAAGGTTTTAATGAAACCTAACCTAACCTTATAGGTTTTAATGAAACCTAACCTAACCTTAAAGGTTTAATGAAACCAAACCTAACCATATAGGTTTTTAATGAACCTAACCTAACCTTAAGGTTTTATGAAACCTAACCTAACCTTATAGTTGTAATGAAACCTAACCTAACTTTAACCACAAGGTATACTTTTTTTTCCTTTTTTTTTTCTTCGCAAAATAAAGCTATCTCCATTAGAACAACACCGCTTATTAGGAAGCGCGGAACGGAACAGACCTGAGTGCGGTTATATCATTTGTATCATAACCGCACTCAGGTCTGCTTCCGTTCCCCACAAATTGGTTAACAAGTATAAAAAATATACTTATTTTATATCTACCTATATAAAAAAAAGTATACCATTTTCCACCTATTTTTTTTTTTTTAACTAGTAGGTGGATGACGGAGTGGGTAGATGGATTAAGAGTGGTTTGGGCTGGGTGGGAGTGGGGGGTGGGTGTGGGTGTCTGGGTGTGTGGGGTGTGGGTGTGTGGGGGGGTGCGTGGGTGTGTGTGGGTGCGTGCGTGGGGTGTGTGGGGGGTGCGTGCGTGTGTGGGGTGGGGGTGGTGCGTGTGTGTGGTGGGTGGGTGGGTGCGTGTGTGTGGGTGTTGTGTGGGGGTGGTGTGTGTGGGGTGTGTGGTGGGTGTGGGTGTGTGTGTTGGGTGTGTGTGTGTGTTTTGTGTGTGTGTGTGTGGTGTGTGTGTGTGTGTGTGTGTGTGTGGTGGGTGCGTGTGTGTGTGTGGTGTTACTCACAGGTGGAAAGATTTGCCACTTCCAGGTCCTGGTCTTTGTACAGGACATGCCGCACAGCTTGGCATGACGAGGTGATAACACAGCCAGACAGAAAAGCACAACTTGGCATGACGAGGCATAACACCGATAGACAGCAAAGCAGCCGCAGAAACAGGCTTTGTTTTGGTTACGACAAGATGGCGGACAGTTGGAACCAGTGCTTTAGCCAGGCTTCCGCGATCCATGTTATATAGATCGTGGTGAGTCCCCGGGCAGACGCGTCAACCACCTTTATAGACGGGTCAAGGGGCGCGGAGAAAGACACCTGGCTAATGGGGGCGGGAACTAGGAAAATACCTTCCTGTCACAGCTGCCTAGTCGGTGAGATCAAAAGAATATAGAAAGAAGGGTGCTAAGACAGAAATTGGAGAGTAATTGGAAGAGTACGTACCAAAACATAATCATCTGTACACACATACACAACGTATACATACATCACTGCATCCACATCACCATGCATAATATACACGCAACAACAACACATAACATTCCATATAATATACAGATATACATAACAACATCATACCACACTATAATTCACATTCATATACAGAATAATAACACACACTACATGCACATACACACATATCAACACACATACAAAACCATTGCATTATTATCCATATCACTATACCCTACTTTTTTGCCGTAGACTTACCCGGTCCCAAAAGACCGGGAGGCAGGGTTTTCCGTAATGGCGCATAAACCCTACCGTTGTTTGTCACCAGACAATTTGGTCCGTGCTTTCTATATCAGGGTGTCTAAAATTCCCAAGATGACACTGCAGAGTGGGGTGTAAGGTGGGGGACCTGAGCTCGGCACAATCTACTGCAGTATGTAGGGGTGTAAGGGGGACCTGAGTGCGGGCACCAATCTACTTTGTTGTCGCCCTGGGCAGTGCATCCCCTTTTGCCAGAAATAGGGGGACCCCAAACCCTTTCTTACCCTGTGAAGACTGTTCTTTCCTGTATTGCGTGTGTGCCGTATGAGTATGTGTGTGCAGTGCAACATAGGGAAGGGGGAGGGAGGAAGGAGGGGAGGGAGGAAGGGGGGGGAAAGGGAAGGGAAAGGGAGGGTAGGAGGAAGGGAGAGAAGGAGGGGGGGGGAAAAGGGAAGGAAGGGAAGGGAGGCAGGGGGGAAGGCGGGGAAAGGGAGGAAGCTGAAGGGGAACGGGTCAACAAAAAAGGGGGAAAGTGTTGAAGTTTGTGTGTTCATCTTTATCATCATTATTTTGTCTTATTTCTTGTGATCATCATCGTCATCATCATCATTATCATCTCATCACTCTGCAATCAATTCTTGACCCCATGACTCTCCCCTGGATTTTTATATGACTTTGTGTATAGGACGGCTTTTCCCAAGGTTTGTATGAGGGTCCGTGGGTCAAAATAGGGTGAAGCTTTGTGTCACCCAAAAAAACTGACGCCAGAGTCGTGTTCAGCCTTGGGGAAAAATTTTCATGAGAATCGGAGGGTAACTTTTGCCCCAAAACAGCAGGGATTTATCCTGGATTGTACCCTTGGAATATTTGCGTTTTTTGATAAAAAAATCATTTTTTGGGTAAAAACCAAACCTATGAGGCGGAGGCACAAAGGTCGGGGCCTGAAAGATTGGCGGGCAAAGCCCTTTCTGACAACTATAACAATAGTTTTTCCCCATTTCAAATCATTAAAAAAATGCTTTTATTTTTTTTTTTTCATTTAATAAATTTTTTTGGGAAAACTGAATAGTGAATTGCATAGTGAGTACACGTAGGGGGAAACACTCTAGCGTAACAACCTTTGCGTCTGGGCCCACATGCCTCCGGACTGATGTTACGTGGTAAAGGAAAAAAAGGGGTCCCAAAAACCATTTCGGTAAATTTTTTTTCCCAAAGCCCTCGGGCCCGGGGAAAAATTTTTTTGTCTCAGAACATGAATATTGCCAAAAAAAGTTGTCTGGCTTCATGACACTAATAAGAATGTCTTAAAGGAGTTTTTCTGTCTGTTAAAAAGTTTGGGGATATAGAGATTTTTTTTAATTATAGGTATTTTTATTTTGTTTTTCCTCCCCCCTTCTCTCTCTCTCTCCCCCCCTTCTCTCTCTCTCTCTCCCTCCCCCCCTCTCTCTCTCTTCCCTCCCCTCTCTCCCCTTCTCCCCTCTCTCTCTCTCTCTTCTCTCTCCTCTCCCCCTTTCTCTCTCTCTCTCTCTCTCTCCCCCTCTCTCTCTCTCTCTCTCTCTCTCTCTCTCTACTCTCTCTTTTCTCTCTCTCTCTTCTCTCTCTCTCCCCTCTCTCTTCTCTCTCTCCTCTCTCTCTCTTCTCTCTCCTCTCTCTCTCTCTCCCCCCCTTTTTTCCCTTGTATCCCCAGTCCCCTTTTTCCTCTTCCTTTGTATTCTCTCTCTGCTTATTTTTTTTCTTTATCAACTTTTTGATCCTCTTCTTCCATTGTCCCCTTTTTCTCCCCTTTCTTTCTTTGCTTTTCTTATTGTATTTTATTTTTTGCGTTTTATTGTTATTTTTCGATCCTCCTTTTCTTCCTCCTCCCCCTCCTCTCCTCCTCTTCCTTTTCTTTTCCTCCCTCCTCCCCCTCCTCTCCTCTCCCCCTCCCCCTCCCCCTCCTCCTCCTTTTCCTCCTTTCCCCCTCCTCCCTCCTCCTCCTCCCCTCAAGGATTTTTGTTGTCATCATCATAAAATCTTAAAATGTCGCTTACACAGGGGGGGGGCCCTGAGCCCCTAAACACAGGGGTCACTATAAAATCCTGCCCGCCCACCCCGGGGGGGGGCCGCCCTCACCCGCCCTCAAGGGGAAACCCCCAGGGCCTACCATCCCACCCCTGGGTCATCACTGCCTCAGGGGATATAGGCAAATGTAAAAAAAAAAATTAATATATATATATATTATATAAAAGCGTAAATTTTTATACAATCAATTCCACTCAAAAATCCCGATAAAACTGTAAACCCCTTTCCCTTATTAAGTGCCCAGACAGCACAGCAATGAGAGAGCGAAGCAAAAACAAAAACCCGAAATGTTAATAATAACCCCCCGGGATTATTTACACATTACTAAAGATGAAAAAGATCAAACGCCTCCTTTCATCAGTACACATCACCCCACGTCAAAAGCCATTTTTAAAGCTTAAAAACTCTTCTATTGACTCAGGTGACCAGACTGCCAACTAAACGAAGAGCAAACGTGATAAAAAAAGGCCTCTGTGGGCTTAGTATTGTTTTGGCAGAAATTTTCTCTCTCTCCCCCCTATTGTTTTGGGGGTTCTAGATAATAGAATATTAAAAACACTCATTTCATCAGTACACATCAACACATTGACATAGTCCTTTAAAAACCTTCAAACTCTTCCTTTTTTTCAGATGACGGACTGCGAGTAAAAACGAAAACTGAACCTAGAAGTGTGATGCCAAACCCAAGCTTTTCAGCCCTTGGTCCCAGACTTCCCCGGGGGTTCCGTCCGGCCCCCCTTTTCCACCGGTAAGTTAGCTAAATTTCCCTTCAAAAAAAACCCATCCCCACCCCGCCTTTTTAAACCATTCATGCACACAACACACACCCCCACACACACACACCTTAACCCCTTCACGCCCAATCTTTTCCCTTTGCTAGAAAAAATGGTTTTGTCGAGCCATAGAATAAGGAAAATACTGAATTACCCGTTTTATGGGAAAAGGGTACTAACATGTCATACTATAAAAAATTGCTTTTAGTCCTAAAAATGGGGCTAAGGGATCAAAATTTCAATGGGAATTTTCGTTTTTGGGCCTCAAGGGGTTAAGTGTTAGTATTGTTTGATAGTTGGAAAAAGGAAGGAAGTGCGTTTTGAGAGAACACATATTTTTGTATATGGAAATTTGGGGGTGAAGCAAAGAACATGCCAAACAAATACGAATGAGGAAATGGGAGAATGGATTAAAAGAAGGAAAAATGTATGTGGTCACAACCAAAATATGGGCATCAACCTTTTTGACTGAGATCCTTAAACCCCCTTTAGGCCCAGAATGTATTTCCAGGGCATTTGGGGACCATTAAACGCTTTTTAGTGACTATAAAACAACATTTAAATAGCTTGACCTGTTTAGTATCCTTTCCACTAAAAAAAATTTTGGGAATTCAGTGACTTTTTTTTATTTTTTGGCTCCCAAAAAACCATTTTATATGCCAAGGAAAATCTGGGCGTGCAGGGGGGTTAAACACACTGAGACCTTATAGCATTTTTTCTCCTCATACGTCCAGTGTTGCCACCTCGTGCAATTGTCCATAATGGGACATTTAGAGCCACCGTAGATCGTGAAATCGCCATTCTAAGTTTTTTGGTTTGTACACCGTGTGGGGGCGTTAATACTTAAAATTTTTAATCCATGATTTTAGGACAGTTTTAAAGGGCTATTGGAGAGTCTGTGTCCCCTTTTTTTTTTTTGTGT
>JACEEZ010022537.1:5000-38937 GCA_016584305.1 Chionoecetes opilio
TCATCACCACCACCACCGCCACCATCACATCATCACCACCACCACAATCACCACCACCACCACCACTGCTATATTCTTCCATTTCATTTCTTCCTAAACAACATTTCTTATCATGCTCTCACTGGTGCATCTTTACCTTTCTTCCATTCCTCTTTCCTTCTGCCCTTCCTTCCCTTCCACAGTCCTCACCATAACCAATTTATTTTCCATCCACTCTCCTTTTCTTCCTCCTAGCTGCTCTCCGCATAACTTTGCCATCTTCCATTTCTTCAATACCCGGTCTCCCTATTTTGTTCTCCCTATATATCCATTATCTTCCCTTCCAGTAGGCTACCCATCTTCACATTCATCCTCCATTCATTCATTCCCATCATCCCTTTTTTTGTCTTCCTATACCTCTCCTTCCTTCCTCCCCTCTCTTCTCTTACCTATCCTTCAATCTCGTCCTCCCTGGTCACGTGTTTCCCCCAAGAAGAACTAAGAATTGGTACTCTGTTCCCCCCAATCCCTCATCTCCTGCACGGCCTCGTCTCACAACCCTCGGGACACACAAGTGCACATTGAGGCAAGGCGCTCACTCCCTAGGGCTGTCTCCTACTTGTTTCTCTACAAAACCTCAACATTTATGCGGGTTTTGTAGGTCACAGACACACACACACACACACACACACACACACACACACACACTTGGGTATATTGTAGTGTAGTGGTTAGCACGCTCGGTTCACAACCAAGGAGCGGAGCGGAGCGGAAACCGATGGGTTGTTTCCTTAAAACCCAAGCCCCTGTCCACCAGCAGTGAATGGGTACCGGGTGTTAGCCGGGGTTTGTGACCTGCTCTCCGGGGTGCTGCTTCGGCCAACACAAAGCACTAAGGATGAATGATACAAATGTTGATATGGAGACGGGGCCACACGAGCATTGCTCTCGCCCTGTAAAATACAACTAGATGAACAACTTGATGAATACACACACACACACACACACAACACACACATACACATACACACACACACACACACACACACACACACACACATACACACACACACATATTATATTAGATTATATTAGATTAGATTAGATAGTTTATTGACCACATCATATACAAAGTGTATAAAGTTAAATAACACATAACACAAGATTTAATATCCACACATAAATTCAAATTGTCTCACATCTGCAGTCCACGTATTTCTCCAACAAAGTTTTGATAAACATAGTAATATATTAAACTGATGATCTGAAAAAAACTGCTAATAGAAAGTTGATAAAATCTGAAGAATATTTCACATGTCATATCTGGTGTAAAAATGTCCCTAAACAAGTCCTCGATTGATTCAAAATTATAAGTGTCTCTAATATGATAAGTCAATATACAATTTTCCACTACATGTCTTTTTGTTTGAACCTCACTACTAGTAGGGTCACTTAGGGCGATTCGCTTCACATTAGGTGAAGGAAGTATTTTGAGGGTCTTATCCTAAGCATTTTGTGCCGCTGAATCCGAAAATCGTAGTTGGGTCACTCGTTAGCGGTAAGTTTTCGCGCAATTTGCAATTTGGCAATTTGGCAATAAAATTGGCAATTACAAATTGCAGAATAAGAACCAGACGTTGTAGAGACCTCGTTTTGGACTCAAATTGAAGCTTATTAAGAGTGCATAAAATGTTATTTAGTACTCCGTGGTTGTATCTGTTCGCATTACTGAACTATAATGGAAATTAGAGATATGTGGAAAAAAATGGAAAAAAATATAAAAGGAATAATTTTGGCCTTAATTTCACATCAAAAGTCATGAAATGTTTCTGGCTGTATCTGTTCTCATAAAGGCCCTACCGTCTGATTAAAAAAAAAAAGGGTTTAACTTTTCTCTGACTTCCCTCATGGTGTTTTTTTAGGGCCCAAAAATTTCAAATTTAAAAGGCCAAATCACGGAGGTTTGCTCCCGGCATAAAAAGCCCCACAAGGACAGCCCCAGGGGGCCCACGAAGAAAGACAAAAGAGTTTACCAAAGGGTTTGCTGGTCTTTTTCCCCAGCAAAAACCCCTTCACTCCCCGGGGAAACCCCCAAACTACCACCCCCTTTCCCCGAAAAGGTTTTTCCCAAGAAAGATGGTGGACGCACGACAAGAATCGGGGGAGATGGCAAGGAAGCTCTCTTGAAGTACGAAGGGGGAAAAGGATCGGGGAGGGGAGAAAGCCCATGGGAGGCCCTTTCCCATCGTCAGAAAAACCCCAAAAATTTAAAAAACGGGGAAAGGGAAAGCCAAATTTGCCAATCGGAGGGAAGCAGGGATTGTCACGGGACCTCAGACTTCACTCGGGCGCCTGCTGCTCGCCCCCCAAAACACGAAAGCAGTCTGGCCCTTTCGCACCATCACCCTCCAAACTATGAGTTTCCCCCTTTCCCTTGCCCTCTTTGCCCCCCCAAAAGGCCACCCGCGGGTCACGACAAAAAGTGCCCTTTTTCAGGGTTCTGGAGAAGTAAAACGCGGGGGTTTCCCCAGGGCCCTTTCCGAAAAAACCCCTTTCATCCTTCACGGCGGGTCCTCGCCCCCGGGATGGCTATCCTTGCACCCCCCCTTTTCCGGCTCAGCAAATTTTAAAGGGGCCCTTTGGTTGGATCCCTCCTGCAGAGATTTTCCCCCAATTGGGTTTTTGGCCCTACGGGGAGTTGCCCCTTGTCTTTGACAGGTACGGAAAATCGGCGGCCCCCTCAAAGACAAGAGAGGGAACAGCGACCCCGAGGTGGAGGTACGATATCGACACCCAACCCGCGACGGGGAAATCAAACCCTGGAAGCCCAGGGGCTAACTCTTGCCCCAAAAAAAAGAAACCCAAGGGACTGCTATGACCTTCTAATTGCCTCCCAAACCAGCACCTTCATGGGGTTTACGGGCCCGGGGGGCTGGGTGGCGCGACAAAGCCGGGGCAACTTTGGCCCGGAGGGACCCAAAGATCGCTTAAAAAACAAGGGAAAGCGGACACTAAGATGATATATCATCTCCCATGCTGGGCCCAAAGATGGGGAGGCAACCTTTAATTTTCCCGGACACTGACGCCCTTTCTCCCCCCTCTCCGACATTTTCCCCCAAATCCCCCCAAAACACGTGCCCCCCAGTTTGGCAAGAGGGGACTTTAAACATCCGATAAAACGGGGCTCTCAGGGCGGATGTGTCAGGGTCCTTCCTGCTTGACGGTTTTGCGACCCCCACTTGCGCCCTTTTCAGGAAAGGCAATTTGGGCAAGCTTGGCCTGGTTCCAGGCGGGGGACCAGGCAACCCCGACGCTTTGGATAATTTCCGAACCCCTGGTCCGCTGACCCCAAGAGAGCCTGGACGTGCGGTCCCGATTCGTGAGCAAAAATTAGGGGATATACCTGCTTCTGCCAAAGGCGAGGTGGACGGACTTCAGAAGAAGAAGGGGAGAGCACGGGCCCCCTCCAAACAGTAAAACCCCAAAACCCCCCCAAAATTATGCGAGCCCAGCTAAAGGCCGTCGTTGGGAGGGGGCTGTGAAGAAGGAGTTGGTGACCCTCGACCCGCCCAAAAGTACGGCTACGGCCCAAAACCGGGGCGCCACCCCTTTCCCAAACCTGCCTCCCGCCCCGCAAGTATCAGGAGGGATGAATTTGGGGATGAAAGGGGACGAAATGTTTGGGACCAACCCGTTGCCGTGTCAACGCCTGCAGACTCCTTGTTGGAGTTTTGCGATTGCTCCCCCGAGAGTGCTCAAGGGACGGGGAAAGATGGGAATGGGGGAAGTCGAGGGCGTGGGACGACTAAAAATATTCGATTTTTTTCCCAACTTGTGAACCTCGCATCGCAAAAAGGGGATTTTTTTGTGTTTAATTGTTTTTTTCCCAAAAATAGCGGAGGAGACTGGGTTTCGTTTTTTTGAAATTTGGGTTCTGGATTAATACTCGGGCCCACTTGGGGCGGAAAAAAGGCTTTCGCTTCCCCTTTGGGTAAAGGGAAAAGAATTTGGGGGTTCTTATCCTAAGCTTTTTTCTTTTAAAAATCCCCTTTTTCTACGCAATAATTGTACCCACCTTGCCCCAAATTTCCCTTTAATTTAAAAAGGGTTCCTAAGAAAAAGGGTTTGTTTTTTTTTACTTTTTTTTACTTTTTAAAAATTTTAGTTTTTTATTAAGAACCAGGTTTTGGGCCCCAAAATTTTTCCCTTTTATTTTTTTCCCCAATTTTTTTTCCCCACTTATCTCTAATTTCCATTATAGATCAGTAATCCGAAAAAAGATAAAACCCCACGGAGTACTCAAAAAACATTTTCCCACTTTTTAAAAAAGCTTTCAATTTGAGTCCACAACGAGGTCTCTAAAAACGTTGGTTTCTTTCCCTCCCAAATTTTGTAATTCCCAAATTTTTATTCCCAAAATTGCCAAATTGAAAAAATTGCCCCGAAAACTTCCCCGCTAACGAGTAAACCAACAAAGATTTTCGGATTTCAGGGGCACAAAATCTTAGGATAAGCCCCTAAAAAATATTTCCCTTCACCTAAGGTGAAGCGAACCCCCTTTTTTCCGCCCCAAGTGCCCCGACTATACACGAACACAGTCGTTTTTCCCCGGGGAAGTCGACCAGGGCCCCCGCCTTTTTCCCCTTCCTGTTTCACGAAATCAAGAGTGCCCACTCAAGGGAAACCCTTGAAAAGGGCAGTAGGGTTTTTCTTTGGGACGGGGTGTGTTTCACTCATAAATTTTTATGACCTTTAAAAATTTGGGGGTTTGTGCCTTATATGCTGGCGTCTGGGGGGGAATCACTGGTGAAATGCTGTCCACGACTTTTTCCCGGGAAAATACTTAGGTTTTTGGGGTCTTTGTTAATAAAATCTTGTACAACCTTTATGTCACTATATTTGTATTTACGGGACAAAACCCATCACAAAAAAAAAAAGGTTTTAAATCTTTATAGATAGATTTTTCTGCCACTAGTAAAAAAAGGAAGGTATGATGCTTGTTTCAAAAAGATTTTTTAAAGGGTAGATATCCAAAATCTACACCCCCACACGTAATTCCATAAAGATCGCCTCACTCCCAGCAGTTTTTTCAAGCTCCAATTATACGGGTTTTATATAGGTTTCATACCCGCACCAAATCCAGACTCGCACCCAAATTAATAAGTGTAGAATGATGCTCCCTCTAACACGCGCATCTTCAAAATTTTAAGGTATTCTTTATTCTTCTTGATGAATGATACACTTTTTTAGAAAATGGGGCCCTTTTCAAGGTGGGGCCTTGAAAGTGGATGAGATAAAACCCCGCACTGGAAAAAAAGGGGGCCCTAGGTATACATACATGTCACAATGTTCCACTCCCAGTGGAACAGGAAAGGCTAAAACGCCCTCGAAAAGTCATTAATTATAAAATAAATGGGTTTTCCCCAAAGGGTTTGCAACCTTTAATCGACATATTGTCTAAACCCAATATTTTTTCCAATAATGATAAATTTCTTAACTTCCATTGGGTTGGGAAAAAATCAGGTATCTTTCCATCAAGACAAAGGGATGTGAAAGCCCTGAAACCCCAACCCCTTTTCATTTCCCATCCTAATAAAAAATCATCATAATCCGTAAAAGATGTTTACAAAGAAAATTAAACAAAAAGACATGATGTTAAAGATCCTTGCCTTAATCCCAGAGTAATCAGTATAAAGGGAAAGGATCCCGCCCACTCCTGTCAACTATACAGGCTCCCAAAGAAACCCCAGCATACCCTGATCCTACCCAAAACGGAAATTTACTCGAGTTTAATACATCTCTAGGACCCGGGTCTTTATGTTTGTTTGAAATAAATTTAAATGTAACAAATAATTTAAACTTTTTTTCTCCGTGCCAGGGAACAAAAATGGGCCGAAAAGGGGACCCCAATGTGCCCCAAGATCCCCCTTTTTACCGGGCCCCGGCTTGCTCTCTGTAAGATTTATATCATCTTAAGCCTTTGGGGGATAACACCACCCATAAAATTTTACCCCTGCCATTGATAGCATTTTAATAACTTTTTACGCGGGTCACTAACCTTTATATCCCAAAAAGGGGAGCCTCACGTAAAAACACCTTCCTATTAACGGGGGTTTGGCGGGAAAATCCCGAGGCGAGGGCTTTCTCTTGGGGGGCAACTTTATCATCTCCCGGGGGAAAGGGGAAAACTGAGAAAAATGTATTACACTTTCAAATTTATTGGTGGGGCACCCTTACACTGCCCATGGATGGTGGGGGGAGAGAGGCTCCCCTGGTGTTACACTGTTTAATTTCTGTTTTTAACACACAATGGGGGCACCCCGAAAATTTCACCCCAAAAACACGGGTATGAAATTTAAAGCGAGGCGTGGGGAACCCCTCCTTAAACCAGGGCAGATACAAAAAGGGGGGGGGGCGTGGTGTAAAATCCCTTGTGCCCTCATGGACCAAAAACAGTAGCCCGGCGCCCCAAAGACCGTTTTCCCCTTGTTTCCTCTCACCTCTTTCCTCCCCAGACCCCCCCAACCCGCTCCTCCCCAAGGGGCACTTCGCCCCCACAATGCGCCCTTTACGCGAACATCAGAAACAACCTTTAACCATTGGGACCCCCCCCCACACAAAACCCTTTTAAGACCCCCACCAGTCCATCCCGAACAAATATACCCTACTGTTTTCCCCCCATACACAAAGACCTCCACTACATTCATACAGTTTACACAAACCCAAATTTCACGTTAACACAAACCCATAACTCTTTGGGGTGAGGCCCTCCAACCCCCACCCGGGCCCCCAAAAGCCGTCAAATACCCCCCTTAAAACCCCAAAATAAAACAAAACATACGGACATTTTTTCCCCGGGGTTTTAAATACTGAGGGGTGCCGGGGTTATGGTGTGTGTTTTTCTATCTTTGGGCCCGGGAGCCGAAACTGTAAATTCAATTTTGATGGGGAGTAGATCAAAAAAAACGCAAATAAATCGTTTTGGTGGTAAACGGCTTGGTCCCCCTGTCGATTTACTCATTTTTAAAGGGGGGTTTTGGGGTAAAAAACCTTTAGGAGGGATTTGTTACAGGGAAAAAATCTGCGGGGAACGTCTTGGCCCCATTTTAACAAAAGCAGGAGACCATGGGCGTTTTGGCGTTTTGGGGTGTGTGTGTTGGAAAAACACTGAAAAACCCAAAGGGGGGGAAAACACACGGAACGTGGTCTACCCCCAGGACTTTTCCCAGTGAGCAACGAAAAGCAACAACGCGATTGGGGTTTGAACACATGTTGTCTTATTCTACGTATATACTTTCAAAATAAAAACATGGGGCCCCAAGGGTCCAAAGCACTTGTATTTCCCCCTATAATTCTTTACATCTTTCTTTTTTACGGTTTTTTTAAATTTGTGTTTTTGGGGTTCTTGCTCATTCTTTTGGGTAAAACTTTTTTCATAAAGAAAAGTATTGAAAATATTTGTGAATACCCAAAAATCTTTTTGGTCAGGTAACATCTTAGGGATGCCAGGGGTAAACCCTTTCCTTTTTAAAATTTAACTTTTTTCTTGTTGTCCCACTCTAAAGGAAATTCACCAATTGAGCTTGCCGACCCTCACCACCCTTTAAAAATTTCCTACTCTGCTGGGAGCGGCAGGGGCGTCCACCCCCCACGGGAACACGCTGTCCTCCGCCTTTACCTTTCCTTCCTGAGGAAGACCGGTCAACCACAAAGGGCCCGTGATAGATTAATAGGGGATCACCCGGGTTAAAAATGTTCCCCCAAAAGGGGTCCCCATGCCCCAAATAAACCCCCCAAAACACCAAAACAAGACCAAATATGGCTCACCTAACCCGTCAGTTTGCGGCCGTGTTTTCAAAACTTGCCCCTCAAAATGGCTTTCGCTCCCGAAATACTCAGATGTGTGACGTCATGGGGAAAACAAACTATTTGGGGGCTTGCGGGCATGTTTGCGTTGCGGAAGTTTCTCCGCAAACGCAAATCCCCCAAAAAATTTACACTTCCGCAAATCCGCAAACGAATTCGTACATCTGCAATTTTCGGAAGTTGCGGTTAGCGGAAGTGTTTGCGGAAGTGCCCACTCTGGTAGTGTGTGCGCATGGTGCTATGTGTGTGTTGTGTGTGTGGGGGGTGTGTGTTGGGTGTGTGTTTGGTGTTTTTTTGGTGGGTGTGTGGGTTGTGTGGTGTGTGGGGGGTGTGTGTGTGTGGTGTGTGTTTGTTTGGGGTGGGTGTGTGTGTGTGTGTGTGGTTTTGTCTATGTTTTTTGGTGTGTTATGTGTGGTGTGTGGGGGTTTGTGGGTGTGTGTGTGGGTTTTGTTTTGTGGGGGGTGTGTGTGTGTGTGGGGGGTGTGTTTTGTTTTGTGTTTTGTGTGTGTGTGTTTGTGTGTGTGTGACAGAAGTGGATACGTGTTTTAGCTGCGAAGGGGAAACACCCCTTTTTCGGGGGCTCCACAAAATCTCGATTTTTACGAAAAAAGACAAAGTGAAAAAACCATGTGATCATACCAAGAAAAGCATAAAGTGCCCCGGTATAACGCCAGATTTCATAGGGCCTTTTCCCGTTGTGGGGAAATCTGACCCCAAAATAGAAGTACAGAAGTGATGGGGCCCGGCGACCCTTAAAATGACGCCCCCGGCTGTTTTTGGCAGACTTTTACATCCCAAACAGCAAAGGGGAAGTCATTGAGCGATTTTTAACCCCGGGGGCCCCATCCCTGGGTTTTTTTTCACCCAACCCCCCCCCCTCGTGCGGGGACCTCCCCGTGGGGGCGTGGAGATAGGGGGTCGGGCCCCCCAGTAGCCTCAGTGCGTGTCAGGATTTTTTTTTTTTTTTAGTGAGAGGGGGCCCGTTCTCCCGTGTCTCTATTTGTGTTGCTCGGAGTCTATTTTTGGGGGGAATTTCCCCCCGCCGCTAGGAACAACGTATTAATGTCACAGTGGGCCCATTATATACATGCATATTTAAACGATGAATTTAGGCCCTGGGGGCCCCTTGGGGGTCCAAATATGAGGTGAAGGGGGCCCCAAAAGTTGATTGATAAAAATATAAAGTCATTCTGATCAAATAGAACCTGTTTTGGAAATTTTTAAATTTCCTGAGTAAGGAAAAAAAAGAAAATTTTTCTGTTTTTTATCTACAGTCCCACCTCAAATTTAAAAAAATATCAGTTTAGGTTTTAAAAGTTTTTCAGTTTAAAAAAAAGTTTTGAGTTTTATTTTTCACTGAATTGCCTGATTTAATGAAATATTTTTAGTAAAGGGGGTTTATTTTATCATAAATATTTGGGGAAATTTTACCCGGGGGTTTAAAAATAAAACAACATTCCCCCGGATTTGGGTTTCCGGGTTAAGGAAAAAAGCAGCGTTTTGCCAGTGGTAAAAGTACCAAAGAAAATTTAATTTAGATTTTATGGCTGCACCCCACTCCAAATGAAAAGGGTTTGTTTAGGACCTAATGTAGGGGCTGAACACCTTGCTAATGAAAATGAAGGGGGCTGAGGGAAAAAAAAATTAAATTTACCCAAAAGCTATATGAATTAAAAAAAGGTATGATGAGCGAAACCCAAGTAGATAGGGAGGGGCCCCAGGTTGGGCCCTTGAAAAGCCCAGGACCCACAGCTACAGAGGAAAACCAACTCTACCCGTCTCTCCCAACCCGGGGGGGAAAGAGCTTTAAAGTTGGTATCAGAGAAGCAGAGGGGGTAAGGTCTGGAGCAGGTTTATTTTTCCCGCCCCTTTTCCCCTGCCGCCTGGGTAGATGTTTGTAAGGGAAACACGGCCATAATTAGCTCTGGAAACCGTGGAGGACGTTCTTTCCCCGGGGCGGACATTATGAAAGGGCCAAAAAGAAAACGAGTCTGAAAATCCCCTAAATTTTGAGAGATGGTCTTCATGGGGGAAAGGGGGAAAATGGACCTGTCAAGTGGAATTGTCACCAGAGGGTTCTGAATGAGGAGGCTGAGGTTAAGGGTTTGATAAATCATGACGTAGTTAGGCCGGGCTTGGGGGGTGGGGGCCCCGAAGTATTTTGAATAGCCCCGAAACTCAAATAGCCTTTTTTTTTACAAAAAAAAGAAAACATTGACTGGGCCAACAAAAAATTATAGTAAGGAACAAAGGGGGTTTTTTTAGATGGTTTCCTTTGGGTATGCAGATTGCATCCTTTTTTTGAGCCGGACAAGATAGATACGGAAAACAGGAAAAGAGAACAGAGGAGATGAGGAGGCGAAAAGGGAAAAAGAGACCCCCAAAAGTCCCGGAGGGGGTGAAAAAAGAGAATATAAAATGGGCCAAGACAAAGAGTAACAAGTTTTGTCACAGTTTTAAAAAAGAAACCCCTTTAAATTTTCACACGGGGAAAATAAGCAAAATTATAAAGCCATTTTTGGTTAGAATTCAGGATCTTAAAAGCATTGGCCCAAAATACCCCAAACTATTAAATGTTATCAGCCAAAGTTTTTTTTTTTCAGGGTTTTATTCATTTTGAGAAATCTAAAATAAACGAAAATTGAACCCCAACTCAGATTTTCTTTACTTTTTTTAATATAAGGGGGCGGAAAAACCTAAGCAAATGATCGAAACTTTTTGCAGAGCAAGTGTTCACAAATTTTATTCATTATACTCATAAATATATTGAAAACATTATTGATTTAAAAATTTAAAAGAAACTCTAGGCTGGGCTAAGGGCCCCCCAAAGGGGTTTAAGAAACCTAAATACGGCCCCCTGCCTGATATCCTATAAAAAAATTTTAAAGAATATTAACCCCTTTCTAATTTTTATCCATTACTTTTCACTTCGTATATATATATATATATATATATATATTATATATTTTAAAATATATATATAATATATATAATTTTAATATTATTTATATATATATATATTTAAAATATATATATATATATAATATAAAATATATATATTATATATATTATATAATTGAGTGAGGGGTCACAATGTTTGGGTAGGTTTAAAATTTTGAGCTATACAAAAGCTGTGGGCCGATATTTCGAAGTATGAAAAAAAAACTAAAAATATATAATATATATAATATATATATATTATATATCTATAAAATTTTATAATATATATATATAAAAATATAAAATATATATATAATATATATATATATTATATATAAAATATATATATATATATATATATATATATTTTATATATTAAAAAATATATATTAAAAAATTATCGCCATAAGTGATTTTTGTAAATAAATTTTTGAAATTTAAATACCACAAAGTGTATTACCTTTTTTTTTGCACTACAGCAGAGAAAATCGCATAAAATAGTTTTTGGATTTTCGGACTTTCGGGTTTCGGAAGTGTGAAGTTCAAGAAATTTTCGGACTTGCGGATGCGGAACTTTAAAGGGTTTGAAGTTTGCGGATTTTCGTTTTGGGGAAATGGATTCTCGTTTTTCGGTGCCCACCTCTGACACACAACCCCACACACACACACACCAAAAACACAAACCAAAAACCAACACACAACGCACACAACACACACACCCACATTTGAAACGCACACCCCCAAAAACACATAGACACACAGCCCAAACACTCACCACAAACACCCCAAAACACTCACACTCGCACACACACACAAACACATACACCCCAGATACACACACATACACACACTTACACACCTATCTGCTTCCTATTTAACCATATTAGCATGAAGTTCAAAGGAAGACATCACAACACTCACCTGTCCATAATTTTCCTTAATTAAATCCCTCAATGGTGAGCATTAATAAACTTACCTATCCCATCCTTAAGATTATCCAAATCCAGAGTCAACCACCTTGTGAAGCCACGACCTGAGTGCGAGTCTCCCTTTATGTCCCTCTTACTTATAATCAATGTTCGGGAAGCGAGTCAGGTGTTGGTCATGTTTGAACCAAAGAATCTGGTATCTAATGAAAACATATACAAACATATACACTTCGTTGTACATAACGAATATGACCACCATGAAATAACACCAACCATCGATGAATGTATATATCAACATGGAAATATTAAATTATGGCTTTCAAAAGGCAAAAAAGTCATTCAAATTTGACCACGTAGGGTTGGGTTGGTAGGTCGCCCTCTAAAAATCCTGAAAATGATTAATTTCACGAATAAATGTATGAATCAGAAAAAAAGGATATTTATCTGGAAATGAGGGAATCAAAACCAGATCCCTAATTATGTGGGTGAGTCTATGGGGTGTTTTCAGCCATTTAGTGTCGAGGGTGGGAGGGGAGAGTGCGCTCCTTCCCTTCTCTTTCATTCCCTCCCTTCCCCTTCCCTTCTTTCTCTTCCCATCCTCACTTTACTCCTATCTCCCATTTCCTCTTCCTTTCCTCATTTATTCCCTTCCTTGTCCTTTCTTTCCTCACCCTTGCAGCATCGCCCTCCGTCTTCCGTCCGGTGACAATACCGTCATTTTGTACAGTAAACAATAGGTTTGTGTTTTCATTATAATAATTTTCCTTTATCATGTAAGGTACATGTTTGTTTCATGCAGTTTTGTGTCATCCTGTCGAATTGTGTGTGTGTGTTGTGTGTGTGTGTGTGTTGTATTTACCTAGTTGTATTTACCTAGTTTAACATACAGGAAAGAGCTATGCTCGTACTGTCCCGTCTCCAAATCTACTATTATCCAGTGTGTGTGTTTATGTGTGTGTGTGTGTGTGTGTGTGGGGTGTGTGTGTGTGTGTGTGTGTGTGTGTGTGTTTGTGTGTGTGTGTGTGTGTGTGTGTGTATGTGTGTGTGTGTGTGTGTGTGTGTGTGTGTGTGTGTATGTGTATGTGTATGTGTGTGTCTGTGTGTGTGTTGTGTGTGTTGTCTGTGTGTGTGTTGTGTACTAAGTCACCAACCGCCGGGTGTCGGTTCTCCATCAAGGGCAGGCGCGGCAGGCCTCGGCCCCGTGGAGGTCAGCAGACGCGGCAGGCCACGGCCCCGCGGAAATCAGCAAACGTGGCAGGCCTAGGCCTCACAGAGTTCATCTGGCGCGGTTTGGCCCGGCCCTGCGGAAGTCAGCGGGCGTGGCGGGCTCGGTCCCGAAGGTCAGCAGACGCGGCAGGCCTTGCTCGCGCGAAAGGTTTCCATTCACGCGGCAGGCTCGGCTTCCGGGGAGGGTCAGCAGGCGCAGCAGGCCTCGGTCCCGCGGAGGTCAGCAGGCGCGGCAGGACTCGGTCCCCCGGAAGGTCAGCAGGTGCGGGCATGCCTGGGCCCCCGGGCGGAGGTCAGCAGGCGCGGCAGGCCTCGGCCCCGAAAAGGTCAGCAGGCACGGCAGGCCTCAGCCCTGCGGAGGTCAGCAGGCGCGGCGGGCCCCTCGGCCCCGCGAAGGTCAGCAGGCAGGGCCCAGACCTCGGCTCCGCGAAGGTCAGTAGGCGCGGCAGGCTTCTGTCCCGCGGAGGTCAGCAAGCGCGGCAGGCTTCGGTCTCGCGGAGGTCAGCAGGCGCGGTAGGCCTCGGCCCTGCGGAGGGCCTTTCGCGCGGCAGGCCGCGCCCCGCCGAGGTCCTTTCGCGCGCACAGGCCTCGGCCCGCGGAGGTCAGCAGGTGCGGCAGACTTCGGTCCCCGCGGAGGTCACAAACGCGGCAGACCTCGGCCCGCGGAGATCAACAGGCGTGGCAGCCTCGTCCCTGTGGAGGTCAGCAGCGCGGCAGGCCTTGGTCCCGCGGAGGCCAGCCGGCGTGACACACCTCAGTCCCACGGAGGTCAAAATGCGCGGCAGGCCTCGGCCCCGCGGTGGTCAGCAGCGTGACAGGCCTTAGCCACACGGAGGTCGGCAGGCGTGGCAGGCCTTAGCCCCGCGGAGGTCCAGCAGGCGTAGCAGGCCTCGATCCTGCGGAGGTCAGCAGGCGTGACAGGCCTCAGCCCCACGGAGGTCAGCAGGCGCGGCAGGCCTCGGTCCCGCGGAGGTCAGCAGGCTTGACAGGCCTCACTCAACGGAGGTCAGCAGGCGCGGCAGGCCTCGGTCCCCGGGAGGTCAGCAGGCGTGCCAGGCCTCAGCCCCAGGGAGGTCAGCAGGCGCGGTAGGCCTCGGCCCCGCGGAGGTCGGTAGGCGTGACGGGCCTCAGCCCCACGGAGGTCAGCAGGCGCGGCAGACCTCGGTCCCGCGGAGGTCGACAGGCGTGGCATGCCTCGACCCGCGGAGGTCAGCAGGCGGACAGGCCTCAGCCCCACGGAGGTCAGCAGGCGCGACAGGCCCGGTCCCGGGGATGTCAGCAGGCGTGACAGGCCTCAGCCCCATGGAGGTCAGCAGGCGCGGCAGGCCTCGGCCCCGCAAGGTCAGCAGACGCGGCAAACCTCGGCCCCGGGGAGGTCAGCAAGCGTGACAGGCCTGGGCACCGCGGAGGGCAGCAGACCAGCAGGCCTCAGTCCCACTTGCGTAGTTCGGCAGGCACAGCAGGCCCTGGTCCCACGGGGGTCGCCGGCGCGGCATGCCTCGGCTACGCGGAGGTCGGCGGGCTCGAAGGAGTGTGTCCAGCGCGGGAGCTTCTCCTGCTGGAGCTTGGCGACTGCCGGGAGAGGGGGAGGTTGTGTGTTAGAAGGACTCCATATTAAGTAAGGTTGGGGTTAGGATCTTGGAACTTTGGTGCGGTAGGGTTTTAATTTCCCTTCAGATATCAAACAATCAATCATTGGGGCTTTTGCCAGAGGGCGCATCGCCTCAGCCACCCTACGACGCCCCTACCGGGGGTCAACACGCTCGAGTCCCCATGCAGGATCCCTTCCGATAACAAGCAACTCTCGAATGGAAACATCAAATTGCCCCAGCCACGAGCCTTGTGCATATTCAACACACACACACACACACAACACACACAGACACACACCACACACTGTCCACACACTGTCACACACCACACACACACCACACACACACACACACACACATACACGCACGCACACACACACCTCCCTGGGCGAAGCGAAAACAGATGGGCGGTCCTCTTAAAAAACCCAAGCCCCTGTCCACCCAACAGTGAATGGGTACCGGGTGTTAACCAGGGGTTTGTGACCCGCTTACCGGGGTGGTGGTTTCGGTCAACACTAAGCACTAAGGATGACTTATTAAATGTAGCTATGGAGATGGGTCATACGAGAGTGCTCAGGCCATGTAAAATACAAATAGATGAATACAACTAGAATACACACACACACACACACACACACACACACACACACACACACATACATACACACACTCATATACTGTCACACACACACACACACACACACACACACACACATACACACACACACACACACACACACACATTCAGGAGAACGAACAGTTTTTAAGCTTACACATTACATTTATCACAACATTGACCACAACAATGGTATAAACACCGCTTTATTGATTATCAGCGGTTCAACTTACGTCACACAAACATTGTTTCAAAACAACAACAAAAAAACATCGAGATGACATAAAATAATACAAAGAAGTTTAGAACAAATAACACTCAGAAACTTTGTATAACATTGAAAGCAGTGCATTATTTGGGCAATAATGCAATAGCACAATATCTTTTTTAATCGTTTACCAAAGGAAAATTAATCAATTCATAATTTGTGAAGTGTTGGATTTGGCTTTGTTTTTATTCTATTAATCCTTTAATTGATATATTTGTATAAGTTCGTCTCCAATTTTACTGCCACATATTTTGTCGTAGTTAATTGCTGTATTAAATATTTTCAGCAGCAACAGTAGTAGTAATAGTTAGTAGTAGTAGTAGTATAGTAGTAGTAGTAGTATAATAGGTGTGGTGGTGGTGGTGATGGTAATGCCTCGTATGCAGTTTCATAATTTTCTGAATTATTCCTAATTTTCAGGTTCAATTCTTCATATTGTACACCTAGCCAGTGGCAGTCATTCATTCTTTACCACTCACTTTTACCACTCATAATTCAGTGCAAGTGCAAGCAGTCATAAAAAAAACATTTATTGTCAAAACAAATCTGGTTATTGAGCTGAGTCTTATAATTCAATCTCAGTGGGAATATTTGCGTGTTTCCACATTGCATTTTTTTTTTTTTTCAAATGATAACTTTCTTTTCTATCTACTATACGTGAACTGGCAATAAATTCCTTTTGTTATGTTTTTTTTATGTCCTATGTCAGTACCTTATAATGTGAAAGATAGTAATGTGCACTTGAATGAGTTTTGATAATATAATTATTTTGTTCTGGTCCATTTGATATAAGTGTTAAAATCTTTTTATTCACTACCACATCGTCTCTTTTAGGCATATGTCAAGTAATAGTATAATTCATACCTCCAATTTTTTCATATGTTTCACCTTGTTTCACCTCAGATACGTTTTAGATAGAATCCGTTTGAATATTAGATTTTATGTTATTGATATTTTGACATGATAGATTTCTCAGATTTGTTTTCTTTTTAGGGTTTGATTGAGTTTTTTTCAGCTTTTAGTTATGCTAAAAAATGTATATACTAGTGTTTATAATTTTTGAAGCGATTTTTTTTTTTTTCATTTTCATGATGTGAAGGTGATGTGTGAGGAGTAATACTATGTGTGGTTTTTTGTGTGTTGTGAGAGAGAGAGAGAGAGAGAGAGAGAGAGAGAGAGAGAGAGAGAAAAGAGAGAGAGAGAGAGAGTAGAAGAGAGAGAGAGAGAGAGGAGAGAGAGAAGAGAGAGCGCGCGCCTCTTTCATTTGTTGTCTCGATTCAACCTCACTTTTCATCATTTCCTCATATTTCTTCCTCGCTCTTGATTATCTTCCTCTTCCCCTCCTTTTCCAGCGCCTTCACACTCTTGTATCCCTATAAACTATTTTTTTTATCAATATGAGATTTTTTTTTTTTGTTTTTTCATTATCTCTCCTCTCTCTTTCGCTCTCTGTACACCCCTAATTTTTTTTATGAAAAGGAAGAACAAAATATGACAAAAATAGGAAAAAACAAATTTAAAAAAGAAAACCAAAGAAAAGGGAAACCCAAAAAAAAATTTAAAAAATTTATTAAAAAAATTTCAAAATTTTGAAGGGGAGACAGAAAATAAAAAGGGGAAGGGAAAAAAGAAAGGGATAAAATGATGAGACCTGAATATAATCCCTAGGACGAAAAAAGAGGAAGGGGAGAGAAAAAAAATTTTAAATGGGGGTTTTATAGGCTTGTTGTCCTCGTAGTCACCGTGGTGGGATTGGTTGTATTTTTAGCGTGGCGGTATGGGCCCTGAGGGAAGGCACGTGTTGCTTGGTTCGGGGGGAACCCACCCCCTTTTTAAACGGCCTAACTTTTGCGTTTGTGGGGTTCGGGAGGAAGAATACATTTTGGTTGTATTTTTGAATGTTTTAATTTAAATAAATTAAATTTGGTCAAATCAATTTGCTCCCAAAGACTTTAACATTTGGCCCACGCCCTGCCCCCGGCGGCAACACTGAGAAAACTACCTTAAAAGCTGGCGGCTGCCCCACGCACCCCTTTTTGTCCGAAAAGTGGGCGCCGCTAGAGGTCACTATTTATGCTAAAAACATAAGGCGGAAAAATTTAAAGTATAAATAGTTGCCTATTACAAAAATCGGTCACCTCCCGGGCCGTGCCCTCACAGACCAAAAAAGGGGGCAAGGCGCCTATTAAAACAAAATAATAAATGATCAAAAAATTGAAAAAAAAAAAAAAATGCATACACGGACAAAAAAAAAAGAGCATGATATTGAAATTTGAAAAACTAAAAAACCACGAAAATAAAATGGTAAAAAAAAATAATTTAAATGTAACCCCAAATAAGGGGCGAGGGAAAAAAATTTTGTAGGAGTGGTGTGGCAAGAAGTACCGATCCCGGAGCTGTGTGACCCTTTGCGCACTCAAAAAAAGGTAAAAAAACTTTAAATTTTAAATTTTAATATTAAAAATGAGCCGGTGAAATGCGGCAGATAGGGAAAAAAAAAAGGTTGAAAACCTAGGGGAGGGTTTTAGCCGATATAATTTTTGCCGAATCGCGGAGTTTCAGGCCAGAGTCTTTGGGGATCAAGCGGGGACTCGTCATGGGTCAGGGCCCATTGGAAAAAGGCGCATTCTTTGTTCTGAGGTATCAACATGAACAATTTTAGGGGGTGTTTTAAAGAGGAAAAAAGGGTTTCAAAATTTGTGACCATAATTTTTATCAACCCTGATAAGGACCGGGAAAAAATTTAGCACGACCTGGGAATGGCGTTAAAGGGGTAGTTCGCATGCCCATTTCCCCCAACCCAGTATTGACAGGCTGGGGCACGCTTGTGTTGTCGGTTGAGGCCCCTCCGCTCTCGAGGCTTGAAATTTTGGTCACGTCCCGGCGGCGTAAATTTTTACTAAAGACGGAAAACGGAGTCTTAGCATATCATCCACCGATTAAAAAGGGTGCGGGGCGCTGAGCGAAAAGGTTCGTAGGAAACTTTTTGGGTGCCCGTAGAAAAGTATGTGGTGTTTTTCCCCGGGGGGCGCTGTTTTGGGGAAACCTTTAAATGGAACCCTTACTTTTTAGGCAGCCAATTTTACAAACCCATAAATAACCCAAACTACATGTCGCAGTTTCCCTAAAAATTTTTCATGTTGCCCAAACGCTAAACCAAAACCCTTTTGGGGGCCGCGGGGAAAATGACCGAAAAAAAGTTTAAGTAATGTATACTGGCGAAAAATCGTTTCCCGGGAACCCCCCTTTTGAATTCTTTTTTCCATTATCAAAAACAATAAATCGAGGTGTTGTGTGGGGGCAGAAAAAAAGCGTCACTAAGGAAAATGATCAACTGAAAATCCGCAGAATTATTAGGTAGGGCGCCCAAGACGACAAACAAATGAAGGGGAAAAATGCAACTTTCTAGAACCTGATGACTAGGGGGGGAAGCCTAAAGATCTATGGCAATGGTTCCCTGGGCCATCGGGGGTTTTAGGGTACTCCGGGGTGGGGGGCGGGTTTTTTAATACAGCACCTTTGGTTTGTGGCCCGGGGAAAGGCCCTGTGCGACTTGACCTCAACTTCGATTCCATATTTTTTGCCAGTATATTTTCTTCGGGCACCGCTAGAATCTTCGCAAACCAGGGTGGCCGCATGGGGGAAAAACGTCATGGAGCAAGTTCCCAACAACGTCCTTATAAACTCAGGGTAAAAAAACTGGTGAACAGGGTCTCTGCGAAATCACAGTGTTACGACGTAAAACGCCATCATCAGAAATGAAAATTCAGACAAAGGGCAGGGCTTTGCATAAAAAGATTTGGTCATCGCCGTTCGGGGGAAATAGATGACTTTGGGACCACTGGTCGTTTGACTTTGGTTTCATCACGAAAACTAAATAAAGGGAAAAGGGTTTTAGGAAGTAAAAAAAAACGGGGCTACAAGTATTTAAACGCGACAATGAACCCGGGAACAACATTAAGGCGTCCGGGGCAAGAAATTTTGAATTTTGGCGAAAACTCGAGTATCTCAGAACCAAGGGAGGAGGCGCCCTTTGAGGTTCTTCCCCTTAAATAAGTCAGTAAAGGAGCGTGATCGGTGAAAATTTTAATAGGGTACCAAAGATAATTTCCCCTAAAAATGCTTGAGACCCCTGCCCCCGGGCCCGGGTTTTCGAGAATAGTGCTGAGTAGCGAGATTCGGGGCATCGCCCCAAGACGCGATTGGCAAACGAAAATGAAGGATTCTTCCCCTTTGTCATCATTTCAAAAAAACAGAAACCAAAAGGCCCCTAGAGCAGATGCGTCCGTGCAAGAAAAAAAAGGCTCAGAAAAGTAGGAAAAGTTACGAACGGGACTTGCAAAAAGGGGCATGTTTTTAAAAGCATTGAAACTCGTTATAAGTTTGGGTTTCCATTAAAAATGAGAATCCTTCTTCACGAGTTTTTAAAAGGGGGACGCTCCGACAAAAAACCCTTTTTAAAAAAGGAGCGATAGTACCCCGCAAGACGAAAAAAAAAAAGGGTATTTTTTTCCCGTAGATTTTGGGGCGTGGGGAAATTTTTGACCGCTCTAACTTTAGTGCCACCGTGGGAATACCACCCCCCGATCCCAACATAAACCAAAGGAACGGGAATTCGAGTTTTCAAAAATTTCACACTTTGCAAGTTTTATTTTGGAGCCCTGCCAAAATTGCAGTTTTTCCCGAACACTGTTTTGAGTTGAGAAAAAATGAGTCGCCTTTCTTTGCTAACGATAAAAAATCTTTCAAATAAGCAAAAAACATTTTTTACCTAGCATCCCTGAAGAAAAAGGAAATTTTGATAAACCCTTTTGAAAGGTAGGAGGTGCTTTTTTCCCAATCCAAAGGGCATACGTAACCATTCGAAATCCCCGGACCGGTAGAATAATTAAAGTGACCTAAAGAGAGCGCCCCGTCAAGGGGCACTTCCCAAATACCCCTGAAACTAGGCGAGGTTTAGAGAAAAAAAGGTTTTTTACGCCAATGCTTTTTTAAAAGGCCCACTGAAAAAGGGGAGAGGATAATGATCCGGACCGTTACTTTCATTGCCCCGACAAAAGTAAAGGGAGGGTCGCCATGACGCGTCTTTTTTTTGGGGGGAGGAAAAAACAAAGGCGATTTTCCAAAGGGAAAAGGGGATTCCTAAATAACACCTTGCTCGCACATGCCCGTGAATCATATCCTAACTATACCTTTTGGTTTATGAGGAAACCTGTAAGAAGGTGTGAAACACAGGTTTGTATCGGGCTGTAAGTGTAGGGACGTGAGCCCGCATGACAGTAATTTCAAAAGGGCTCTTTCCGGGCCCAGCGCATTTTAAACCGGGCAAAATTGTGCAAGAGTTTAAAAGGAAAGTTCATCTTTCCGCCAAAATAGTCACTAAAACGTCCCAAAGGCTTAAAGACGCTCAACAACGTCAGCCTGTGAACCCTTTGAAAAGCTCAATCCTGAAAGGGCCAAAAAGGGGCCCACGGGGAAGTAGTGGGGGCTTCCTGAACGGGATTATCTTTTAAAAACCTAAATTTGCCCCTGAAAGTACCATTTTAACGGAAATTGTTTGCACCCGTTTTTTAAAAAAGAGGATATCTTTTGATATAAACCCAGGGCGCACGGTGCATAGAGTAGACTCGGGGCCAAGGCAATTGATGCCCCAAAAATTTTTCACTTAGGCAAAAAAAATGGGCTGCTATAGGACCCTCAGAGACACGAACGGGCCCGGGCCAGCAGTGAAACGTAAAAGGAACATTTGGTCACCCACTAAAATAGCTAAAAAGAAAGGGCCTTTGCTAAAAAACCAAGGGGCGCGTTTTCATCGTTCGCTGAGGCAAAAAATTGTGAGGAGGAGCGCTCCGTATTTAGAAATTTGGGCACTGGGAAACAAGGAGGAGGCGGGGCACGAAGCAAAGGTTTTCCGCTTCAGTCAGGCAAAAAGGGAAAAATTTTCCCTTGAACGAAAGAGCGCTTTTTACTTGGATTTATCAATACAAAGCGGGGTAAACAAACCAAAACCAACAAAACCCTGGCCCAAGGTAAAGCAAAAAAATAAAAAACTACATTAAATCGGCATGGAAAGAAGGGTGGGCCAGCAAGACGAAATGGGATGATACAACCCCAAAAACATCAGAGCAGAAACCCCCAACCCTGAAAGAAAAAAAATGAGAAAGGGTTTGAGATGAAAAAACCCTCCCCTCAGGAAAAAATAGTTTTTTAATTCCCAAAAAAAGCAGCTTCAGATTAAAAAAATTAAAAGTAAAAAACCTGGTTTTCCCCCCTCCCAAAAAACAGACGGGAAAACCTTTCCAAAGTTTACTTGCATCGTCAAAAAGAGGGTGCTGAGAGGGAAGCCGGGGACGACCGAACTGACCACAACTGGGAAAATGGGAAAGAATGAAGAGAAACCCGGGGGGAGTCGCCGCTGGAGGTGTGCATTAGCTAATCCCCGGGCCGGGAGGCCTGGGGGGCGCGAATCTTCCCCCGATGAGGAAATGACGAGTGGGACCTTTTGAAGCCGTCTGTCACGGGATATTGAGAAGCGTTAACAAATCTCTGAAACCCTGGCCCCCAAAAAAATTTAAAAATTTACAGAACCGAGGAGTCTTTAGAAAACCCCCACTTTTTAATTTAAAAGGGGGGAGAAGGCCCCCCGAAATCGGGGAGGGAGGGAATGGAGGAGGGGCGTAGCGGGGTTGAGTCGAAACGAGCTGAAGGGTTTTTCCGAGAATGAAGGGAAGGGGGAGGGAACGAGCCCTGGGGGCAGGAGTCTCGCGAGAAAATTTTCGTCTCCCCCGGAAACAAAAGTGGGAGGTAATTTCCTGTCCCCCCGAGCAAAAAAGAAACCAGCCCAAGGGGGGAGAACAAAAACCAACAGCATTAAACTAAAAAAAGGGGCATCGGGGGGGGGGTTATGGGCGACGGCGCCGGGGGGACACGAAAAGAATTTCCCCAATACGCTTTTTTAATAGTTGAAGCGAAAAACTACAGTCTGTCTTTGGCAGTTTAAAAACAAGAGGGGGCAAAACCGCGCGTTCAGGAGTTAAATGGGGCAAAAAAACTTTGGGATAATTCCCCCGGGTTACGCGAAAGGGCCTTGCAAAAATATGGGCTCGTCTCGAACCAATCAGCCTTTCGCCCGTGATGATACTGCGTCATTAGCGATTTGCGCGCGAGAGCTTGGGGCCCTCAAAAAGTCAGCCCCTGCCAAGCCCATTGTGAGAGAGTCGTCATGCAAAAAACCCATTTTTAAACCACCAGTGCTGACCTGAACCCAAAAGCCTGAAAAAAGTGGCCTTTAACTAAAGATAACTGTTATTTAGGGCCCGGGCGAAACGCACTGGGGCCAAAATCATCCTTGCCGCTCGTGAATTTGGACAAAATTGGCAATTTTTCCCCAAAAGGGACAAAGGCAATTTTGCGAATCCAACACCAAGCTTTAATTTCGCATTAAGTCCTCGCAAAATCCAAGAAAATTTTGGCGCCCAAAAGGAAGGATCCTCCCCCAGAAAAAAAGTTTTACAATGGGGGCCGGGTTGGGAGAATTTTAATGGTTTGGGTAAGTGATGGTGCAGCCCCCGGGGCAATCCCCTTAGTATAAATTTGGGGGCCCTAGTGAATGGGATTTTTCCCGAACTGAACCCGGGGGAAAGGAAAAACAGTGCGTGACGCAGCACCTGAAGAAATCAGGGTCCTTGTGAACCCAAAAAAAACCAGAAACCCCTAGTAAAATACCCCGAGAGAAACAAATCAGCACCAAAGTAGCCAGGGAAAAATATGGTATGATGGGTGGTAGCCCCGGGGGGAAAAAAAATGGGAAAAACACACGGAAAATTTGAAAATTAACTGAAAAAAGACCCACTGTCCGTAGGAAAAAGGCTCACGCCCAGAGGGCAAGGCCCCAATGTTAGGGTTTTTGGGAAAGAAAAAAAAACGGCAAAAATATGACACGGAAATAAAAACTGCAAGTGAGCCCGAAAAGGGCCCTTTCAAAAAAAAAAAAAAAAAATGGGAATACTACATATACCTAAAATTTTAAAAAATATAACTATACCAATCTAAAATACACAAAATACAATTTTAAACCCCGCGACGAAGCACAGGGAAGGGAAAAAAAAAAAGGAAATTTTTTTTTGAAAAAAACCCCTCACGTAACTGCAGAAAAATCATATGTATCCAATCGTCACCTGGAGGAGAAATTAGGGGGGCGTTTCCCAAACGTTTTTCCCAGAGGAGGGAGGTTGCGAAAAAGCGGGGCGGGGGAATGGGGGAGAAAGGAGGGGAACGGTTGGGTGGGGGGGGGGAGGTAACCGACCCGTTTTTAAAGAAAAACCTTTACCCGACGGGAAGGTTTAGGGGGACGGGGGGGGGGAAGGGGGTGGCCCCGTCAGGTCATTCGGGCCGGGTGGGGTCAAAAGATAAAACCCCGGGCAGGCCTTGTCCCCGCAGGGCCCGAGGGGGGGGGGGGGGCTAACACTGTTAGGGGAAACAGGGATGCCTTGGGGCCAAAAACAGGCGAGCACAGGGGGAAAGGGGGCTTGGGCGACAGCCGGGGGACAACTACGCCCTGAAAAAAAATAGCGGACAAAAATATTTTCTCGAACACAAAAAACCCGGAAAATTTCACTAAAAAAAATTCACCACAAAACCACTACAAAAGTTAAAAAAGGGGCCCAAAAAAAATAACGCACTGGCTAGGAAAAAAACCACAAAAATGTCCGCGTTGGAAATAATTGGGAAAAAAAAAAAAAACACAAAAAAAACATAACGTTACTAACGGAACACTCGCAAATCACGCATAACGAAGTACTGAAAGGGCTTGGGGCGCGAGGGACGATGACGAGGAGGAATGGGCAGGAATGGAACCGCAGGGAACGGCACGCGGAGCGTCTGAAAAAGGCGCTGCAGGAGCCCAAAGCACGGGCGTGGAAGGAAGGCCAAACAGCAGACAGAAGCTAGCCGACGGAGGGCGGCGTGACTGGACAGCAGAGCACAGCAGCAGGCGATGTGGGTGGAGCCGAAGTAGGGCTGCGGGGCTAGACAGCAGGACTGGAAACGGCAGGAGCATACGAAGGGAACAGCACAGGCGTCGTGGATGAGAGAGCAATTGTGGGAAACAACGACTGGTAGTTGCAGCCAATATGAAGCGGCACAGGACAACAGCAATCGTGAAAGTGGACACGAGGTCCCTCTTTGGCTCGACCAGCAACACACACACAGATGAAAGGAAAACACACGAACCAAAACCACTGTTAACTGCCGCCCAATGTATGGTGGCTTATAGCTTGTTGTCCTCGTAGTCACCGTGGTAGGGATTGGTTGTAGGTAGCGTGGGGGTATACATTGAAGAAAAACAGGAAGTTTCAACGGAATGCACTTTCGACGGTAGAAAATGGAGGTTTCGACGGTACCGTCGAACTCCGTCGAAACTTCCAATAGTCTATCATAGAGTAAAACCTAAAGATATTTTGTCATTGAAAGGATTAATATAAAATGCAAAGTTACTAGATCATTGCCCACCAAAATTGAAGTGAAAAGCATTTTACAGCCAAGATCCCCCTTTATCTTCGTTGTTTCCCAGCCTAACGTGGTAACACCTATCAACCTTAGCTTGCCCATCATTAATATTGTATTTAATAAAACCAATTAGCGATAAAGGGCTAATAAACAATGAACAACAGTAGACCTACTGTTTGTGCGGTTAAATTCATCCTCAGGCTAAAGCACTGCCCTCCTGATGGTCACAGTTTTAGGACAACAGAAAACGGGGACCTAAAGTTTGTGGGGAGATTTACAAATATTCAATTTTCAATTATAATATCAAATTAACAAACTAATTCTAATTATACCAACGATATGTTAAATTGCGCATGATGAAAAATCTAAAATATTTTGAAGGGAATGAATGAGAGGGTTCGACGGGGCTGACTTTGGGAAAGGTTCGACGATGCACTATTTTGGGAAGTTTCGACGGTATCGTCGAAAATGCATTCCGTCGAACCTTCCTGTTACCGCCTGAGCGGAAGGCACGTGTTGTGTGGTTCGGTGAATCACGCCCTTATGGACGTGCCTGGTCGTGTAACGTTGGTGTGTGTGTGTTCGGGAGGAAGAATACACTTGTTTTGTTTCTTTATGTGAGTTAATGATGAGTTATTGGTAAAAAAATCAGCTGCCGCCAAGACGTTAAACACTGATACCACGTCTGACCCCGGCGGCAACACTGAGAGAATACCTTGCCCTGGCGGCTGACCCCACGCCCCACCTTGTCCGCAAGTGGGCGACGTTAGAGGTCACTACTATGCTAGAACATAGAGGCGGCAAACTTAAAGTATAAATAGTTGCCTATTACAAAAACAGATATATATATATAATATATAAGAGAGAGAGAGAGAGAGAGAGAGAGGAGAGAGAGAGAAGGAGAGAGATGAGAGAGCGAGAGAGAGAGAGAGAGAGAGAGAGAGAGAGAGAAGGAGAGAGAGAGGAGAGAGAGAGAGGAGGAGAGAGAGAGAAGAGAGAGAGAGGAGAGAGGGGAAGAGAGAGAGAGGAGAGAGAGAGAGGGAGAGAGAGGAAAAACCGTCAGGAAGGGAAGGGAAGTATCAAATACAGTGTTTGGAAATACTTCAAGTTTAGATATAAAGCAGGAATGAAAGAGGTTGGGAGGGGTAAAAGAGGGGAAAGTAAAGAGGAGGCACCCGGTCAAGGACCTATGTTGTCAAGTTTTTGTGCGGAAATTAAAGTGAATAGAGAGAGAGAGAGAGAGAGAGAGAGAGAGAGAGAGAGAGAAGAGAGAAGGAGAGAGAGAGAGAGAGAGAGAGCAGAGAGAGAGAGAGAAGAGAGAGAGAAGAGAGGAGAGAGGAGAGAGAGTAGAGAGAGAGAGAGAGAGAAGAGAAAAAAAAATAGGAGAGAGGAAAGAGGAGAGGAGAGAGAGAGAAAACAAAAAAATCATTTTGTCATCGTCAGTTCGAAGAGAAAAAATATAAATATACAAAAAACAATTGCTTGCTGAGATTCCTACTGAAGATCAATCCTTGGTCTCCGTATTACATGATGGATATTACCTTTTTAGAATCAGTGCAGAGAAGGATGGGCTAAAATTATTCATGGGATGTGTAACTTTTGTTATGATAAGAGATTTAAAGTATCAAATTTACGCCACTCGAGAGGCGTTTGGAGTAGGGGGCGATCTGATAAAAGTTTTTAAGTGGATAAAGGGATACAATATAGGCGATGTACGAACAGTTTCTTATGGCTAGTAAGCAGGGTAGAACGAGAAGTAACGGATTCAAGCTGGAAAAGCGTAGATTTAAAGAGGAAATAGGGAGAAAACTGGTTCACAAATAGGTTGCTGAATGATTGAAATGGACTCAGTCGTCAGGTGGTCAATGCGGAGTGTATTGGGGTCTATAAATAGAGTCTGGATAAATTCATGGATGGGGAAGAGAGGTGGTATAGGTAGATATTATTTTTTAATATCTTTTTTAAACATTTGTGCCTTATAGCGCCTGTAGACAGTGGTGACCCAGGGCTCGGATGGTAGGTTCTGGAGGCTCACTTGAGGGCTCTGATGGTAGGTCCTCGCCCGTGGTGGCGCAGGCAGGATTGTTATAGTGACGCCTGTGATTAGAGGCTCATGCCGCCCCCCTGTGTCCTCCGATGCACTCGCAATCGAAAGTAGAGTTGATAGACAGAGCAGGTGGGTGTTCTTAGGCCACTTGACGGTGTATAAAGGTTTGGTTTTCTTCGGGATCAAACTCGGGTCACCGTGAACGCCAGTCGGAGACGCTAACCACTCCGCCACCGCCTCCCTAGGCCACAGTGTACATAAGTAACAGGAACATACATAAGTAACAGGAACTACCTCGTGTAGGTCTCACGGCCTCTTGTAGCATCCTTATTTGCTTATGTATGTTTCTTATGTGTGTGTGTGTGTGTGGTGTGTGTGTGTGTGTGTGTGTGTGTGGGTGGTGTGGGTGGGTGGGTGGGTGGATGGTGGGTGGTTGGGTGGGTGGGTGGGTGGGTGGGTGGGTGGGTGGGTGGGTGGGTGGTGGGTGGGTGGGTAGGTGGGTGCGTGTGCGTGTGTGTGTGCGTTTGTGTGTGTGTGTGTGTGTGTGTGTGTGTGTGTGTGTGTGTGTGTGTGTGTGTGTGTGTGTGTGTTGATTTATATGCTCTTGTGGTATCTAGGAATCACCATCATGTAAGTAAAACCCATAAGGTTATGATTAATTATTTCACGCTATAATCTAACGTATTAATAAAAAAAATAATGATGATATAGGTAATAGTATTCTTTTCTCTCCAATTTCATACACATGTCAACATATTTTTTCTTCTCCTATGCGGCGAGGTTGGCATTACGGTGCGATTTTGTTGTTCTTTTTTTTTATCTTGCTTCGCGCCTCGTTGGCTGAGCAGACTTGGGGACGTGCTGAAAAATGAGCGTATATTGCACTAAGGAAAGCCCTCCATCATCCAACAGTGGAAAAAGGAGGATTAGCTTGAAGTGCTTAATCCCTCTTACCCAAGTAGATGAACTTACATATATTATTTTATTTTTATTATTTAAGTTAATTCAATAGAAAATTGAGAAAATGTCTAAAAAAGGATGCATTTTTTTATTTTGTTTTTCCACGTTGTATATTTTCTTTTCATGCAAGAATAGTTACAAAGATTCAGCTTATTTTTTTTGCCGTAAAATTAAACTTTTTTTGTACATTATCATTTACTTTTCGTCTCACACAACAGTTTTTTTTCCATTTCGTTGCGTTAATTTCAGGCAGGTAAAATGTAGATCACTAAAATAAAATTCCCTAACTGGCAGTCGGTGCACGTAAAGACTGTGTGTGTGTGTGTGTGTGTGTGTGGGGTGTGTGTGTGTGTGTGGTGTGGTGTGTGTGTGTGTGTGTGTGTGTGTGTGTGTGGTGTGTGTGTGTGTGTGTGTGTGTTGTGTGTTTTGGTGTGTGTGTGTGTGTGTGGTGTGTTGTGTGGGGGTGTTTTGTGTGTGTGTGTGTGGTGTGTGTGGTTTTGGGGGTGTGTGTGTGTGTTGTGTGGTGTGTGTTTTCTCTTTCAAATACTCGCACGTTTTTTTCCTATCCCAAAAAGAGTTACTTGATAAGCCGTAAATTATTGGCATTTCAACACAATTCTCAAGTATTTCATCCAAACCTTCCCTTCATATACCAAAAAACCAACACCTTTCTCTTTTTCGGTTTATTACTTAATTTTACATAAAAAATCTTCCCATCCCTATCTTACTCCCTTCCCATCCCTTCCCACAAATAAAAGGTAAACATTAAAATATGATCAAATTACATTCAAGGTCCGGCGGACATCCTGGCCACCCCACCCACATGATCACCTGCTCAATTTCTCGCTCAACTATTTACCAAATTAAAGGGCAGTCTCCATTTAAGGGGACAGCTGTAGTGCCATGGGGTGATCTTGATTGAAGGTGCCTAGTGTCATGTTTTTAAGCATTTATACGAGTCAAAAAAAAACAGTAAAATAATATATATATATACACACACACACACACACAGACAGACACACTTTCGTTTATATTTACCATTACCCATCACCCCCCCCCCTATTCCTCACCCATCACCCATCACCCCCAACCCATCACCCCCACCCATTCACTCACCCATCAACCCAAAAACCCATTACCCATCACCCCCCCCATTCACTCACCCATTACCCATCACCCTACATCAAGGCTCCTCAATTCTCGCAACCCACTTTTGTTTTCACAATTCTCGCTAATAGGCTGCTAAAAAGAAGAAAGAAAAAAGTGATCGGATCATCTATAAGTGGGGCTTATGCCCTTTCCCTGGTCAACCGGTTCCAAAAATATGCCATTTTAGGTGTTTGCGCCCACGGGGGGCGGACCTATACCCACACACACACAGACAGACAGACAGACAGACAGACAGACGGGACAGGACAGACAGACAGACACATATTCGCTTATATTATTATAGATTTAGGGGTCCCAGGCTTGTTTTAGTAGAAAATAAAATAATGATATCAAGTCCAGCACATGCTGCTCTGGTTCCTTGTCAAAGAAAGTGATTCCACCAAATGTTCGTAAAAATGGGGGAAATATTTAATGGTCGCGCAAAACGAACGTTTTGATAGCTCCTCTAAGATTCGCCCCATTATCTGCATCCTGATCAGTCTATATGTTTCAGAAGAGCCTAGGTACAGGAAAACGAATGTGAAATATCTGTTACGTTTATTTAGTTATTTATTCCTACTCCAAACCTTCTTCCTGATTTCCCCGCCCTCGTTTTTTTAGGGACAGCTTGTGTGGAGTCGGGCAAGCTCAAGAAGAACTGGGTTTTTGCCGTTCGTCCTTCGTCCGGTTGCCGAGGAAGCGTTGAATGAGGGCTATTCCTCGTTCTGCAAGGTCGTTCGGACCTTCAGGACACCAGCCCGCTTCTTCGCGCACTTGAAACACGAATCCGTGTTCCATGTTTCAGGACTTAGCACGAGGAAGGTCGGTTGCTGGCCTCCTAGTAAAACTTTTCAAGACCTGCACCGACCGCACTGAGCAGAAGGCGGAAAAAGCGCCTGTTGAGATTGATTGGTGTCTTCGACTCGGGGCGCCGTGGATTCTTGGTCGTCGAAGGACGCTTCATCCCCTCTACCATTCCGCCTTCTGCTCCGGGCTCATGCGGTCATCGAAGATGGCCAGTCCGATCAGGTTCTCGGAAAGGTACCAGAGGATGGCGCCCCCAGGGAACGTTTCACGACCGACGCAGCCCCATCGTCGCAGATCATCTTCACGTCAGTGATGAAGTCCAGGTCGTTTTCTTGGCTGCGTAGGACGGAATCATTGCCTCATTTCCAGTATTTCGCGTAGACCATGGTCACAAAAAACGCAACTGGGACGGATCCCCGCCAAATCCGCCTGCTCACCCTCCAGCTGGTCATGGAAGAGCATGATATTCAGGGCGTAGATGGCCTTGGCCATCTATTGGCCATGTGGGGAAGCACCAGGAGCACGGAAGGATGTAGGAATCCTCCCCCGAGTAGGCCACGCTGAGCAGGAGATCTCTTTGTAGTCTTCGCGTGGATGATTCCCACAGTCAAGCAGAACGTTTCAAGTGACCGAGCATTCAAGGCGGTGAGCTTCTTTGCCGGATGACAGAGTGGTCGGTGTCAGGGCTGGGTCGGGTCTGGTCAACGATAGGCCAACGATTCTGGGGCCTCTTGAAAAGGGCGATGTTAGGGCCAGATGAGGACCCATGGGAAGCCTCGAATACATCCTTCAGAACAACTTCCAGGATGTGGTGGCGGCCATGCCAACCATACCAGGGGCTTCTCCATTTCACGTTCAATCCTGATACACGCTCCTTGAACCATCGCCGTGTTTGGCCGCTGTGTGTCGAATGCCATTCCCAAAGATGTTGCCCTCCAAGCTGCTGTCCGCACCAGCTTCAAGACGGTTCCGCAACAGCTTGTCCTGTCTCGTCTGCAGACACAGGAACACCCAGAAGTTCTCCGTATCCTCCCCGGACACCTAGACGGCCACCTTCTCCTCCAATGACCTTCCCTCCGCTAGACTGGGTAACAACTTGCGTCCCCCAATGCAGGACCAAAGGGACTTCAGGCTGCAGGACAGAGACATGGCAATCTCTTCGCGGTTCTTGACTCTGGCCCGGTGGATTACGAACGGGACACAGTGATGTGTCGATGTCGTGGGCCCAGGCTCATTGCAGCAGCGGCGTAGGAGGATGTCGCAGCACGGATGGACAGATTGTCGCGCTCCCATGCAAGGGTCACCTCCTTGGTGAGCTTATTCTCCTTAGGAGGCGACTGCGTGGACATTTAGCTGGTGTCGGAGCTTTGAAGTCGTCGTCCTCGGTTTTCTTCGTTGGACGAGAGGATGTAGTAGAAGACTCCAAAAACCACGTCCGATCAAGAGTGGATGACGAAGGAGCCGCGTCCTTCTTTTTCATCTCCTCCATCCTTTGTCTCTTACGTCGCTTCTCCTCAGGCGTCCCCTTCAAACTTCTCGTCCACGCCAGCCCTCGAGCAGCTCTGCCGGTCCTCCCTCTGAGCCTCCAAGAATGCCTGTCTTTCCCCGGCGATATTCGCTTCCATTGCCTTGGAATGCGCGATGCCCAACATGTCTTCGAGTCTGTCTCTGAAGATGCATCTCTTCATTTCTTCCGTCTCGTCTTCCGTGACTTGGATTTTGCCAAGGCGACGTACTCCTCGTACAGTTTGAGGATCTTCTTCTTCACCCATGACACATCAATCAATCAATCATTGGGGGCATTCGCCGGGGGGCGCGTCGCCTCGCCCACCCTACGACGCCACTCCCGGGGGTCACCACGCGCGAGTATCCATGCAGGCTCCTTTCCCATACCCAAACAGCTCTCGACAAGAAACATCAACTTGCCCCAGCCACGAGCCTTGTGGGCGCCCCCTTGGCCTCCTCCACACCGGATTGTTCAAACAGATACAACCCGATGGGAAGGATGGTTTCAGGGTAGCGTGCCACATTGCCCATATAGTTGAGGTGGGCCCCTGACGGACTATGCAGGTAATAGGCCTCGATTTAGTCACACGGTGCAATCGCTGATTTGACACGTAAGCATTCCAGCGATACCCCATGATTCTGCGAAGACATTATTACCAAAGGCATTGATTCGTCTCTTCAAGTCACTATTTAATGTCCATGTCTTATAACCATAGAGTAAGATGGGAAACACAAGCGACTTGAAGATCCGGATCTTTGTCCTCCCGCATAGGTACCGACAACGCCAAATACTCCCGCTGAGCGAGTCCATAACACCGTGGGCTATGCCCAATCCGCCATAAGACTTCTTGACGTGACCCGCCCCTCATTATGGACTGCGCTACCAAGGTATGTAAAGCTTTCCTAGATCTCAATGTCCTCGCCACACGCTGAACAGACTGTACTGCTTCATCTAGTAAGTCTCCAAACAAACCCGGACCTTGGTCTTGAGCCAGGAGACCTCAAGTCCCAAAGGTTTTGCCCCCTCGTGCAGCGCCTCGAGAGCCATCACCAGGACCTCCAGGACTCAGCAAAGATTACGCATCATCGGCAAAAACTAGATCAGTGATCTTGGTGTTGCCGACGGATGCTCCACAATCACTTTGATCTACAACCTTGTCCAATACCCAGTCTATACATGCGTTGAAAAGTGATGGGGCAAAGACGCCCCCTTGACTCACCTGTATTCACAGGAAAGAAGCTGGATACACTGCCCCACACTTCACAGCACTCGCAGCCCCAGAATACAGACCATTTATCAAACCAATAGTCCCTGCAGGAATCCCTCGAAGTCGCAGAAGATCCCAGAGGGGACTCACGATGCACTGAGTAAAAACGCCTTGTTGAGACAACATAAGCTGCAAGCATCCCGTCGAAACTCACGTCGGCGTTCCACCAGGACACGAAAGCGCTAGGATACGTCCGTGGTGACTTACCAGGCGTGAAACCAGACTGTGAGGTCTGAGATACATTTACTTACTTCCCTTGCCTGGTACGCTGACCCAGGGGTAATACCGCGGTAATTGTTGCAGTCCTGACGGTCCCCTTTCCCTTTCCAGATAGGGACGCCAGCCCCCTTTTCCAGTCAGGAGGAATGGTACCTGTTGCCACCCCGACAGCCAGGACAGCATGCAACCCGCGGATCATGGCCTCACCCCCAGCTTTGAGGAGCTCCGCCCCTGATATTTCTAACACCAGCGCCTTTCCACCCTTCAACTTTGCCTCTCTGACTTCGTCAAAAGAGGGTGCGGTTTCATCAAAGGGAGGATCGGCATCCACTGCCGTAATCCAGTGGTGTGAAACTGCTCAGTTGGAGGTTCCACCGTGAACAACCCGCCCAAAGTACTCAGCCCAACGAGCCATTGCCCATCCATGTCCGACACGAGGCGTCACTGCTGTTCGAATAGCACTCGCCCGAGATGGAGATTGGAACGGAGCTTCTTCAGGGCTTTGGTAGGCGGGTCGGAGGTCATTAGCGTTCAAATGACCCTCGAAATCCTAGCGAGACTCCTGACATACCCCTCCTTGTCTCTCCCCAGGAGGGTTCTAGTCCGGCGTGACAGAGCCCTGTGTGGTCCTGGTTCCCAGGCAGCCTGGCAGCGCGGGCCTCCTCGATCTTCTCCAGCGTCTCCGTCGAGACAAAACCACGCCTTGACCTCGGGCGCTCCCCCAAAACACTCCTTTGGGAGCCTGTAGAGTTTCACGTTTGAAGGTATCCACAGTTCTACAGGGTCCCCGGAGCACGGGACATCAAACCGATTTTAGACGCACCGACTCATGAGACATGCAAGTCCTTTAGTTTCCAAGATGAAACACAGTATGGTACCCCATGAGATTTCTGACGACATGAAGCTTAAGTGTAGCAACAACAAGTCTTGATCTGTCAAAAAATCAGCCTCGGAAACCTTGGTCTGAGGTTCCCCAACGAGTATAACGAGGTGTGTCGATTATTACACCCCCAAAACCCTGTCCATGCAGTTACCTTACAAAAATGAATTCTCAAAA